>JANPWX010000042.1:2767266-3135319 GCA_024734555.1 Trochalopteron elliotii
GCCCGGGGCGCTGCGCACCCCCACCGCGCTCAGCGCCGCGGTTTTATTTATAGCAGGTCTGGTGAGCGGCGGGGCTGGAGCCCGGAACGCTGCCCAGGGAGCCCTGGTGAGCCCGGAGCACTGCTGGAGCCCGCGGGGATGGCGGTGGCCGGCAGGTGAACAGCGCCAGCGCCGCAGCGAGGAGCGGGCGCTCGGGGGGCGGGTTGGTTCACAGGTAGGTATGCGGCGGCGGCTGCTGCTGCTGCTCAAACGGGCTTTTAATTGCGTATTTTTTTAAGTTCATTTTTTGTATATACCGGTACAGCCAAGGTCACCTTGAGCACGAGGGGGACGCGTTTTGGTTCCAGCGTTTGAGGTTTCCAGGCATTTTTTTTGTATTTATTGGGAGGGTTAGATAGTAATTTGCCTGAGGACTAATTTGAATAAAAGGCGGATTGAATGTAGGAGCCAGCAAAGATAAAGAGATGACTGAGGTACTTATGCTGTGCGAGGATATGCATGGTCTGCATGGTTATACTGGCTCAGGCTCCAGTTTGTAGTGGGTGGGAGCTCTCTGCGTGCAGGTGTTACGGGATAGGTTTGTGGCAACTTGGGGAAGGCACTAAAACAGGCAAAAACGTTGGGCTAAAGTTTTAGATCTTGCTGTTGCAGATGTTAGCTTAGCATGCTGGATGGGAACAGTCTCCTTCCTCATGGCCCACAGCTTGGCCATGATAGAAGTTCCTTGCAGTGACAGATGGAAGAGGAATTGTCTCTTTATAGTTTCTCTAGGTGAAAATGCTGGGATTCCTATCTCAGTGGCTCTCAATAACAAAGCAATTTAATTTGTAGACTTTTGCAAGTACACTGTACAACACCAAGTTGCTTTAGTATGTTTGCCTTCCCTGTTTTCTTTGGCCAAGGGAGAATTATTTACTGTGCTGATTATATGAGCTACAAAACTTCCATTTCAAAATAATAATTCAAGTTTGGATTTGTTTTCTGCTCTTTTATCCTACAAGACTGAAATGTCACTTGTCAGCAGTGTGTTCACATTTAGAGGTGTGCTTTTTTATGCTCCTTGTTCCCAAGGAATTTGAAAACTGGTTGGACTACAGCTAGGCCAGACACATAAAATATACTGTGAGATAGGATTAGGTGGGAACATTAATGACAGTTTTTGTAGATCATAGGTGTCCTTGGGAAGCAAATTATGAAAGAGCAAAGTCACAGAGTGCAAGAGAATAGTAAACTTAGGAAAGTGCCAGACATGTATCCTTACGGCTGCAGGGTTTAAACCATGCAATAAAGAACAGTGGAAAATTACAAAGGGACCGTAGTGACCTGTTACGGGAAGAAGAGCAGGGAGAGAAAAGCATGCAGGAAGCTGATTGGTGTGCTGTGTTTATGGAAGTCAAATGTGCTGGGGTTTTTAGCATATTAAAATCATGCTGATTTTTAGCTGCAAGGAAGTATCTTTGGAACTGAACTTTTACTGAAGGGTGAAAAAATACCAGTTTGTTAATTTATTGCTAGATGCCCATTACTGAAATTAGGTGTGTGTTTCTGTGCAGACATATAAATATTGCATGCATATAAATAAATGAAATACAGATAAAAGGAATATATATATGCACATGTTATTATTTTGCAGTTTGTGATCTTCAGTTCAATTCCTGTGTCATGGATGAAACTACTTTGTCCCTTGGAACAATAGATGTTTCCTATTTGTCCACCTCAGCAGACTGCAGCATCAGTAGGTGTAAGCATTCCAGTGAAGAGTGGGTAAGTAAAATTGGGAATATTACTGTATTTATCTTATTATTTCTTCAAGTTGAAGGTGGACTTTTTATTGTTATAAAGAATGAAGATAAGCAGTTATATCTCTCCCTCATGATACAGTTTAGTTTTAATTTAACTTGCAATGTAAGGAGAAAGCAGCAGTGCTGAAGAGTAATGTTGCTAGAAAAGAAAAATCCTGTCAAACTCTACTGATAGTCTTACAGTCTTCTGGTGTGATGTTGCTAATCATTTTATATAGCAGTAAATGTACAGAATCCCATTCTGGAGTAGCCAAGCAGGAAGTCAAACAGGAAGCTTGTTGCTGTGCTGGGTGATGTAGTTTGAAGTGTGCAGGTGAAAAGGAGCTTGGTACTGAAGTTACACAGTCATATAGGCATTGAAGCTGGAGCTTTCCATGCAGTCCAGGAGGCAGAAAAAAACTTGGTGGATATAAATAAGGAGCCTATTAAAAGTCTGTGTCCTCCATTGAATGAGCCTTGGGATTTGGAGGGGACAAAGGAGGCAGTGAGCAGAGTGGTCTGGGTGGAGCCAAAAGAGCCACATGGGGACTGGAGTGGTGGTGGCTGGTTCAGCAGGCATAGGTCAGGAGGAATTAGACATGGATCTGGAGAGGAGGGGTTTGAACTTGATACGGAAGAATTGGAAACATGGTCAGAGTTGAGGGAAAGGGCAGATGTCTTGGCAGCTGGGATTTCTGTCTAGCTAGATCAAAGTTCCATGGAACAGCAAGCTGCAGTAACCAAGAGGTCTGCGAGAAAGTGGAATAAGGGCAGGCAAGTCAGAGGAGATAGAAAGGAGGTTTTGTAAGAAAATGCTGGAGTGGTACATCAGGGGTTGGGGGCAAGCAGAAGGAAGAAGGCATTGTTCCAAAGTTGGTTTGTTTTGGTGTTAGCGTTAAAGAAGGTGATAAAAGAGGGATTATGGCAGGCTTAGCATCTTGATACTTGTTTATTTCAGGTGGAAGAGTTAGCCTTGGAATATTTGCCAGTTCATGCTGCTTGCCAAATGTGATACATGCACAATTTAGTTTTTAAGCATCTTTAGCATTGCTTTTGACTTTCTGGGAGTTTCTCACTGGGCTGAGTATGCAATGATCCGTATTTGTGTCTTCCAGTCTTGGTTCTACCCTGCTGCTCTGCCACTTAAGAGTTCTATTTTAAGCAACATTTTGGGTTTGGTTTGTTTCTGTAACTTCTCTTTTAATACTGGAAGTAACTTTCAGTAAAATATGTGGTTTAGAAATGGCAACCCAGTTCTCATTTCAGGTAAGCAATAATTCAGTAGCCCTTAATGGAAACAATCAAGGTCTTTGAAAATACATTTAACAACAATTTTTGCATTGTGTCCTAGCATAGAGAATGAGTTCTGTGAATGCAATCACCCTGGATTTTCTTGTTCTGTAATCTTCAGATAGACAGAAGGCACAGGGGTTCCTTTTTCATATCACTCTGCATGAAACTGCTGAAAATGCCTACAGAGTCCATGGAGTTAATATTTTGGATACATCGAGTCTTCTTGGAGTTTCACAGGGTGATATTCAGTTGAACCTTAAAATACATTGCTCATATTGCAAGCACCCTTGCATTATTGAAAATGTAGTGCACTGTTAAATTCCTTCAGTTTTCTCAGCTGGCAGTTTCTTTGGTGTTTCTTAATTACAGTTATCATTCCTTTTAAAATTTTGTGTATCAGCCCATGCAGGAGTGCTTAGATAAATAAGTACAACACAGAGATTTCGCTTTTATTTTTTTAAATTTTAAAAAAACATTGGGAAAAATTGTGCTTTATGTAACTGAGGGGTAATTTTTTTGTGTGTGTCTGGCAACTCCTCTTCCTCAAAGCTTTCCCATACACAGTAGATCACATATTTGTGCTTATTTACACAGTGGTCTTTTGTTCTGCAGGGAGAGTGTAACTCCCGTCCCACTCTATTCCGATCGGCCACTTTAAGATGGAAGGAGGCTCTGCTGAGCAGGAAAAGGCCGTTTGTGGGACGATGCTGCTATGTGTGCACTCCCCAGAGCCGGGTAAGAAGATTATGGGATGGATTATGTTTGACAATAATGCATAGTTGCAGTGTAATGAAGTTGCAGTAGTTTCCTTACTTTCAGAATTAAGGTCACGATGTTTTTGCATCGTAAAGTGCTGTGGTTTTTCGCTGTTGTTTGTGGTTCCGTTTAATTTGTCATGGAATTAAAGGATGGCACACACCTGTTTTGCTGCTTAGTCTCCCACCTCTCGGTGCAGATTTACTCCTTGCACAAAACTCTCCAGCTCCTCAGAATTATTACTAAGAAATGAGATAGCAAAATTATCTGGTGTGTTAGATTAAAAATGGGAATTTGGAGCATATCAAAATGTGAAAGTTGGCTTTTAGGACACTTTAATTCTCTTTCCACAGGATAAATACAGTTTGGAAGCTAGGCAATATGCTTCCTGTGCAACTTGCTTAGTCCTGTCCTGTACTTGGGAGAACAAGTTAATTTTCTGCACCTGGCTGATTCCTTGCCTCTCTGCCCAGCCTGGAAACAGGGACTGCCAGTTGCGATAGTGGGAATATTTGTCTGCTGGGAACAGTGTCAAGGTGGTGGCTCTAGAGAGGTTGTGCAAGCTGATATAAAGTGTGAACTTTATTGAACTGCATTGGGCAGGCTTTCTGTAAGCTCAAGATGCAAAATGGCACAATACAGTTTGCAACCAGTTCATCATGTAATTTGGCTATGTGTACACCCCAGGCTTTAGATTGCACTCAGTTACACCTTCACTGACTGGGCTAGAGGGAAAATTTGCTCCTCTCTTTGACCAAAGAGAAGTTATTTCACTCTGTTCCTCTGCCAGAACAGAAAATTGCAGCAATGACATACAAATGTGGTATAGAAATCCAAATGTACTGTGAAGGCTGTGTATGATCTGGGCAACAAGACAAACAATTAGATAAACTGAGACTATTTCAAACAGACAAGTCAAACGTTTTGACTTATGAAAAGGTGTGTGTGAATCCTCAGCTTAGGGCCTTATAAATTTAGTAATTAGTTAGCCTGTTAGTAATTAGGCTGTTCCTCTCAAACTGGGAATTATGCTTTAAAAATAAAAATCTCGTTCTGTATTTTGTCTGTTTTTAATAAGAGACTAATTAACTATCCTGAGATCCCACTTAAGAAAGGGGCATGACCTATTGAGCTCTTTGTTGCATTCTGTAAGGAAAAAAATACCATCCTTGCAGACAGTAACAAAGATAATCCTCTCATTAGATTCCAAATACTTTTTTTGGAGCTGCCTTTTTCATTATTTTTCTCAAGGAAAGGGAATGGATGCAGCAAATTTCCTGTGTGCTGACCAAATTAACAACTTGCCAATGCTGAGGGTGGGAAGTCTTGCTTCTCCCTCTCGTTTTCCTTCCTGCTCTCCTGAGGGCTGATCAAGTTCACTAACCAAGCAGAAAACTACCTGCTTTATTAGTTTAGTTTTTTGTCTTGTCTGCATGAAGTTGGGACATTAAAGGGTGTAATGAATGCCAGAGGTGCTGTAAGTTAAGAGGTGAGGTGTAGAGATCAGCAGGAAAGGCCAGAATGTGGTGGTGGGAGCTGGTCTTCTGCTTTGTGCCAGCAGGGAGATCCTGTATTGGCTCAGTTGGTCTCACAGAACCACATGCTCTGCCTGACAAGGGATTGGAGAAGAGTTAAATTAAGAAAAGCTAAGGTATGATAGTACTGCTGGAGGATGAGTTTTGTAGTGAGGTTTAACCTGACACTTAGAGCACTGGTATAGACAGGTATAGACTGACATTCAGTGCTACTTAACTATGTTGCTGATTGTTTGGGAGACCAAGAACAAGTCATTTTGCTTCTCTTTGCCAGAACATGTCATCAGCTGATAAGATCCACAAAAAATCACCAGTGTGTAGTCAAATAAATTAGTGTAACATTGAAGTTTTCTCTTAAGACCTTAGAGCAACAATTGGTTGATTATACAGCACAGTTGTGCTTTAGCAGGGAGCTCTCTGCTCTCACTGTAGCACATAATTTCTACCTGATTTGCAAATAACATAGGACAGTCATATATTTTAATTTTGTGGCAAATGGTGCATCCTAAACAAAATGCAAACAAGTGACTCTTACCTGACTCCCAATGCAGAATTGGTTGTGAGGCTGTTCTGTGGCTCTTCTGTTCCTGGTGACCACCTTTCTCCTTTGCTGTCCTATTTTTGTCTTCTTTGACATGTACAGTTCCAGTAGTTTTAGCTGTAGTTCACTGCTGGCAAGGTACCAGTTTTATAATTATGTATCATTTGTGTGGAAAGCAATCAGCCACTTGGTCAAGGTATTCACTTGGACTATGGAAGAGTAGAAATTAGGTCTTCCTGCTAAGGAATATTTGTTGTGGACATGCTCCTAAACTCATCCCAGTTAATACCTTGGCATGTGGAGTCTGTAACAAGGCTCTGCAAGGCTGGACTGAGTTTGTTGTTCAGGCAGAGCAGGAATGTGGAGATTTGCCACCTAACCATGGATGGGTATCCTGACCCTTGGGCTGTTGTTACACAATGCTTGATCTGCTGGCAAACTGGATGCTACAGACTGAGCGTCAAATTCTCGTGGTTACACTAATGCCCTGTGTGGCTTAATAAAGTTCTGTCTCAAAGATGAGTTCTCCATTATGACAAGTCCTGGTTTATATTACATGAGAATCTGATGAAATGTTGTGGCTTGAAGAGTGTAACCAGCACAACCACACAGTAAAGCCTAGAGAATGCTTTGAAAGTATTGGACTTGGGAATAGTGATTTGAATTCCGTTTTCATTTTAGAAGTTTGTGTGCTGTATAGGCAAGTTCAGCACTTCTCTGGCTTTGGCTTTGCGTAGAGTACAAATGAAAAATACTGCATTATCATATATGTTATGATGAATGTAACAGACAAAGCTATTTTTATGCAATGAAATAGTCCATCAATCTTTTTTTTTTTTCTTGGTTTTACAGGATAACTTCTTCAATTCTAGTATTCCTTCTTTGGGTCTACGTAATGTCATATACATCAATGAAACACATACGAGGTAATGTAGCAAGCATTTCTATTGCTTTTAAAATTCAAACTGTTCTGATTTTACAACAGAGAAATCTCTCTTATGGTCTGGACTGAGTTGATATATATTGTGGTCCAAAAATGCAGAAATTTGGTGCTGACCTCAGTAACATGCTTGTTAAATCTGGCTGTGTGTATTTGGGAACTGGGCAAAGTCCTTTGGGGTTATAGACAAGGAGTGTAGGGGTCAAACCTGTTTCACAAAAAACCCAGGATTTTTTCACAAAAAAATTCTATCTCCTTTTGTGCAAATGGCAGCATCTGTGGCATAATATTGACGGGACCCGATTTATTCCCTTGTGCAGAATTACTTCAGGCTGCACTTAATTCACTGAGCAGGTCTGGTTCACAATTTAGGTGTTGACTATTACCACTTATGGCAATTAAGCCTGAAGATGTCTTATGAATCTGTCTCTTTTCTGCCTCAGTGGCAGAGTGCAGCTTCTGAAAAGTGCAGTATAAATGAAAAAAAGTCTTAAAAATGAAGATGTGACTTCGCACTGTTTGAATAATATCTTGTGTTCTGGGATGAAGATACTGAAATTGCACAAAAATATTCTGTTCTTTAGAAAGTTAATAATGCTTGCTAAGTTTTTTTTTACAGTAATCATTAGCATAAGCATGTCCTGCAGTGTTTGTTGAAGAGTCAGGGCAAACAAAGAGAGGCCAGCAGCCTGAAAGAAATGAGCCAAAGTGTCTGAGTGAAAGAAAGGCAGCATTGTGTGTGCTTGAGAGGGAGAAAGCTAATGTTAGAGGCTGTTCTTTATTAAATTTGAATTAATTGTGGGTTTTTTAAGAGTTGAGCTGTAGTTTGGAGTACAGAAAAGTAGCAGAAATACCGTTTAACTTTTGTAAAATTAGTTTCGAAAATCTAATGCTTGAATGGTTTTGAATGGTCAAAGTTACTTGAACTGGAAATACATGAAGAAAAAAATATGGGTTAATGGATTATTCTGAAATAAATGCATCTAGCTCAGAATAGTGAGAAATATAGTGTCATTATAGTGTGAAAATGGACAATTTTGATGAAGTTCTGCAGTCTCATGAGGCTGCACAGTCACAGTTTTCTGGCCTTAGAAAGCAAGAGGTGTTCTCTTTAACTGCCAGCATGCTGTAACTGTATTGACAGCCTTTATCTGAGGTACAACTGCCAGTTTTTAGTGTCTTGACTGGTCCATTCTCTGTTGTTTCTGTCTTCTCTCATTGCTACATGATCAGAAAACAGATTTTTGCAATTAAACTACATTATGTCTAAGCTGTAAAATGAATGTAGAAGCCTTCATACCTTGACAGATGCCTGCAAATAGCTGTGTGCTGTTCTGATACGTTCACAGTTACCAAAAATATTGTCAGAAAGAAGCATCTTTGCTTTCTAGGAAAATCAGTAATGCTTTCAGACTCCAAAGAGAAGGGGATAGAGGAAAAAAACAATTAAAACAGAGCTACCAGTCTTCTTCTCTAACAGCACAAATAGTTGGTCTGCATATTTGTGTAATTATTCTGTGCCACTCTGTGCCCATGGCTCATGCATGTGCACCCATCTTAATTACAGTGCACTCAAGGGCTTTGGCCTTTTGCAGTGTAAAAGTTCTGTCTCATCTTTCCTCCCTGTTTTTAATCCATGTATAAATGTACTGAAATGTGGTAGGGAGGTTTAACAGCCAAGATCAGTAACTCGAGTGATGACAAGGGGTGAGACATTGGCCGGGCTCCAGCATGGAAACCACCACGACCTTTGTCACCCATGGTTCAGTTTGGGATACTCACTGCAGCAGCAGCCAGGCAGTGCAGCAGCAGGCCTCAGGACAAGGGTTTTGCATAAAACTTACTGCTCTGGACTTAGGAATTGCCAGAATTTAATTTTTCATCCAGGTGTTAATTCTGCCCCATCATGTCAGCTCTGCTGTTTTGGGGGTCCCAGGTGTTTGGTTTGTGTAAGGGGTGTCTTGTCCACTGCTGGCCTGGTAAATGAGGTGAGGAATAGTGATGAATATCCACTGTGGGGCATGGATGGGGTGTAAGCCATTATTCCTTGTCACATGCATCTTCTGTGATGTTTGATATTCCAAATAACATTTTCTCAGGTGATTTCTGCTTGTATGATTGAGAGAGTAGAGGACAGGGCTGATTTAAAAAGAAGAGTTATAAGTTTATAAGTTACCTTAAACACTTGAATTTGTAGTGAGATTTACTGATTATGTTGTGGTTATACTCTTGCTAAACTTTACGAGGAGAAGGTATGGAGAAGACACGTAGGACTGGGTGTTTGAAAACACTGTAAAGAAAGAAAAGCTAACTAAAAAAGTGGGTTTAGTTTTGATGGCTAATGCAAACATATTTTTAAAAGTGTTAGTGAGAGTTTACCCTGCACTTACGTGAGCAGCTTTCCCAAGAGGACTTGGTGTTTCTTGAAGTTGACAAACCTCTTAGCTGGGCAGTTACTTTCCTCAGTGGAAAGGGGCACCAAACTGGAAATCAGCACTATCACTTCTTTTGGCCTCGCTGAGCTGGCGAGTCCCTTCCAGGGGACAGGCAAAATGTATATCCTGGTTTGTTCACTACATTCCTGTGATCCTGTGGATGTTTTAAGGCCAGTGTCACCGTGAATTGAAGGGATGCAGACCCCAGTTGGCTCAGATGTTTTGTGCTATGCATCAGTTGTTTCATCCATGGCATGAAGATACTGGCAATTTACTAGAAGATACAGAAGCTTTTAGACAGCCATTTATAAAATTTTACTTACTTTTGCTTCTTAATTGTATTTTTAGTTGTTTTTAATGCTAATTTTTTGGCAGCAAAGTATTTTGAGGATCACACTGAAATACCCTTCATGTTTTTGTAGGTACAGAGGGTGGCTTGCGAGACGCTTTTGTTATGTCCTTTTTGTGCAAGAGAGGGATGTTCATAAGGGTATGTTTGCCAAGAATCTGACAGAGAATGTGCTGAATAGCAGCAGGTAAGCTGACACAAAATTAACAATTTTTAAAATTATTAATGTAGTAAAATGTGCCTTGATTTAGAAACTGCAAGTTTTGAAGATCAGATTGTTTAAAATACTAGAAGATGCAGTATCTTTAGCACAGCCTTTCTGGAATGTATCTTGCAATTTCTGTTGGAATAGTGAAAGAGGGAGTTTAAGGATTACAACTCTAAATGAATGGTGTGTAGTGGGGGAACAGCAGACAGTACACAGAAAAATAAATTGCTACATGAGAGCTCTTCAAACTTCAGTTTATCCAACTCATCTAAATCATTACCACTGAAGTCATTCTGCAGTCATCAGAAATTGTCAGTGTTTCAGAAATAATAGGAAAGCAGCATTTTGGAGTACCCTGAGTGTACACCTGGAGAGTGCAGCAAAAAATGGAAAAAAGCTGTAGAATGGAGTACCCAGCCTTACCTTTGTGGAGCTTGTTTTCTGTTTCATATGCCTCATTTTAGATGGCATCTTGAGCTCCTGATCAGCTGTTCACGTATCAGTTTTCCTTGGACACAACGAAATTCAGCCACATGATTGCTTCTCGGGGCTGCTTTTGTCCGAGGGCACACTCTGCCTACATTAACATTCCTAATTCTCCTGAATTTTTAAAGCTTGATTCCCATCTGAAGATGGTAGTGTTGCTTTTGAAAAGTAAAGCAGACTGCATTGTGCTACAGTCATGATGTATTAAAGCCACATACTGTCTCCTGGGTATGTTTTAAAGGGGGAAAATAGTCTTTATAAAAATTTGTTAGACTTGGTAAAACTGAGAATTCAAGGGCAACAATAATCTAGAAGTTCAAAATAGCAACTGCATAAATCTGTCTAATGAGGTAAGTGAAATTGCTGTGGCAGGAAAAAGAAAACATTAACATGAGATTGCACATGTTCCCCCTGAATTTTCAACTGTATTAACCATTTCAGAAAACTGGCAGTCGCTTAATATTAGTACCTGTGAACTGTGTACATACTGTTTCATGTAGTCACCTTTGAGCCCATTCAATCACCACCTGCCTCTTAAATTAGAGCTTATAAAACTGAATTAAATGTAATGCATTTGGAGTACACAATAGTTCAGTGTGGATGCTTTTTATGTTTGCAAGTTACTCCTGTAGTAATACATAGCTCATTCCAAGTGTTGTTTCTGTGTCCTGGACTCTTCTGTTGTGGGGCTGTCTCATAAACTTTACTTTTCAATGTTAGAGTCCAGAAGGCCATTCTAGATGAAGCTTCTGAACCAAGTACTCCAGGAAGTTTTGTGCAGACGGATCCTAAAGCTATCAACAAAGTGAAGAAAAAAGCCAGGAAAATTCTCCAGGAAATGGTAGCAAATGTGTCACCTGCTTTAATCAGGTAAGAGAAATGTCTCATTGATATTGCCAGTGAGTGGAAGGATGGACAAGCTCTTTCTGCATAATACCAACAGATGTAACACATGATGCAGAAATAATAATTATTCTAAAAATACATTTTTTGTAAAAATCCAATTTTTAATGTTAGCTAATAAAATAGTAGTTATTCTTCATTTGCAGATGCAGCAGAAGTCCTCTGCCTTTCCAAGGAATATATCTTATCATAAGATTCAATACAAACTTTTCCTTTTCTCCCAAAACTAGTTTTGGTGCTAATGCTTGGACCAGCATTGGCATCATTTGTTGTTTCAGGCTCATATGGGCAAGAGCAGCTATCTGCAGCATCATAGACTGAGAAACAATTTTTCCATTAGCCTATTCAATATTATAATTTGTAGATATAAATATTTCAGGGAGATAAGCAAAACCTTGCTTAGCAACTGGATTTTATAGTAATTTTGTTTGAATATAAGTTATCAGATGAACTGGCTTTGCCTTTAGTCATACAGAAGCAATATAAAAGAGGCAAAAATAAATGAAGCTTTTTGAGTTGTGTTTATTTTTCCTTAGGTTGACTGGCTGGGTGTTACTGAAGTTGTTTAACAGCTTTTTCTGGAATATCCAGATCCACAGAGGTCAAATAGAAATGGTCAAAGCAGCAACAGAGGTAAGAGAGGGTGGGAAAATCCAGTAAGTTAGATTTCTGAAGTAGTTTCTAATGATGTTTGCGGCACTTCTCTTTTTGTGAGAGTTCTGTTAAGTCTGTGTGAAATGCAATTGTAGGTAGAACTGTTTTTTATCTGAAATACAAAAAGAACACTGTGAAATAGTGTTCTTAATTAAATATATGCTCCTAGAGTTGTGTAAGCTAAAATACTGCATGAACTCTGGGTTTACCTTTGATTCAGGATCAATTTTTAACTATCAGGCTGAATTATTATCTCAGATAACCTTTCATCCAACATAATTTCTGTTTTTTTGAGCTGAGGCAGCAATAAATTACTAGATCTAGTCAGGATTTTTCACTTTGATTTGGAATAAAAACTTTTAAGAAAAAAACTCTTCCTATTTCTTACTAGTAATCTGTTTCCAGTTTTTCAATATTTATTGAAATTGGTTAAACAAACTCCTAAATGCTACCATTTTCTTTACACCCAAATGAATTAACTCTTCTTGCAGGATTTACCTTAGAAATATTGATTAGATAAATGGAACAAATAAAAAAGTTCCTGTTGTTTTCTGGGGTTTTTTTGAATACTGTGTTTGGGAAACCCACTATTCATAAATCCTTGCTAATACCTAATAGAAATACCAATCCTTTGGTGACAGTGAGGATTTTTCCACATCCCTTTAGTTGTTTGACTAAAGTTTAGTTTCTCAACACTGTGAGTCTAAAGAATCTGAGACTATTAATCGTTTATGTAATGGATGCAATTGAAAACTACTGTCCGTGAAACTAAGACTACAGACAAGTTGCCTAAAATGTTCTCTGAATTGTCCCAGCTGAGTAAAACCAAGAGTAAACAAACTCAATTATGGTAACTGGAAAATACCATCAGTTCAGATAAGATGAGGCTAGCAACCTCAACAATGGATTTAAGAAAAGGAGTAATAGCCCATGTTTCTTACCAACTGACTTGTTTCTTTTTTCCTTCTCTCTCCACCATAGATGAATTTGCCTCTTATCTTTTTGCCTGTTCACAAATCCCACATTGACTACCTGCTTCTTACATTCATTCTTTTCTGCCATAACATCAAAGCACCCTACATAGCTGCAGGGAACAATCTCAACATCCCCATCTTCAGGTAATAACCTCTCCTTATTTGAAAAAAGATTGAGGTGGTGGGCTCTGACCTATTGCACAAAATGTCCAAGTGTAAAATTATCTGACTGTAAGTGGGCCATCATGTAGAACTTCTTTGGTTCCTATGACATGTTCAGAGAGGGAGCATCACAACATCCTTCTGAGAAGCTCTGTTACAAGCTTAGTGTAGGGTAATTCCTTTTTTGGAGTCTCAGAGTGGTTAGATGACTAAGAAAAGATGATATGGAAGAAAGTTGTGAATAAACAGCTCTTCATGCAGTTTAGTGAGCTGGCTAATGAGCAGCAACAGTACTGGGTGAATAATACTTGATGGAAAAGTATTGCACTTGAGTCTGTGTTTAAATTATATTTCTGGTGGCTGAAGAACCTGAGGTATTTTAGGTAATATTTTGCCATTGAAACAGAATTTGGGCATATTCTATATTTAAAGAAACACTGGATATTATAGGAAAGGATGAGGGAAGAAGGGAAATACCTCAACTTTGAGGGTGTTTTACATCAGTAGGTGCTGTCTGTAATAATCCCAGTGACAAAGGCATTCATATAAATTATCAATTAAAATGCTAGTTCTTAAGGCCAGCAGAATAAAGACAGTTTAGCATAGATGATCTAACATTACATTAGGCACTGGGCACCCTGAGTTCTGTAACATTCAGCAGCCCCATGACCCACACACAGCACCCTGTCTGCAGAAAGAGGTACTCCTCTTTGGTCTTTTGAGTAAAGGGTCTTCTTGGAAGAAAACAACATAGTTGCAGAAGGGATGTCCTCATGAGAACTTCTTCCTACTATGGGATAAATACAGAACCATGCAGGTGGTGTAATTGCTGGTGCCAAGTGGGAGCTGCCTGCTGTTTGTTCTGTTAAAATCAGCTGGCTGAGCTGGTTCTGCAGCTGAGGGGAGTGTGCAGCACACCACGGGCATGCAGGCCATGCAGTCTGCAGCACAGCACAAACTGGGGCAAGCTCAGGTTAGCTTACATGGGTCACCAGCATCTCAGCATGCAAGAATCTCCTGGTCAGTGGCCTGTCAAGGCAGTGAAATGGAGCAAGACAGTGTAAAGAAGCCTGTTCATAAATGAAATAGAGAAATATTTGTGTAGTCCCATCATGGGCAAGTAGTGTAATACAGTTTAGTCTTTAAGAATTTCAGTTATTTGAACCCCTGTTGTGTGCAAGGCATTATTTGTTGGACGTGCAGTAGTTCCCTGCAAACTGAAATCAATGAGTGCAATCCCTCTTTGGTGTGCAGCACATTGATCCGCAAGCTGGGAGGATTTTTCATCCGTCGGAAGCTGGATCAGAACCCTGACGGCCGTAAGGATTTCCTGTACAGAGCTTTGCTCTACGTGGTGTGTATTTCTTGTATTTCTTGTATTTCTTCCTTTCTGTAGGTAGCCTTTCACTTGGGTGGCAAGTGGGAAAGGGAGTTCCATCACTCTGGAGATGGATTTATTGCTTTGAATTTGTCTTGAGTTTCGTGCTGCAAAAAGGGGATTCGTTTTTTATGGAGGATTGAATTTATAGAATAAAGAGAATTGCATGCTCAGCCCCTTTGAGGATTAGCAGATATCCACCTTGCATAGTCCTTATTAAAGAATGTGGAATTAATGCTCTCTGAGCTAACTTACACTTGTTTCACTGATGTCTTTTGTTGTGAGGCATCTCTACACTGATTCACTTAACACAATGGAAGTCTGTTCATGATGGGTTGATGTAATCATTTGTGCCATTCAGTGTAGTAGCTGTTTTTGCATCTTGGGAGATGGGATGTGCTGGGGAACCAGAAGGAAAGATTAATGTGAATCAGCTGCATCAACCATTGCTAGAGATGCTTTTTCAACAAATGTCATTATACTGCTTGTATATTCAGGCAAATTCAGTTCCACATAGGTCTGGGATTGTGTCAGGCATCAATTAATAAATTACTGGGGTTTTTTTTCCACAATACTCATGCCAAGTCATGATCTTCCAATGCTTTTAAAAGGAAATGGTTGCCGACAATGTATTTGAAATATAATTGTATGTTATTATACATCTATATGCCAATATAATTAGATACTTATTTGTTCTCTTACAATCTTTTTGTATTTAGCACATAGAAGAATTGTTGAGACAGCAGCAGTTTCTAGAAATATTCTTGGAAGGCACACGGTCTCGAAGTGGAAAGACATCTGGAGCTAGAGCAGGTCTTCTGTCTGTGGTGGTGGATGCTCTCTTCTCAAATGCCACTCCTGATGTCCTAATTATACCTGTGGGAATCTCCTATGATCGCATAATTGAAGGTCACTATAACAGTGAGCAGCTGGTAAGAGCAATCCAACGACTTGTTTTGCCTAGGGGATTTTCTGCTTATGTGCAGGAAAGTGTGTTACATAGTTAAAGGTTCTGCTAGTCCTCTGTTCCATGGACACAGGGTTTGTGTTGAGCCATGAATCACAAAACGTCTCTGATGGGGAGTGCTGAGGTGCAGGTGACACACTTCTAAATGCAAATTCATGACATGGCAAGTAATTTGTTCAAGGGGATATCTGTGCAGTAGATTTACTTGAAGTTACAAGATGTGTCAAAGCTTTGGCCTTGCTTTGTCTGCTGTCGCATGCATTTTAATTTTAAACATAACCTTTTAATTGCAAAGTGGAAGAAAAGCAAAACAACCACCTCTGTTTTCTAGGGCAAGCCTAAGAAGAATGAAAGTCTTTGGGGTATAGCTAGAGGAGTCTTCAGAATGCTGCGGAAGAATTATGGGTGTGTCAGAGTAGATTTTGCACAACCATTTTCCTTAAAAGTAAGTTTGGTATCTTGAAGGTCTTTTTGAAGGTTTGACATTTTTGGCGTTTCAATAGTGGGACATATTTATTTTGATTTTCTCTTTGTGGGTTATCATCACTGGCATTATCTGCTGCAGTCCATTGTGGCAGGACAAAAGTATCCCTGTTTTTGATGAATGTGTGAGTCTTTGGACACACTTGTATTAAGCTGAAATAGTCTCAGAGTTGATATATTAATTTTGAAATAGTCTAAGTATTCATACTGGTAGGGTTCTTTGTTTAACAACCAATCTTTAAAATGATCCTTATACTGCCTAGTAATTCTTTACACTGTAGAGACATTTGGAGTTGAAGGAAGCTGAATGCTGTTTTCCAGTTTAATTTAATGACATCTGCAATAGTTAAGGAAGGGCATTTATCTCACTGCATTTTTAGGATTGCTAAGCAAATTAGTAGCTATAAAACTGTTATGGGTAATATATCATAAAAATCTGTATATTCTTTGAAAGTCATCATTCATTATTAGTTCACAACTGTTACCTACAGTACTTCACCACATACTGTTCTGTACTTTCTCAGGGTATGGGGTAGTGTGGCAGTATCTGCCTTTACTGTAAATTTTCTCTGATTTCTTTGCAGAATCTGCTGGTACTAATCTACATTTCACTAATCTGTATTCTGCCACAGTATACCTTATTTTTAGTGTGACTTTAATAAGATTAAGGACTGCAACAGCAACTTACTAGAACATTATTCAAATTAATTGGGTGTTGTTCTTTCTGCCCTACTTCTCTCAGAAAAAGCAGTAGGGTTGGAGAGCTTTGGAGGGTTCAGTTACCACAGCATGAAATTATTGTGACCGGCTGCACTGCATTATAATTAGTGGAGTAGGGAAAGATACTAATTCACTTCCAAAGGAGAAGGGCTTGGGCTATTCTTGGTAGGGAGTTAACAACTCTTCTTGGATCAGTGTAAGGAAAAGAGGGTTATCTGCCCCCTTAATCTAGTGAAATGCTAATCAGCCTTCCCAGCAGCCTCTGTCAGGTCTCACTGGTACCTGTGTTCCTTATTGTGTGAACGGTGATAAATGACATAAATTGTTGAAGTGTGCCTTAGCTCAGATCTGCAGAAGTGTAAGTGTAGTTGTGTCACTGCAGGTTTTTCTAAAGTAGATGAGCTTTGGGGGTTAATTTTGGGCATCTGCAGTTCTATGAGCACAGGCTTGGAAGCAGAAGAGAGTGTGAGAGGCTGTGGAAGTCTTTTAAGCAGCTTTCCTGGGAGGGAACTGCCTGACCAGCAGGTTAAGTGGCTCTTTAGTTTCCCATTCTTTACAGAAACTGAGGGAACGCAGTGTCCTGAAAACAGTACAGTGTAAATTTTAACCTATAAGGAGTGGAGTTTGGCTTTTGAGAAATTTGGGATTCAGGCATTCCAAGCATGCAGTACCCTCCCTGGTTGCTGGGGGCTTTAGTTTGTGTCTTGCAACTGGAGTTTTGTACACTACTGTTTTCCCTAGGAGAAGTTCTCTATCCTGGCATTTGAGTAAGGCAGGAGTAAGCAATAATTACAGTCTCCATGTTGGTTCTGAATGGATGCTAAGCTTTGCTCTCCCTCATGTTAATGAGGCAGTTCTCATTAATTTAATTGTGGAACTCATCTCAAAGGAGTTGTTCACAGCAGGGTGCTGACAGAGGTTATGTGTTGTTTTCATTGCAAGGTTTTCTATGAAGTACAGATTCCCTTGCTGTGGGAAGTCTGCTTTTTGCATAAAATAAAGTCAAAAGGGAATAAGCTGTTGAAAACTTTTAATATCTCTGACCTTGTTACTGCTTTTTTAATGTGAGCTATTTTTAATCAGTTGCGTTTTTGAATAGTTGCCTTTTTCCTGTAATAGCATTATCAGTTGAATGCAAGAATAAGGTGGAAAAAGTACAAAAAATAACAAGTCTTTTTTTAACAGGAATATGTAAACAGCCAAAGCCAAAAACCTGTGCCTGCTCCTCTTTCTTTGGAACAAGCTTTGTTACCAGCTATACTTCCATCAAGGTAGAAATTTTTTGGGGTGTTGCTGAAAGGGAGGATGGGTTGGGATTTGTTTGTTTGTTTATCTTTTTAGTGTTCTGGATTATATTCCAAGCAGTGCTTGAACTCTCCGTGGATAATCTAATTGCTTATAGAAAAGTGCAAAATTTAGGCAGTTGTAACTGTGCAATGTGTTATAAGAGTTAGATTCTTCCTGATGAGCTCTGCTCAAATAAATTCAAGTAGACTTTTTTCCTTTATTTTAGTAACCTCTGTTGGTTTGTTTATAAATTTTATAGAATAATTTAGGGGGGAAAATGACATGCTTAGTGAAAAGTAAAGAATTTGTTTTAAACCTCACAAACATTTCACAAGATTTTTGGAATAATTTCAAAGCAAATAGGACCTGTGAGTGAGTACTCCTTGTTTTCAAGGAGGTGACTGTCAGAACTGCAAAACTGCTCAAGGGTTATTTCTGCATTTGTTGCATAGATACACATTTTAGTTGTTTTTTTTCAGGGCTTACACAAACCTGTGTGGTCCTGGTGGGGAAAAAGTCAGTCCTGTACCTTTAGAAAGTTGTAAGTCCATACAAAAGACTATTTTTAGTTTGTAGAGAGACTGGGCTTTGTCTCTCTCCTCTTCTGAAGGAAAAAGTGCAATTGCTGTTACAGCAAAGTTGAGTCTTATGGATAAGACTACCAAAAGAAAAAGGTTGTGCAGTGCAAAGAAATAATCAGGAAAAGTTGGTAGAGCTTTTTGCTGATAACATTTTCTGCCCTTAGCAGACTGTAATGGTATTTTGTGCTGTGGTTCATTTAGTGTACATTGAAAAAAATCACTTTATATTATTTTTAGATCAGAATCTAAATGTCATCATGTTAATTTTTATTCTGTATTCAGACCTAATGATACTGTGGATGAAGGTGCAGAGGCCTCACTGCCCAACTCCAGGGATATCACCAGCGAACCCTTCAGAAGAGAGCTGATATCCAACTTGGCTGAGCACATTTTGTTCAGTAAGTGTTGTAGAGTATCACTACCACAGAATCATAGAGTGGTGTGGATAGGAAGGGACCTTAAAGACCATCTCATTTCAACCCCCCTGCCGTGGGCAGGGACACCTTCCACTGGAGCAGGTTGCTGACAGCTGCCTGTTTAGTTTTGCTGACAGCATGAATTTTCTGTGTGGTAATGTCACACTTCCTAACTGTCTCCATTCAAGTGATCATTTCATGACTTACATAACCTTGACAATTCTCCATCCTTTTTCTCCCTCCTTCCTCTTCAAAGTTTAATAAACTCTCTTTCTGATCATGTAGAAGATTTTTGTTCTGTTTGTTGGACTAGTACACTAAACTTTCTGTACTCTGAAGTGCTTGATTTTCATATTGATACACTCATTGCCTGTCTCTTCATGTAAGCAGCTATTGGAGTGTCTTAATGGCCTTATTTAAGATCATACATGAGCTCATCCAGTGTATGGTGGACCAGTGTTGCTAGGTTTTATAGGTTTTGTGGTTTATGCTTCAGTCAGTAGAACTGTGGTTTGTGGTACCAGAGATACACAGAAAACAGTACTTACCTTAGTAAATATTTAAGCTTTATTTGGTCTTCTTAGTCTGAGTTACTTTGATTACATTAATATTGTTTCTAGACAGACATAATACACTTTTTATTTCATTCAGTGGGGACAGTTCTGTGCCCACATCACTGTTACTGTTTTTGAATACTGGGTACTCTTTCATTTGTAAAGGTGTTCTGAATGTCTCAGGTGCTTAACAAATTTATCTTGTTCACCTCTAGCTGCTGACAAGTCCTGTGCTGTGATGTCTACCCACATTGTTGCCTGTTTGTTGCTGTACAGACACAGGCAGGTGAGGCTTCTGTGCTGCTTAAGTAGCAAAACATTGCTTTGGCCTTGTTAACTTACTAAAAAAAAAAAAGTCTGGATTTTAATATTGCATGATACTGATAAAAAAAGAAAGATGCATTTAAATTAAAGTGGATTTCAGACAGTCTGAGTGCTGATGTTTTAGTTAGCAGTAGGTGCTTGAACACAAGCCATTATTGATGGGATGATAATAAATGCTTATGTGGAACTAGATCTTTGTAATTCAAAATGTTATGCTTTTTTTAAAGATTACATGGGTTTCATTTATTGTATTAGGGTTGCCTTTTAGATCTCAAAACACATTCACTATTGAATACTCTAGAAACTGTTCCATTAATTTCCAAATTGATTTTACTGTTTGTCATTTCTAAAATACTGTATTACAGTGGCAGAATGATACTAATGTTTACCTGAAGTCTTGTGCATGAGAGTTGGAAGAATTTTTTTTTTCTCCTACAAGTTTGTTTTGTGTTTTTTCTAAAATTCCTTCAAGTCTGAAGCTTTTATTGCACGTAAATTGAGAACAAATGGGAAAATATTGGTCAGTTGTATAATCATGTTTGTGGAGGAAGTGACACAATTCTCATCAGCCCAGTCTTTCCAATTACCTAAAACAGTGGAGTCAAAGAAGCATTTTAGCATGTAATCTGACTCCATCTTGATGGAAAACAAGGAGGTGCTTGAGGAAAGGCTTTTCCTCATGTTCCGAACCAATTGTTTAGTTCTATTAAATGCAGTATTCCCAGTTAATTGAACATTCACTTTATAGCACAGGTAATGGAAACATGATACCTCTGACATGCTCTTGAGGTATCTTGAGGTATTCAGGTCTCTGCAGGCTGTGAAACAAACCAAGAAACAAAGAAAAGCCTTGCATTCCCAAATAGTTCCGTGGCTGTAAAATATAGTTGCATGTAATTCAAAACTTGTGGAACTAGTTCATCAAAACCTCAGTGAAAATCAGTTTTTCTGATATGACTGTTGTGTTTTGGATTATTGACAGTTAGTGTATGGTGTTTGATTATGTGATTATGTGGTTTGCTGATAAGACTCCTGTGCAGAAAAATTGTTTAACTGTGTGATTCTGTGTTTATTTCTAGGGAACTGATCTTTCCAGACTGGTAGAAGATTTCTTCTCCATGAAGGAGGAGGTCCTAGCTCGTGACTTTGACTTGGGATTTTCAGGGAACTCAGATGATGTTGTCATGCATGCCATCCACTTGTTGGGCAACTGTGTAAATATCACAAACACAAGCAGAAACAATGAGTTCTTCATCACTCCCAGCATCACAATACCTGCTGTCTTTGAACTCAACTTCTACAGCAATGGAATACTTCATGTATTCATTAAAGAGGCTGTTATTGGTAAGTTCTGGGGTTTATCAAGGAAAGACTTTCTTGTAATCCATGAAGTCAAAGTATCTGCACTAAAGTCCCAATCAGTTTCTTGTGTTATTTACTTTAATATATATTTTTTGCTTCCTGTTTCAACCCATGTTTACCTTAACAAACAGTTTTAAAGCAAACTTGTATTTTGTTTGAAGAACACTTTCATTCTTTTTTCCCCTCATCCTTTATCTTTCTTGGAAGTGTTTGAGTATTGGTCACTGCCATAGGCAAGACACTATCAGAATTTTGAGCCAACATGGCAAAAGATGTGCTTTGGTGAGCAGTATTTTAATGAGATTTTGTTTTGATCTGACATTACTGGACACAAAATACTGGTTAAGTCTCTTTATTCTTGAATGGCATTTTTAACATTTGGCTGCTTTTAGTCCCAGAAGTGGACAAACCAGAAGTTTGATGTTTCCTTTGCCATAAAGCTCTTTGAAAAATGAAACTTTGCCTGTGTTTGTTTCTGCTCCAGCCTGCAGTCTTCATGCAATTCAGAGCAGGAGGTACAGAAATGGTACCAGTGGTGCTTCTCATGGTTTAATCAGTCAAGAACACCTGGTCCGAAAAGCTGCCAGCTTGTGCTACTTGCTTTCTAATGAATTCACTGTATCTTTGGTAAGTAATTGCATTAATTGTCTAGTTTTTCTTCTGCTTGTTACTTTAAAATTACAGGATGCATTCTAGTGTCACAGCTCTGATCACTGGTCAGTGATGGTGGTGGGTATCAGTGGCTCTCACATGCTGAGTGCCACCTGCTGCTCCTGCAAGTGCTGAAGTGGATGATGCTGGGCTGGACCTGGAACATTTCTGCTGTGCTTTAGGCCTTTGGGCAGCATTAAGAATCCCACCTCGATTTGTGGGAAGCTGAGAGAGCAGCTTCTCTAATATATTTTGTCACTCTTGTCATTAGATCATCACAGCTGTGTTTGCATTCTGCCCAAACTTTTTTTTTTTTTAACCTAAAGAAACAAAAGTCTTTGTGAGTACCCAGTTCATATGAATTTGCACAGGTGATTGAAGTTATGTTGGGAAGTAAGGTTCCATATTCTGAAGATATCCCTTATTTGCATAGGAGTGCAGTACTCATGTTAGGCCACACCTAGTACTTAGTGGCAATTTTAAACATGGCCTGACTTCAGTTTTTGTTGTTGCAAAACACTGAGAGAGCTGATGTTATCTCACTTTTCAGACACTGCATACTTTTCAATTTTAAGTGCTAGATGTTCTTTTTTTCTTATGTGTAGAAGTTATGTGAAATTCTAGAGGTTCTTGAATTAGTTCTTATGGTTGTACTCATATTTGACTTGTGCATTTTTACGGAAGCATGAGCCAAATTTAATATTTTTTTCTGAGTAGTAATGTTAGCTCATATACTGGAGTTCTTTAGTAATATTATCCTTCTACTTTCAAAGTTAATAATTGATTATTATTTTTTCACTAAGAAAATATTTCCTGAATGATTATGAATAATGTAAAAGAGCTTGGGTATTTTATTCAGTTTCAAAACATGTAAGAAAATTTCTTGAAAATGTAGTTTCCTTTAAATTCCAAATAGATCACTGTTATGAGTTTCAATAATTTTAATTTTATGATGATTTTATTCCAGAATTGTTAACAAACTAAAATTTTGTTAGAGGCTATTAAAAAGGGAGAATATTTAATGTGGCTTTCTACCAGTGCTAATGCATTTTGGAAAAATCTTGGACATGTTTTAAATATCCTATTTCACTATAATTTTTTTTAATGTCTGCCAGGATAAACACAAGAGTGGTGCATTGGGATTATGCTGATAAAAGTTTAACAGCTTGCATAAAAGAAGTAATACTGCTGTATCTAAAACTTTCGTACTGAGCAGGGAACGATGTTGCTGTAATGGATGTGACTTCTTCATTGCATTTCTTTTGTGTTGTGCAGCCTTGCCAGATGATCTATCAAGTTTGCCATGAGTCTGTGGAAAGGCTGATCCAGTATGGCATTCTCTTGGTGGCTGAGGTAAAGTGGCAGAGATACTGTGGGAGTAGTGTACTGTACTAGAGGTGGTTTATGCTCCTTAGTTGGGAGACTTGTTCTAAGTATATGTTGTTACTGAAAGCTTGTAACAATGTGCCCAGGACTGAGGCTGCTTCATTCCTCTGTTCATACGTGTCAGACAGTTGGGTACAGTCAGCCTGTGCTTCCTGACTCTGTGTGTAATTTCATTTTACCATTAAGGTTACTAAGGAAGACACCTATTTTGTACTGTCTTGAAACTTGTGATTTATTTTATTATTGGAGCCCTTTCAAATGTAGCATGGCTAAATGCGTTTTTACTTTCTACTCTACAGGAGTCAGGAGTCTAGACCTTTTGTCATTCTTTAATTCCTTTGCATTGATCTCATAATTACTGTAAAACTCCTCAGCTTGCAGTTTCAGGACTGTGGGAGAGTCACTGTGTGGTGCAGTTTGCCAGAGGGGCACAGTGCAAAGAAAACCTTAGGAGCAGAGGCAGCTGATTCAGCATATTTTTGCTTCATAAACTTCTTTTTGTGCACAGTAAACAAACCTTAGCACCCAGGAGGATGCAAGGAAAAAAACCCAGTCTTTTTCACCAAATGTCTCCTCTCTCTCCTTTTCTCAATGCTGCCTATAATTGAGTCTCACTTGCTTCCATTAAATACCGGGTAATAAATGCATTAATTAAAGCAGATGAGATTATAAAATATAAACCTATTGCTTGCCTGGATTTGGAATTTTACCTGTTTACCACCTTGTTTTTGAAATTTAAGCAGGATGATCAGGAGGATGTTAGCCCCAGTCTTACAGAACAGCAGTGGAATAAAAAACTCCCTGAGCCATTGTCTTGGAGAAGTGACGAGGAAGATGAAGACAGTGATTTTGGAGAGGAGCAGAGAGATTGCTACCTGAAGGTAATATTTTCCTTAGGCTACTGATTCTGAACCCGCTTGTGAGAGATATAAATTACTTTGCTTATTCAGGACAGGTACTGATAATTTTGGGGTGGGGGGGGTGGGATTTGCTATGTTAGTATTTTTGTACAGTCCATTTGTCTCCTTCCCACGAGGAAAATAGCTGAAGAAATAGAATCTTTACAGGGAGGTGGAATAGCAATGGTTAGAGTCCTGAAAACTGATAAAGACTCGAGTATCTTGGTTTTATTCTTTACATGCAGTCTAAAAAGGACACATCCAGCTGTTGTTTATATTTAGCCTGTATTTCACTTCATAGATCGCTTATGTTGATTTTAGGTATATTAGTAGTTTTCTCAGAGCTGAGAAACAAACACTCCTTAGGATATCTTGTTAACACTTGAAAACTTCTGTCCATCTCTGTGAATGTAGGGCAGCCTTTCTGTTGGCTGCAGATCACTGTGATGTCTTTAATTTCATCCTGGGAAAATAATAATATTCTGGAGGAGGAAAAAATAGCGTTGGTCTGTTGTTCAGTGCCTGTTTTTTCCCTCGTGATAACCCTCTTTTTTTTGCTGTGGTCCCATATTATTGTGCTGTGCCCCCACACTTGTTTTTGTGCTTTTGTTTTTATTTTGGTTGCTGTTACGCACATTATGCCTTGCAGGTCTTTTCAGGTTTCCACTGGTCTCCGTCACTGAACCTTTTGTTGCCTTTTCGTAGGTGAGCCAGTCTCAAGAGCACCAGCAGTACATCACTTTCCTGCAGAGGTTACTGGGACCGTTGCTGGAGGCATACAGCTCTGCTGTCATCTTTGTGCACAATTTTAGTGGTCCTGTTTTAGAGTCTGAATATATTCAGAAGCTACACAGGCATTTAATAAGCAGGACGGAGAAGAATGTTGCTGTGTATGGTACGTTAAACTGCTTTTCGAACTGGGTTTGATTCATTGTGTTCTTTCTACCACAAGGTAGCCCAAACTGAACTTCAGTTTGTTTATCTCTGGGCTTTTCTCTCTTGCAGCTGAGAGTGCTACCTACAGTCATGTGAAAAATGCAGTGAAAGTCTTCAAGGAGCTTGGAGTAAGTGTTTGGCGCTCAGAGCTGGTTACTGTCAAGTTTCACATCAATAATGAGCACAATTTGGACATTTCAAAGAATCTGTTCAATGTCAGTTTAAATTCAGTGAATGTGTCTGTGGAAATGTATTGTGGGTTTGGAGCATTTTGGTTTCCTTCAGGCTGAGGGCTGTAACAAAGAGCACAAGCTGTAGAACAGGGCACTTCTTGCCCCTGGGGAGGCCTGTCTGCATGGCTGGGTGACTAGACATTTTTATTCACAGCAAATGAAGTTCCTCTGTTCTACTCCATGTCCCTATTGAATAATATTGAAAGGCTGAGAGCATGTTCTGTGCTCTGTAACAGCTAAATTTAATTTTGAAGACTACTTAAATCTTTAAGAAAGCATTAGTTATTGAATTTTGGCTTAGTGGTGAGTGATGCTCCAGAAGAACCATCCTTATACACCTTCAGTGTTCACCGTGAGGATACAGGTGTTCTTTAGGATAAACATTCAATTTTGTACTTTACCACTAGTATTTTAAATTATAAGTCACCCATCTGGATTTTGCAAATGAAGCGTTTTTCTTTCATCAGACTGGCATGGCTTCTTGAATGCCAGATAAGATACAGCATTATAGTTTTGAAAGTATTGGCATTTAGGCAAAACATTGCTGGGTATGAGTTTTGAAGTCTTTGCCTTTAAATTCTGGTATATTGAATAATCCAACAGTAGTTGGCCTGGTAAAGGTATCTTCCTGTAGACTCTGAATAGCTGTGAGGAAAGCACGTATTGAATCCATCATTTTCCAACAGCAGGATAAATTAGAATGAAAAGTGGGACTAGGTAATGTTTGCTGAGCATCTGTTCCAGCATAGCATCTGAATTCTTGTTTTTAGTGCTTACACTTTCAATTGGATGCCTTTGCTTGTTTTATCCCTCACTGTTAAGATTTGGCTGTTTATCATGTATTGTACTTACTTTTCAATTTCTTTTCTTCTATAACCCTTGAAGGGCTTCAACATTGAGTGAATTCTAATAATAGCTAAAGGCATTGCCATCTAAGCCTTCGAGAAATGAAAAGCAAAAAGTCTTGTCAACGAGGGAAAGCTTAGTATAGACCATAACATTTTAATCTCAGAAGAAAGGAGATTCCTTTAACACAGTGATGCTTACATGTGTTCATGCTGTGCTCCAGGTTTTCAAGCACACTCAGCAAAGGAAGGACATCATTCTGGAACTTGGCACTACGTTCCTACCTCAGAGCAACAGGCAGAAACTACTGGAATTCGTCATGAGCTTCATGGTGTTATAGACCACACACAGCACCTTTGTCCAGGGACACGAGGACAGCTTTTGAGACTGTGGCAAAGCCTGGGGACTTTTGCTAATCCTTCAAAGTGTAAGGTGCCACTGTCTGGGTAAGGCCTTCTCTGACTTGAACTTCTGGAAGACAAGTGCCTTGTTACATGTGCATTTATGGGTTTCTTACAGTCCCAGTCCTGTTGTAATACAGCGATACTCAGATGACACTTTCGATACAAGTAATCAAACATGTTGCAAAAAATAAGATAAATTATTAGAATTAGAGGTAAAAAAAGTTTTATCAGTGTTACATTTTAAATGAACTTTTAAAGACTGTAACAGATGCACAAGTACACGTATGGGTGTTCTGTAGCTAACCCTGAGATCTTGAGTTTAGTGGCAACACAGCTTATGGCTTAACCAAGTAATTTTCATTCCAATTCAGTTTTATTGTTCTAAATAAATGGTTTAAAATTTTTGCTTAGGTAGGCTATATACATATTCATGGATAAAGCCATAGTTTTTCGTAAGTGTTAACATAAATGCCAAAATTCTAATGAAAATTACAGGTACAGACATCTGAGAATAATGATCATGTAGCAGGTGATTGTGAGAAATGTCAGCAGGCACACCTTGCACTATTAAAACTGTAGTGCAGTGGTAAATTGCACTAATCACTGCTGTCAGGAAGAATGTGAGAGTAGTGTTCTTGTTTTCATTATGGCATCTGTCAGATGAGTCAGGAGACAGTTGCCTGAATGTGAATATCTTGTAAAATCTTAGATTATTATTTAATTGAAAAAAAACCTGATAAGTTCGGGGGGTTTTTTTTGTTTGGTTTTGTTTTGTTTTTTTTTAATTAATAGGACGTCAGATTTTTTTAAAGGGGAGTAAAGACTTGATTTGATGAAATAAGTTTTAATTTTGGCCCTAAAAATTTCAGCAATAATTTTGTCAGTTTTTTGGAAACAAGTGTTCATATTATATTCTGTTGTTGAGCAGACCTAAACTGGCATGAAGTAGTACCTCTGGAAACACAGAAGAGTAAAAACAATGTACTGTTGACTGTGATCTAACTGACCTACAAAACAATTAATTCATAGGCAAAACTGAATGATGAATAAATTCTGTCCTATGAAACAGGACTCTGGTGTTGCAATTTGATCCCATTTTCATGGAGGACTTGCACTGTAGATTTCACCTTCTCTTCATGTGAGGGCAGATTGCAACCTGTAGTCCTGTATTTTAGTACAGCTGATATAGCTGAAGCAATAACTTGGTGGTATGTGAAGCTGGTTTGCTTGTGAAATGTGTTTTCCCTCCTTTATGCCTTCTAGATGAGGGAAATTCAGCATTTCCTTTGCTGCATTGCTTTGCTTGACTCTCACATCCTGGCCTTGTGAGCAGAAAATCCCCCAAACATCATCATGTGATCTCTGTTGCTTAACACAAACATGGAAAAGCATACTTGAATCCCAGCATTTGCACTGTTATGCCAGCACAAAACTGATGCACACAATTAGAGTTTGTGGCCAAGGAGCTTGCATTTGTACTGCACATTTGTCAACAAGAATATTTCTGTAAATTTTTTTATTAAATGCTATTAATATTTGAAAGCTGCAGTTTATAGTTTATTAGCATTATACTGTTAGCACTGTGAGATGCATGTGTTTTGTCACTAAACCAGGTGCTCTACAACACTTAAAGAATTTCTGAACCAAAGCTACATTAATATGGATAAACACTGACCCTTGAGTCGCTTGTGTTCTTATGTCCTTCTGCTGTCTCAGCAGGACTGACTACATCACACATAATTTGTTTTGTGAAGGCTACCAGCTGTTTAGAAAACAGTTTCATCTCATACTGACTGATGTGCACTGTTCATTCACCTGATGAATTCTCCATACAATGTTTGTTGCTGATGGCTTCCATTTAATATCAAAAAAAAGTCTAGGTGCTTCTGAATAACAAGCTCTCATAGTTTACTGCACTTCAGCAAATCTGAAGTGTACTAACAGCAAAGATTGTACATAAAAAAAAATTTAAAATGAAGCAATATGAAGCAAACAAAACTTGAGTAATTTTATTAAGAATGTTTTGCCAATGGAGGTATTAGTTACCATAAAACCCAGGAGTACTGTGGTCACTGGAGTGTTCTGGCTAGGTGTTGCAACTAAAATAATTTATGGCTTACATTTTAAAAAAATTAAAGAAATAAATCTGGTTAACATGAATCAGTGAGTGGGTAATAATGCATGTGAATACACATTAATGGATACTTATGTATGCAGAGGGAGGGGCACCTCTAAAACTGTTTTGGTTTTGTATGGAAAAAAACCCAACCTGCATGTGATAGATTGGTACTATGAATCATATGCCATTGGAAGCCCTTGCATTGTGCAGCAAGTGTTTATGTATACATGTATATATGCTAGTGTGTATGTTCTGACACACATCCATGCTTTTCCCTGAAATTAAAGCACAGAATGTAAAATTATCAGGCTGTAACAGTCAAAAAGACTAAAACCAACACTTGCACTGTATCTACACCTTCAGTGTCTTCTGATTTTATTAACTTTTCATGTTTGCTTTGCTGTTAGAATTCCAGGTTGAGCTGATTTCAGTAAAGTTAACCAGTAAAAGAGAAAGGACTGGCCCTGAATTACCACAGCTGTATTTTAAGACTTTATAAAAAGACTTACACGAGTCTCTCATAATTCTTATGAGCATAATACTCAGGTGTGCAAACCTTTTTGGGCCAGTGTCTTTCATGCTGTGAGAAACTTCACCCCTCCACAGCCATGCTGTGGGTGGAGTCCTGTTGGCAAAGTGATGGAGGTGTGGAACGGCGCTCCCGGTCCGGCCGCTGCGATCCCTGTGTTCCCTGGGCAGCACAGGCCTGCACTCAGCACCTCTGGTCAGGAATCACACCTGCATTCAGCTGCCTGCCTGCCTGCTCCTCAGAGAAGTGCCCCAAGCACGGCCTGGAAGAAGGTTGAGCTGGGAGGTGATGTAAGATACTGTTGTTTTCATGTTTCTGGGGAACTGCTGACTGGAGGATGTTACTGTGTTTTACCTGTTATGTGTAATGCGTGTCTGTTGTAGAAGCACAGAGGTGTACTGGAGTCATTTTAATAAATTAAACTGTTTGCTAATATGACATTTAACAAGCTTTTCTAGTGTTCTTTTGATTTATTTTTGTTGTTGTGTTTTTTGAAAATAACTCACTGAGATAATTCTTTCAATAACTTTGTCCCACTGCAGGTAGTTTCTGAAATGAAACCATTAAAATCTCTCATTGTAGAGGTATCTCTACCAGTATGTGAGCTGGAGCAGACTGAGGTGACGTCCCAACTCCTGAGCCACTTTTTTGTTGCAAAGTGGAGGTGCCATTTTGCCTCTCTGTTCCCCCACGCCCACAAGGTTCTTGTACATGGAGTTCTTTTGCAGTTCCTCTTTCCTCATGGGGGTGTTTGTGTGTCATTCAGGAGCCCGGGATGGTTCTGATGCTGCAGACTTCCCTTCATATGGTGATTTCAAGCTGACCTGGAGTGTAATAAACACCTGTCAGCAATTGTGACAGCATCTGGCAAATGTGAATTAATTGGAATGGGGCTTTAATATAATAAAACCTGCATAGATGATCATTACCTAAATTGAGAAGGAGGGTTGCTGCTTCACTCTTCAGAAAAATAAAGTTATAATCAGCTGATCCTTTAAGAGGCCTCTAGCAATGTTCACATGCAAGCAAGGCTCAATTAATTGACAACTCTAGGCTGAAGCAGGAAACTTAGAATTCAATTATTGTCAGTAGCTTGAATTAAACCCAATTCTTGTTGGTGATGACCTTATATGTTTTTTCTGTAAGTGTCTTCCTATTTCTCAGTCTTTTGAAATCCCAAATGTCAGATAAACACTTATCTCTAGTTTTTGCTTAATTCAGTTTTCATATAATAAAAGCTTGTCAGGCTAATTTAGAAGGATCATTTGAACTCTGTGCTTTGTTCTCTTATGGTACATCGTGTTTTCAGTAGCCCTATGTTTTCAAGGTAAGATCCACATTGATATAAGTTGCTGCTTGAAATATTTTCTTTTCAGTCTTTATTTATAGATGTTCCTTGTCTTTTGCAGTGCTGGGTGAGATTTATTGTCCTTACTTATTCTCCTGTAAGTTGGCCAACCTGTTAATGTAATTATCCAAAAGGCATTATCATAGTTGATGCTATCTTTAGAATAAGGGACTTGCTGTCTTTCTGAAGAAACATGTAGGAAATGTTCATCACTGTGTGTTGTGCCAGAGTTCAGGCCTGAGAGACCATAAACCCCAAAAAGATTTTCAGCTTTCATCTGTCATAAAGCACTGGCAGTTAGAGAAACAAAAGCTATTTAATTAATTGCAGAGTATCTATTAGTTACACAAATCTATGTGCATGTAATTATGCAGTGCAAAATTTCAGTAAAAGACACATAGCATAATTGCTGTGAGTAATTTGCATGAAAAGGTGGTTCTCCAGCTCAGTAATAATGTTGGCTGTTAAAGTGATAGTGCTTGCAATGTCTTGGTCTCAGATGTTTTTTCCAAAGAGTGACAGTCCTTGAGAGGTGAGGAAACCCAGATATGGAGATCAGATCTAAATTAGTCTCAAAGATTCACTGAACCCATGCATGGTCTTAGACACCTCACTTCTGGTACTGTTTTCTATTTTCATAAGGAAGTAATTTGAGGAACTGCATTTGTACAGGTATGGAGTGGATTTTTTCCTCTCCTTGAAACACAAGTCACAGCCAGAATAAAAGAATTTTGGAATTGAAGGATTACTATTAGGAGTGGACACGATTTTAGATCTGTTCTGAGTCTTGTCTGTTCAGTATCTTCATTAGTGACCTTGGCAATGGAAGAGAATTTGCTCTTTACATTTGTAGGTAACAAGATCTGGGACAGCCAGGTAGTCCAGCAGAAGATATCATGATCCCAGGGGTAATGATATGTATCAGAAAGATCTGAAAGGCAAAAAGAAGAAAGCCATTCCAACCAGCCGAGTACAGTGCATTACATCTGAGAGAAGACCAACTGATATACAGGCACAGGAGAAGAAATAACCCAGCTGTGCAGCAGTTCTTTGGAGAAAACTCCAATTTACTGCAGACCACAAGCAGAACGTGACTTAGAAGGGTCCTGCTGCCATGGAAGGGCAGGTGTCATGTACTGATCTCCTTAGTCCTGCACATGAATGACAAACACAGGGCAAAACTTTGCAGTCCATAAGGTCTCAGCTGGGATACCATGTTGTGTTTGACGAGTTCTGTTTGAAGGATGCTGCAGACCCAATGGAAGGGGAGAAGAAGTCTGCTCAGTAGGGAGAAAATCTGGATTATCCCCTGGCTATAGGAGTACCTAGACTGGATAAAAATAATGAATTTAGTCTTCAGTTGCACTGAAAAGAACCAGGATAGATTATGTAAACATTTTTTACTGTGAGCAAAGAGAAGTACTGAGATAGATGGCCTGGAAGGGCTGATAATTCCTTTTTCTGGGAAACACTGGTTCCCTGTCCCTGTTGGTTGGACCTTGCTGTGTGGTGGTGAGCAGAACAGACAGGTGAAGCTCTGCCCTCCTGGTCTGCGCATCTTTCCTGGGCAAAGTTGAAATGGGTTTGTACAGAAACAGTTTTGTCTGGCTGATTCTTTATGTTTGAGATCAGGAGCAGCTGTAGTATGAATTATACGTCTTGTCCCTGTATTTGTTGAGGAATAAAATATATGAAGGTTTTATTAAGGTTGTTCTGTAAAAATGTTTTCTTAGTGTTTCTACTGGTCAAAAAGCAGATGGAGTGCCAGCAGGGAGCAGGAAAGGACTGGGGAAGAAATCAGACATGACATTGTCTTACTGTGTTGTGTGAGCCTTTTCAGAGAGAGGTGTAGTAGTCTCCTACCTCTGCCAGTAGTAAAATCCCTGGTGACTGGAAAAAGGGTGAGGAATCCTGCCCCTGGACATTCTCGTCTTCCAGACAGTTCCTGGCTAATAATAATAAATTACAAATTAACTCTGAAACCTGTTAACAGTTTACAGTTTAACTCTGGCACTGCTTTGGAAATACTGAAAGCCAAGTGATGTTTCCTGAGCTTTGGGTTTACTGCTGGCTTGATTATTGCATTATCTCAGGAGTTCAGGCTCCAGTGATTGTATCTACACAAAGAAAACAACATTTATAAATGCCACAGAATTGACAATGGCACTCTTTAAATGCTTTTTTCATTGGAAAATGTCCAGGATCCCCCCCAAAATACAGCCTCTTTCAGAGAGCTCTGTGCTAGATGAGGGCTGCTGTGTCGTTGGTACCTGGGATGGTTTGTTAACTGCTCACTGTGGCATGTCTGTAAAACCAGTGTCACACCTTTGATTTGGTGTCCCTCTTTGGATGAGACTGAGGAGGTTTTGTTCCCAGTTAAACATTTTGCACATCTGTGGAAAGTTTCAGGGGCTCACCTTATGGCCGTGTTAATGTGTTTTTTTTAAATTTAGCTAAAGCCTAATTTTAACCATGGTGTTCAGCTCTTTTTATATCAGACTTCCTCTTGTCTCTGCAGGATGGGGAAGGCCAATTAAACTACTACCTGTCAGAAGGCAGTAAGAGCCTTTTTCTGTGTTTGTATTTCCCCTTCGTTAAACTAAATTACCATAGTTCAGAACCTTTGCCTGCAAATCTCTCACTTTGTCTCGCTGGCTGGCTGGCCATTTATAGCCTCCAGCTTCCTTAGTTTATCCTTGAAAAAATGTTTTTTAATCCCCCAAAAGAAACCATTGCGTGCAATAAAATGAATGTTCCCTTTTCTAGGAGATGGGGAAGTTTAAACACATTTTGTGTTTACATTTTTGTAGTAGTTATATATGATGTGAGTTAATTCTGGTACTGGGCTTTAAAACTCCTGCATTCTTCCCTCAAACCTGCAGATTCTGTCCCTTTTACCCCAAAATATTTCTTGTCCAAGAGTATAGGAAAACTGGTTTAGATATTAGGAGAATTCCATCCCTTTACCAGCTGTAATCATTAACCCAAGTTGTAGTTTACAGAAGTCCAGAAGCACAGAAATGTTAGAAGCTGGTATTTCTGGATATATTCCTGAGAGCTGGGAGAGCAAACCAGGGCAGCAGGTTGGATGTGTGTGTTTTTGTCTTTTAATTGGTTTACATGAAGTTAACCCTTTGTCAACATAGAAGGCAGTAAAAATGAAAAATGTTGGAATCAGTGACACATGCAGTTAATTTTCTGAACTAAGTAAATTAAGTACAAATTCGTTATTAATAATTCAAAGGAAAATGCTAGATAAGGAATTGGAGCAGCTTTTCTATCACTTTCAACCATTAAAATATTAGTCTGAGCACAGCAGTCCAAAGCTCCCTTATCTCTTATTAAAGCCTCAATTCTTCATCTATTAAAGAATCAGATCTAAATGATGCAGCAGGCCTGAGATGCTGCTGCTGCAATAGCCTGGTGTGCCATGCTGGGCTGCAGATTGAGCTAAGCTGGAAGGTGGGCTTGTGCAGGAAATTCTGGGTATGCAGGACCTCCTGGAGGTAAGTGGCACGCAGTGAGACTCCTGGTCCAACTAACTCAGGGTGATTTTCTTCTTCAATACAGTCTCTCTCTTAGTTCTCCCTGTTGCTGGTGTGTGATCACAGCAATGTCCTCTGCCCTCCCTGCTACACTGATTTCTTTCTCCCAACTCATTCTCACACAAGGGGTTAACCCAGAGTCTGGCTGCTTACTGCTGTGTAAACAGCATAAAGGGGTTCTCTTTAAATTGCCTAAGAAAACACTCTTTCCCCACTGTTTGACTGCTCTAACATTCAGGCTGTATGTACTTTTACAAATTGTGTCTCAGATCTATCACAGCTACCATAAAATTAAATAAAACCAGCCTTTCCAAAGGAGATACCTAGTTGCCACTTATGTGCATGGGTAGAAAAAATTCCTGATGCCTGTAAAATGGGATTAAGGACTTGTCATTTTAAACTTATTTTCTTCAGAGAAGTATTGTCATTTTGCTCATAGCAAAACACAGATGAGCCCCGCTCCATCCCCGGTGTGTCCAGCAGATGGTGGTGGAGTTTCATCTACAGCTGCAGTTCCCTCTGAGAGACCGGGCACCACCATTCCCAAACCTCAGTCCCCGGACCCTCCCTTAGAAACCAAACATCATTTCCTTGGCAGCCAGCTGTAGTGTTTGCTAGATATAAGAAGCACTTCATTTGCAGTTGGTTTTATCTGTTGCTGTGGTTGATTTTTATAGTTTCAGGAGTCGGGCTGTGTTTGACACCTGACACAAACACCACCTTGAAAGACCATGTGGAGTTTACTCGTCTTCAAGTGAAAATGTGCATTAGGAGTGAAGCTCTTCATCCATCTTCCTGCACTCTGTGGTGCAGACAGGCATTGTAAAGAAATGAAACCATCACTCCAAGACCAGACCTGAGCATGGCTCAAGTTTGGAAGTATCCCAAATGCAAGACCAGAGTTCTGGGTTGAAGATCTGTATCAGACCCGCTCCCCTTGCACCATGTAAACAAACACCCCTTACAGCTGTGGAAGACAGAGAACTTGACCTTCTGCAAGGCAGGTGGAAAGGAGAGGGACTGACAGGGCTGCCAGCTCAGTTTATCCCTCTTTAGATATAAACCTTCCTCTGATGCTGCAGGGCAACTCCAAGACTTTACCAGAGTATGGATAGAAGGTGTTATCATATCACACCATCTTCATAAATATTCTTCAAAGCATTACAAGCACTAATTTAATTTTAAAGTATTCTGCAGGCTTTTCCTTGTGAAGATAACCTTCTTGATCTCAAGTATCCCAGAAAGAAGTCATTAAAACACCAAGGGAGCAGGCCAATTCATCAGCACACAGAGGCTTTTTACTTGGAAAAAACCTCCTGTTGGCCCCTCTAGTGCAAAGCAGATTTGAACCTGCCCTCAATAAGAACTGAGGAGTCCACTGAGTTTAAGAAGCCCTTCAGGTAGGGGGCACAGTGCTGTTCACTGCTGCACAGCTCACGGGTGTGGGGCTGGACAAGGAGACAGCTGGGTCCCTGCTGAGCATCTTTGTCCCAGTGTGCAGGTGGCTTTGTGCATCTCAGATGTCACTCCTGTGCATGTCTTGACAAGACTGTTGATCCCAACAAATCCTGCTCTTTTCCCTTCCCTCTCCCTTCTTAGTTCCTCCCCAATGCTGTGTCCCCTGTTCCTAGGCAGCTGGCTTGAGGTTTTGCATAGCTGAATGAAATTCTGCACCTTCACCCCCTCCATCCCTTTTTCTTTCTGATTGTTTTTCAGGCACATCAAAATCCCAGCTCAGCTCTCTGCAGAGCACCACTGGTCACTTGTCAACATGTTTCTGGGCTGGAAACCTGCTGGAGCTGGCACCAGAGGAGGAAAGTGAAGGCAAGATGGGCCCACATGTGTCCCACAGTCCAATCAGAGTGTGCTGTTGAGGCACCATGGTTTGGGAGCTTGGTCCAGTGATGCCTTGGCTTGAGGCAGAGCAGGGACAAGATCATTGGAGTGTCTGCAGGAAGCATTGTATGTCAAGAAATAAACCAAGTTCCACCTTTCTGTCTTAGAAGCAGCTCCTGCCTCATCTCCTCACCAGGGGTGGGAGCAGCACTTGGATCAAACAACAGCAGCTGGCTGTGGGGACAGCAGCCACATCCCAAGGAGCCCTGAGGAGCCTCGGCAAGCCTTTCCTCAGGGGCTGGAGGATGTCACCAGAGGCTGCCTATGGGGGCAGATAGCCTCAGGTTACTTGCTGAGTTATGCCACATGCCATTAAATCATTTCACATTAGACAACTCCATGGGCTTGATTTCCCTTTTTCAGCACAGCTGAGTGGAGATGCAAACACACACACAACATATTCTCTTCCTCTATAATTTTCCTCTGTGTGATAGATGCGATCTGAAAAATAAACACATTTCCCTGTGGGCTGTGACTGGTGCTTGTGTTTGCCAGCTGTAACACATCTCTTCCAGTCCAGTGCCTTTGCTGTTGTCACTGTGATCCCCACTGCCTCTGTTTGGTGGTGCCCTGCAGCAGGGTGGAACAATTTCCACTCTGCTCCAGCCTTAGTTAAACAATGCTTTATTCCTCTGCTGTTTGCAAGTGAGGCAGAGGTAAAGAAGCCTGACATCATTGAGAGGCCTCAAGACCCTCAGTCTGGTCTGATCTGCTCATGGCTGTGCTTGGCAATTTTAAGAAATGAGGTTCTTCAGACAGCTGGAATGTCTGCCTTCTTTTCCAGACAATTTTCAACCTGCCAGGCCAGAGTGATTGCAGATGTTCTGAGGAGCTCTCCTGCCATCACGATGCAGTTCAGCTCAGTCACCCTCTCCAGATGCAGCAGCCAGGGGCTGAACTGCCCACACTGCCCAGCCCCTCACTGCCCTTGGATCAGCCCCTGCCTGAACCTCCCTGTGCCTGTGACAGCCCTCAAAGGGCTGTGGGAAGATGCCTGGTGAGGTGGTGATCAGAGGAGACAGAGTGCACATTCACAGGAAACACCATTTCATTTGTTTTGCTGTTTGTGCCCTGCCATCCCTTTCAAGTATAAATAGGTTATCCACTCTTTAAATTCCCTGTGTTACTGGCTTCTGGGCATTGACTGTATCCACACAACCCATAGGGGACACAATTGCTGCTGGAAAATGAAGGGGAAAAATGAGTCTTTAATTTGACCTGCAACATCAGAGAATTTGAAAAATTGTGAGTGTTTTTATAGAGCTTTTATATCATCACCCTTTTCAACTGAGCATCCTGAATGCTTTATAAATATTAATTAAGTCTCATGTGGCTCCTCTGAATTACGTAAAGACAGAATTGCCTCATCCATCACAAGAGAGGATTCAGAAACTGCTTAACAATTTGAGACACCATTAACTGACACCAGTTCAGTGAATAAGAACCTAACACACACTTGAAACTTCTGAGTAGGAGAAAAAATGAGTCAACTGGACTACATCTTTCCACTCTTGCAAAAAAGTAGTGTTGGGGCATGAAGGGCTACATGAAGACCTCTTCCTCCTCTTCTCCTCTTCTTCTTTGTGGGAAAACCTTGTCTCCCTGGGTAAACTTCATCTAAGAGTAGGGTTTCAGAAAGGAACCAACCCAGAAGGAAAATACTCAAAATCGTCGTCCCTTCTCTCTCTCCCAGGATGTTATTGATGTCTGCCACCAGTAACTGCTGGAAGAGAGGGCTGGTCCAGGAGGGTGGAGGTTCTGGGGTAGTGCAGCAGTTAAGAGAGCTCCATGGAGCAGTGTGGAGCTGGGAGCAGGATGGTGAGGCCAGGCATGATGTGTGAACCTCCTCAGGCAGCAGAACAGAGGGGTTTGAAGGGCTGCCAGTGCAGTGATATCAGTATGCAGGGGATGCTGCTTCTTCAGGAAGGAATTTCAAGATTATTCCTCAGAATTACAGAGACTCATCCAAAGAGATGAGCTAAGAGCAAACTGCAGGCCAATTACATATCGTGTTAGATAAATCACTTACCACAGCCAGCTGAAGAACTTGGGCTTGAACTCTGAGTAATTAAAACACTTAAGTCATAGTGCAGACTAGCATTTAATGAATTTAGAGAAGCATCAGATATTTATTCAAATTTCTCTTATCCCCCTGCAATTATTCTCATGTTCTTTCTCAAATGCCTGAGAAAGGTACTGGATTTCTGGATTTCACATCTGGACTTCTCTTGTTCTGTGTTCTAAAGCCACTCTGGATAAATGGTTTCTAAGAAGACAACAACCGACCAGGAAAAAAAAGAAGTACAAAGTAAAATACTGAAAATACTGTATTGGAAAATTCAGGGAATTATTTTTTTGTGATATACCAGATACACCAAGACAACTTTGAAATATTCTAAAATTTCAGTGAGTACAGAGGCAACAGGCACAAGCTGCAATGAGGGAAATTCCTGTCAGATACCTGAGAAAACATCCCCAGTCAGGGCAGTGAAATCCTGCAGCAAGGGCACAGAGAGGCTGGTGAATCTCTGCCTGTGGAAGGGTCAAACACCAGACTGGACAAGGTCTGAGCAGCCTGCCCTAAGCTGGCCCTCTGTCGAGGCAGGTGGGAAATGTTGGACCACCTGACTTCCAGAGGTTCCTCTCAACCAAAAAGATTCCATTTATTTTGTGCCTGTTGGGAGCTGGAACAGACCTGTGGAGCCTCTGTTTTAGATTTCCAGGCCATCCTCAGACAAATTAAGAGACATGGACAGCCTTTGAGACAATTTTGTGTTGGTGTGAGAATTATGATCACTGTAAGGTCATGATTGCTCTGCGATTTTAAAAATGTAAAAGTGAAACCAGTTTTCTTATTGTTCCCTTATTATTCCCTTTCTTCACCACATATGAATTCACCACTGCTGAGTTTTAATCTACTGTGAATTTTCTGGCTTTGTTTCCCACAGAATTTCTTTTGAAGAGCCCTTGTAAAGAATTGCATGGACTTTGAATGGAAATGAGAAGTAATCCAAGGCATAGATCTGTTAATCCTGAGAGCCTCAGTGGTACTTCTTCATACACATTAGGAAAATATGCAAAGTTACAGCAATCAGTTGCAGCATGGCTGCAATGAATCTGTTATTAGCTCATGCAAGACACAATACATGAAGACTGATGCAGGAGGAAGGAGGTGAAAGTGATTTTTTTTTATTTAAATGGTCCCAGTTCAATCAATTCTCTGTCTTCTCAGCACAATAACCCAATCGTGGTTGTCTTTGTGAAACAAGAGGATTGACACCACTTTAATATATTTCATTTTGCAGCAGTTGTTTTCTTAGACATAATATTTGTAAAGGAACACTAACAAAACTTGACTAAATAAAATAAACTTAATTATTAGGTAGATTTCTCTGTCTTCCTACTCTATAGAATCTGTATGCCTTTTTTGGCTTTTGTATTTTTAAAATTTTTTATTTTTTAAAGAAATGCTACAATTAAAGCCTGAAATAAATAACATCTAATAAGCACCACTCTCTTGCCTTTCCAGTCAGGAAAAAAAAGGAGTGTGTCAGTACATTGCAAAGAAACAAATGGTAACAACAGAGTGCTGGGAGCAGCTCAGTCAGGTTATAACTTTGTCCTCAACCAAAGGAGTTCATGAAGAGCACTATAAATTTCCAGTGACATGAAGGAGGATTTTGCCAGTGACTTAGCATTTGTCTTTGTTTCAATTAATGGTTTGGCTGCCAGGTAAAATAACACAAAACATAGAGGTACTCAGAGTACCCCTGAAATTCTTTTATTTCTTTCCCCTCTTTGTTTTTTATATTTTGAGCATCACATATAGTTAACAATGTGTCAACACTGCCATTGAAAACGTCTGGTTCCATTTTTATATATGTGAACTGTAAAAAAAATTGCTTCGGGCTCCAAATTTGCAGGGTCTTGCTCATGAGATCCTGTAAAACATTTTAGGAATTCATAAAAATGTGTTAGATTCTGCTCCAGCTCATGGATTCAGTCTCCTGAATCTCTACCACAAAACTTTAATAACGTGTTTTCAATGCACTTTTTTTAGTGAGTTTCTTACAGAAACTATCATAAAATTATGATCAGAGTTTCCTTATAGCTTTGTTTCTTCTTATCACAAATTAAAAAGCAAGCTTGCTGTTTCTGCTGTGTTAGGAATTGATTCTTGACTCAGGTAATCACCACACTTTTTCTCTCAGAAAGGTTGTCACATACTTGCATACTTGCACAGATCTCACATTTCCCTCACTTCAACCTCTCTACTTGGCTTGTTTTAAATAGTTCCAGAAGGATTTTGGATGGCATGGGCAGCCTGGCAGCAATCTTTAAGCAGTGTTACTGTACTTACAAAATCTCCCTGGGGAGGATTTTAATTCAGCAGAGTACCTCTCCAAAGTACTTGAGGAATTAGGTTTCCAGAAGGGAAGAACCCAGGATTTTCATTTGCTCAGCAGAGCTGAAATAAAGTGAATTATCTGTGATATTGTAGAGTTAATAAACGGAACCCTTAACATGACTCTTTACTTTCTGTGGAGTGTCAAAATGCAGGATTTGTCCTGCTGTGAGAAAACCATGTCTGTGTCATCCTGTCCCTGACAGCAGCTTGGGGCATGGGCTAAGACATACGCCAAAAAATCCTCACAGTTAAATAACTTACCTTACAAATTAATTTCCAGATCTCCAAGTTCATGCCTGAGAACACAGGCTGAAATGCAGGACAGCTTTTATTGTGTGATCTGTATCCCTCAGTGGTGCAGCATCAATGAGTTTCAAAGGCTCATTAGTGTTTGCATTAATTGCTCCTGCACGGACTGGCATTTCCTCTGACCAGCTGGCAGAGGGTTTCCAATTCACATTAACGAGATTATCTCTTTCCTTTCATAAGGGTATGTGCAGGAGAACCCTATTTCTATATCCCACTTGACATTTTACAACTCTATCTCCCCCTCTTCTCTTTTAACTGCTATTCCTGCTCTGCAGCTGATGGTTTGGATTAGATGCTGGGATGTCCATCAGTGTATGTGAAAGAGATATTCAGTATGGACTAGGCCTTTTGGTGATCTATATAGAAGTGAAATTTATTGTTTATTGTTTCTGATACCTAATTATGTAGTAAAGAATTATTTATTCTGATGGTCAATTCTGCTCCCAGGCTGTCTTTTAGTTGTGGGGCACTGCATCACACTCTGTGTCAGGATTTTTCCTGCTGTGGGATAATTTTTAAGCAAATGTCAGTATTATCCCTCACTTCTACAACAGAGAAGGATATAAGTAGTGAGACTCAGCCCATCAAAGAAAACATAACAGGAATCAGCTCCTGCTCCATGGTGAGACTTGGGTAGTGTGGATGTGCCCTGCATGTGGTATCTGTGTGTGTGCAGGAACAGAGAGGCCCTCTTAACCCCTCCTTGGCAGGGTGTACTCTGACACCCTGAACTTGGGTTATGTTATACTTTTGCTTTCATAAAGCTGCTGCCAGATTCAGGGCAGAAATCAGGACTTTCAAAATTAGGACTTTTCCTTCAAAAATTAAAGTTAAAATTCAGAAGCAGGTTGTTGTTTCATCCTTTTATTTCCCTCTGTCCTGACAGGCTGCAGAAGTGCCTGTCCTCCTTCCCAAGAGCAGATGGTCAGTGTGGGTTGCAGGGTCCCGTCTCGGCCTGGTGTCAGGTCACAGCACTGAGTCCATCCCTCCTGCTGATCTTAATACTGTCCTAAAAGCCTAGAAGAGACTTTTCTCCCTACTCATTCAGGAATTAGGCTCTTGGGTTACTTCATGGCTTGACCACTGAACTGACATGTTCAATGACTGTAAATTTTCATGTGGAGAACTCTGAAAACCACCCAGGACACTGAAGGTGCCTTGAACCCTTTTCCCTGAGAAAGAGCTTGCATGGCAGAAAGATGGAGTTTTCTTGTTACTTTGTTCTGTAGTAAATCCATCTTTAGACGTTTTAAGAAAGGATTTTCACTTTTTTTTCTTTCAATATTGCTCATGTATGAAACTGAAACCAGCAAGAGAGGAAAGACAAAAGACATAGGAGCAGATTTCTTGTCACCTGGATAAGGAAGGTGACAGGACGAGGTTACTGCCTTTTCAATACCTGTCTGCTAAGGTTAACAAATGCTTCAAACCACATCCCAAGTTTGATCTCCTGTATAATACTAAGAACCACTTAACTGAATCCTGCAGAAGCTGTGTTCTTTAGCAAGCTCTGTGATTGCTGGCACCAAAACTGTGCTGTATTTCTGCAGGCAGAGGGAAGGTTACCCTGCAGAGGGACCACAGGGTTGGAGGGGAGGCAGAGCACTGCTGAACAGAGCTTTGTACTTCAGACTTCTTTGTGCAGAGCTGTACTGCAGGAGCCCTCCAGTGAGTCTCTGTAGTGTGCCAGACTACACAGCAATTCAGAAAGACCTGCTTTATGTAGGAGTCATCTCTGCATCTGCAGTGGGACAGACAAAAGTGTCACAGACTAAATTCCTGTGAAATCTCTTACGAGTGACCTGGCAAATGATGTTTACCTGGCTAATCTCCATCTTTAGAACAAGCTGAAATAAAATCTGAGGCTTGAATGTGTTCTTGAATCATCAGGATAAACATCTGAAGGTTGTAGCAGTGCCTTGGGTCCATCAGTAATAAAATATGTGTGTGAGCTTGTGCTGTCATTTGTCTCATTTCTGGTAGCACTTTCCCTGGTAGAAGCAAGCAGAGAGTCAGAATGGCCAGGAGTGATAAACTGCTGTGTCAGAGAGTCAGTAAACCTTAGCCACAGAGTCCTTCTGCTTGTCATAAGCAAGTGATTTAAACTTTTATGCCTTAGCTTCTGCCAGCACTTTTTGCACAGGTTGTCTTCCCTCACCCCACCTTGTAGCTGTCACCTCCAACAGAGAGCTTAGAAGTGATAAAAAAATCACCTCTTCAAACAGGAGTAAGAAACCACAAAGAAAACTCATTAACTCATTGCTTATTGTAATCAGATCAGCAAGAGCTGCCAATCAGTGCTTTCCCCATGGCATCTCTTACCAAAAGCTTTCCTTTAAAGGGAATCTTAGACATTAAAATGAGGGTAAAATGCTTGATGGTCCCTAAGGTCTTGGAGCACTCAGTTCCTTCTACAATTAACAGAATTTGGGCCTATAAATGCCTTATGTGGCTTTGAACATCCTGGTTGACTGATATTGAAACTGCCAGAGCTCATCACAAGCTCCCAGGGCTGAGCATGGGCAGGGCCTCCCGGGAGAGGAGAATTCCAGCAGCCAGCAAGAAGGAGGAGGTGCTCCTTCATGTGGATATGAAATGCTTTGCTTTCATAGCTGTGAAGCCACAGCACTTACAGATCTTCAGTGGAGTCTTCAAGCCTTCAGTTTCATGTCTTCATATGTTCCAGAAGTCTTCAATTAGTTAATTAGGCAACTATCTTTTAATAGCTCTTTTCTGCTGCTCTGGGATACACATGTCCCTTTGGTTGGCTGCTACGTGACTTTACCCAAGGACCAAACATTCTATTTCTAACTTTAGCTGTGCTCAGAGACCTCCTTCACCCCAAGACCACCTTGTCTGCAGTGCTGGCTGTGTCTACACAGAGCAAAAACTGGTGTTTGTGGTGGTAACTGTGATCTGCAAGGTCTGGCCTCAGCTGGGGAAATCAGTGGGCACCACTGCCATGAAAAGCAGTGGGGCAATTATTAGGGTCACATTTCATGTAGGATTTGGAATGAGAACTCATATTGGGGGTATTTAGGTACCTATTGGCAGCTCTCTTGTAGCTTTTGTGAAATCTACTCAAATGCCCACAATAATGTTTAATATAAACGCTCCAGCTCGTTCCATGTGAAGGGGGAATATTGCATGTTTGTTGTGACTCCTGCTTTGGAGATGTGACTGAACAGATTGTGTCTTGTCTGGTTCCTACTGGTGGAGGCTGCTGCAATGGGAAATGTGATGCTCAGAATCACTCGTTGCACAATGCAAACTGCAAAATATATCCCAGGAAAGCTTGGCAAAAATCATGGACTTTATTCTCCAAGCTGAAAAGTGTTTGTTTTAATAGCTGGTCTGGGAGGCGCACTTTGAACTTCTTCTGATAAAAAGCTTTTTTCAAAATTGTGAAAGATTGTACTTCTGGAGATTTCATATTGATCTTCTGTCATTTGAGGGTTTAAAAATAGAATTGTTTCTTTTTGCTAGTTATAAAAAAGAAAGATTTTCCACTTCCAGAAAATCCAGGAGCAGAAAAATTCAACAGCCCTAGCGTGGATCATGCCACCAATGGCAGACTCAAAATAGGACATTTAAAAAAGTGATTTGTTTGGATCCATGAAATTTATCTGCTCTTTTTCTTTGGTGCAGCTCTTTTAGGAAAACTTACAGTATTGATCCCACAGTGATAGACAGGAATTTTCTCCATCCAAACACTGATGAACAATTTGAAAAAAGCAAAGAGACTGTGATGAGCTGTACACAATCATCCCTGTAGCTGACAACTTTCTTTTCTGCAGAAGAATAGGATAATTAGAACTGCATAATAGTATTTTCCCTTTCATTTGTATATCTCATGTTAGGCTTGAAAAATGTTCTATGGGATTGTCATGTCTTTGCAAAATGTTGTTGAATACCTTCTTCCCATGTGGCAAATGTAACCCCATGTGATATAAATGAAGTCAGTGATTTGAGGGATGGTAGAGGGGCCTGAGGATGCCTGGAAAGTCAGAGGTAAAGAATGAAATCCAGTTTCTAAGCTCTGGCTCCTACAGGTCTCAGGAAATCTTTGTAAATCTTCAAGAAGTTTTTGGCTAGAACCCTGATGTAGGACAGGGGAAAAGAAAATCAGCGTAGTTTGGATTGACCTTCCAGTTCTGAGAGAAAACTTTAAAGGTGTCGGGGATCTAATTATGCCTTAATTACCTGTACAGTGGGACACAGTTACTTTGGAATATTCATTTCAGTCCAGCTGAGGGCTGTAAGAAGTAATGTAAATTATGCAAACAGTATAATATAGGGTAGAATTAAGCATTTCTGTGGGCCCAGTTCTCTGATGTTTTACAATTTAAGATCAAGAAATTAATGTACAATGATTCAAACAGCTCAAAATACCTCACAAGACATAATTCATCCAAAAGTGCTTACAAGCAATATTTCAGTCAGCTGATAAATTGAGTGCTAATGATGAGCAAGGAAGACTTCCAGCATTTGAGAACTGTTAGCCAGATCACCTAATCTGATACTGAAGATAATTGCCTAGCAATATTTTGAAAAAAACAAACTGAAAAAGGCTTAATCCCAGCAAGTGTTCATGTAGTTGAAGGAGAGCCCAGAAAGCTACTGAGATCATAAAACTGATGTTTATTTTTTGTTGGCTTCTCTACTGGAGTTAACATTTGCAAATGTAATCCTTCAAATGCAGGATGGGTCACACTGGCAGCCCCAGAGGACATTAATGGCCCTTGGTGTCCCTGCCCAGCTGCTCCCACCCCTGTCCATGGTCCAGGAGACCCTCACCAGTTCAGGCAGGGCTGTGACTGTGATCCTGGCTCCTGGCTGCACCTGGACCTCCCCTGTAAGGAGCCTATGTCCCAGGTTAATCTCTTGGAAATATCTCCTTTGTCCAGTCCAGTCTTTCTGAAATGCCCTTTGCTGCCACATCCCAGATGTAGAAGTCACCACTAAACGGTTTCTCCAGTGTTTTCATGGATGGTTGACTGCTTCTGCCTGTTTTTCACTTTTTGGGCTGAAATTCTGTGGAGCAAATGCTCCTGAGTACTGTGGAAGGAAAGGCAGCAACCAACACTCAGACCTCACTGTCAGTTTGTTATGGATCCCTCAGAATGGGAAACAGTGGAACAGCTGAGAATCAGGATTAAAGAAGGATCAGGATTGAAGAAATTAATCTCAAGGTTCCCACACTCTGGGGAAATAAATCACCTATAGTACCTGGGAAGAATAGAAAGTTTCTAAAGTATCTTAAGGAAAGAAAAGAAAATAATCAAATAAGCATTTTATTCATGAAGCAGAAAACTAGCAAGCTAATTTAAAAGTGACAGCTCCACACCAAAAAAAAAAAAAAAAAAAAAAAAAAAAAGCTGGACGAAAGACTGTATTTGGGATTTTTGTTTATTTGCTTATTTTTCACAATAAAACTCAATTTAATTTTTAGTGAAAGATTGCACATCAAAAATACAACTTTTTCTTCTACGGCATATTAAATGCCAAAGCACATTTGACAATGCATCTCCTTGCCCAGTTGCTTCCATATAATTCTTAGGAAGTTGGAAGACTTCACTTTGGTCCAAACCCAAATGATAACATCTGTATCAGCAGGGTGGAGAAATACAAGTTTTTGTTATTTGCCTGCAGCTGTTGGAAGTGTCTCTGAGCTTCCTCTTATTTTCTAAGAAGGAGAAAACTCCAGGTGCAGGAGATTTAGACAGCAGCTTTGTGATCACAGGCTATTTATTATCATTGCAAAGCAAAGAAAGTTTCTGTTTACTTTTCATTTAATTACAGTATATTCCCACATATGACAATACTTTAATAGGAGCTCACACTAAAATCTCTGTGGTAATTTTCTCTGCCTCTTTGGGCTTAAGGTCTTATGAAGATTTAGGATTTGTTTCAAAATGCATTCTCTTGTGGACTTCTAGGGGTTTTGTGATGTCAATTGCTGTACTAATTCTTACTCGCTGCACAATGTGCTAATTAGTTTTGAAAACAATTTCACACTTTACTGGGAAAATAAAAAAGCAGTAATTTTGGTTACCATTAGAAAACAGCGTGGACAGGAATGGTGACTGAAGCTTTGTCCATGATACTTAAAGCAACATGTGGACAACCTGATGCATTTCTGTTATGTTACCAAAACAGTGCACCCTGTTTTAATTCAGCAGCAGTAACAACAAAACAAAACAAAAAACCAAATTCCTGGAGTAATGCATAGTGTGTCATGACTCTCCTAACTGATAGCACTGGGGTTAGTATTGCTGCAATACTAACAAGTTTATATTTATTACCAATTCAGTTTTGTGTTTCTGCACATTTGTCAGATAATATCCAGAATGCAAAATGCTATTCAGTAGAAACAGCAATAAAATTACTGTATAGCTTCCTCCTTCCCTTTAATTAATCAAAGAAAAGACTCTGGATGGAACAGAGCTAATTCTGGCTAAGGGACAAAGAAGAAACATTTAACTACCCCATTAGATAACCTCAACCAAAAGGCACATGAAGATGAGTGAGAGGAGTAGGGGAAAGTTTCTCTGTAAGCACAGGGAAAACTTAAACTGGAAGTTAGCTGAGAAAGAGAGTTGTGTAGGCTGAGTCTAGAGGAGCAAAATTGGTAATAGTAGTTTGGGGTGAGTGGTGAAATTAGGGTTCTATTGCTATGGTGAGATCTTCTGTGCTTAATACTTGGAGGTCAGTCCTAACCAAAACCAAGTTCAGTCTGATATGAAAATGCTTGAGTTGTTCTCTACTGTATAAATAAACTTGTAAGGAAAGAAGAAAATATCTTGGTAGGAGATGAGAGAAAAAGACCCACTGCCACTTTTACAGGTGGAGAACCTGAGCCTTACTCTGAGATCCCACAGGCAGCGGATGGGGCATGAGTTCAGGGAGGTTGAAGGGTCCCAGAAAAACTGAATCACTTTCAAAGGGTTTCAAGGGGAGTTGAAGGCAGCTCAGAAGTCCTCCTGGTCTATTCTGGACTAAGGTCCAGGAAAGTCTGTGAAAAATCTTGTGTTTTCTCTAGTGAATGCAGAAGGACACCCAAAATATTTCTTCTTAAGGAATTTGTTCATGGCACATAAAAAAAGAGCATGCAGCTAAATGTGAATAGCTTGCTTTTGGAAAGAAACCTGGAGAACAAGGATTTACAGGGGTAAATCACAGCCTCCCCACTCCTTGTCTCCTGCCTTTTACGTCTGGACCTTAATGTCAAAAATATCATCATACCACCTAACCTGAGCTATACTTATTGAGCTTGTAAACTCCATCTGATCAACAGATTTTATCACATTGCTCTGATTTAGCTGCTAACTTCATCAAAAGAACATCTTTCCTGCAGAGAAAGAACATACAAAGTTTTCTTGTGCCAGTTTTTGAGTGATCAGCTGCTCTGGGAACTTCTTTCCCTTTAGTAAAATTCAGTTAACCCTTTACCTCTTAGGAAGGGCACATCCATACCTAACTCATGCATCTTAAGTGCAACAGATATTAACAATGGCTGACCCAGTCCTTTTCTACTAAGATTCCTAAATGCCTTCCAATGCATTTTTTCCTTAGTTCTGTAAAAAGACTCATGTTTTACCAATGTTGCATGATTTGCTCACACTTGCAGTATGAGAACTTCCCATTTGCTCCAGGTGAAGCTGAGTTGCTGGCTTAATCAACCAGTTCACTGAAGAAGATAAAACCTGAAGGAAGAAACTAACTGGGAGTTGTGAGAGAGTGGTTATGTTTTCTTTCTGAGGCTTTGTGGGAAGAAGGTGGTCTTTTAATATGGTATTGTTAAAGGCAAGTGATTTTCAGGATCCTGCTAAGGCAAGAGAAGAGAAATCCAGAAGTTGGCTGAAGTGGTTATGTGCCTGAGGATTAGGTATGTAAATATATAGTAGTTCTAACTACTCTGAGTATCTAATGGTTTCTGAAAATGTTGAAGCTCTTTGGTTGAACACCATGTGTATAAGAACTGTGCCTTGGTTATGTGATAGTGGTGAACTACAGTTAATTCATCGTTAGTCCTGAGGAAAATAAGGTACTAGATCTTACTATGAGATCCCTTTAAAGGGCTGGTTTGGGAGGTCTTTATTATGTGTCAAAACAGTAATCAGCAAAACTCCAGATATGGTTGTAGGCTTCCTACCCTGCTGAATAGAGGTGATTTAGTTCACTAATTCTTTCCTTAAAGCAGTGACTTCTGCAGAAGGTGTGGTACTTGCTTTACATCACATTTACTGGGGGTTAGTTCTCTTCCAGGAGATGTTGATGCCTGTAACAGGGCTCTAGGCAAATGTGGCAGAGATTTAGAGCATTGTATTTTGTTCCCTAATGTGGAAGAGATTCTGTAACTAAAATCTATTTGTCTCCAGGTGCTCTTCGTGGTCTACTTAATGTAAGCATTTTCTTGTTACATTATTGCCTGCCTCTCTGCACAGTTCCAAAATAGTGATTAAAACCTGCAGAGACTCAAGGCTTTCCTCTAGAAAAAAACACAACTAATTCTAATACCAAGGTTCACTGAAGTAGTTCAGAGTCTTGGTAAAGTGCAACTGTGAAGGAGATTATGAGCTTTACCCAAAGCTGTGTGGGTTGTCATCCAGGATTAGATGTTTTGAATCCTCCTCTTAGGAGGGTGCATCAGTGCTTCTGGAAGGAAATGCTGAGTTTTTAATAAAAGTAATGAATAAAATTTTCTATTTGCAAAGCACATGGCAGGAATGTCATAGGAGCTTCTTGCTCTCCCACATCCTTTTATTCTCTCTGCCTGGGGTTTATAACAGGAACTCCATAAGTTGTTCTATCCAGAGATATAAGCCTTCACTATACTTTGGGGTAACTGCTGGATTTGTACTTCAGTTTTGATTGAAACCTTTGCTTGGAAGACAAAAGATGCTGGAAGATACAGGATGAATTCTCACCTGGAGATTACCACAGTTCCTTGTGTCATATACTGCCCCCGAACTTGGCAGGCTGAAACTTATTCTAGTTTCAGAGTGAGGGTTATAAAACAGATTAAGTTAAACTTTATAGGACATGATGAACAAAGAATGCCTCTGACTTATTTTCAAAAAGTGAAAGTAGAATTCATTTAGTGCAGATTGCTTAATTAGTGATGGACTATTTGGTGCTAGAAAGCCTGTAGTGTAATAGAAGTACAAATTTTGTATGTTATGCTGTTAATTATTTTTCCCTCTTGGATGTTAAATGATACTTTGCTTTCTTGTCAATGTGTTTGTGAATCAAGAATTCATAGCCAACTGAACACTGTTTTATTGGCATGCTGGTTATAGTAGCAGCCAGAGGTTTTTGTTTAACTGAAATATGAGAAGCCAAGATTGTACCTGAGTTTTAGTTTAGTGAAATGTAATAAACATCTTTCATATCAGTTCAATTTGAGTTTTCAGATCGTTTACAGATGAAAGGTGATATGCTAAATAGTGGGTACAGTACATGTATTTGCACTCCTCTGTAGCCTCCAGAGCAGACAGTGGGTTGCTGCAACACAGAGCCAAATCCTGACGCAGGGTTCTCTGCAGGTGGTGATAAATGGAGTGTATTACTCAGCAGGGAGTGGGTCTTCCTCAAAGAGTTGGAGGATAATGCAGTGAGAGTGGAGGGAAATGAGGCTTTTTTGTGAGTGTGTATGTGGTAGGGCTTCTTTTAGTCTAGTAAGTGTCAAGTGGCCTCAAAAAATAAATCAAAAACCTCAGCCTTATGCCTGGTTTCAGGAAAATGCTGTGCTAGACTAAGCAGGAAAAATGAGGTGTTGGAAGAGTGAGGCTGACTGAATGGAATAATTGTATGAATAATATATTATTTTGGTTTCTAACAAACACTGCTGTATGAATAATGGTCTTTCAGTGGGTGAAGATCTTATTCAGCAACCCAGCTTTGAAAAGCTGAGCAAACAGGTAAATGCTCAGCAATACCTATAAACAACTGTGCTGCATGAAGAAGTGAATGTGTGTGGGTGTGGCTCTTGGACCTGCACAGGAAGCTGGGCAGATATTTACATGTGATCAAGAGGTGGCTTGCAGAACTGCTGAGGGACCTGTCCTCCCACATCTCTGTAAAGGGTCACACTGGAGCTCTCCCTCCTTGTCCCACACTGTGGGTCTGTACCTATTCTGGTTTATCTGCATTGCATCTATCTAGCAGCTTCCATCTGATCATCTTCATGTTCTTTTACAAAGAGGGAGGAATGACAGTGGGGTTTTTTGTTTGGTTGGTTTGGTTGGTTTTTTTCCAGTGGAATACTCCATGTTTTACTCTTACAATAAAGGTTAAAGCATTCTGAAGTATTTCAATGATCCTCGTTAAAGAAGTGTAAGGCTTCAACTGGCCTATGAAAAACTTACTGGTGGTGGCCCATGAGGCCTGGCTGAAGAGGGAGAAGACATAATCTGTTAGAGTATCTCCCAGTAATGTATTGGCTCTTGGATCAACATTGGGTCTCTGTCCCAATGTATTTAGACAACTCAAGCCCCAACATAATGATGACTTCACTGGTTGCCACTCTGCATGCGCTTCTTGTGACTGCTAGGCTCAACTGAGTGCCCCCGGATTGGCTGTGGAATTCTGGGCACAAATTCTGCTTAGGCATGCCCAAATAACCACTGTTTAACTCCATTGTTTCAAAACTGTATTAGTGCTCACAAAAAATAAAAAAATCTCCTTAGGGTGATGCATGCTCCTGCAGGCATTCAGGCCATTCCAAAGACAAGTGAAGCCTTGCAAGTCTGACTGGAACAGTACAAACATCCACATTGACTTCATTGCTTTGGTGATAAGAAATGTCATTTCTCTCTGTTCTTTGTGAATTCCAAGGTGCAGCATTGCTGTATAGGATTATTTTTCTCTTGAACAGTCATTTTCATTGTGGGAGATGGTCCTGCCCATACTTAAAGCAAATGTGACAGTTGCCTGCAAGCTGTTGGAGCCCTTTGCAGGTGAATTATTACAGATTTCTTTCCCCTTGTAAAAGGTGCTGTGTTAAGGATGCATCGTGTACCCTGTCAGACAAAGACCATGGGGTGTTTGAAGTGACTCAAGAGTTCTGCTCTGACCTGCTGAGCTGTTGTGAAGACTGGGCTGAAGAAACATGAAAATAACACATTGTGCTCTGTAATGTTTTTATTCTACTTTAAAACAGCCTGCCCTGTTGATCTTCGTTCCTTGTTGTTGAGTCTGTGCTGTTTTGTTTCTTGTCTGGAATTACTCTTATTGTAACATCAAGCTTCAGATTTATGGTTCAGATTTGTATCCTTGGGACCCCTCAGCTTTCTTGCATCTGATTGTGTTTTGAGGAGATGAAAAGTCTGCTTGAATACAAGTATACTTTAGGGGGTTTGATAGAGCTGAGGCAGTGTGTGGTGCTGGCAGTGACGTTCATGATCTGCCTGCACTGATGGGGTGTTTGATATATAATTCTGCTGTAGTCCTCTGCTGGGGACTCTACATTCCTGTTCTTGTTTTCGTGCCCTAAAAATGTGTTTGCCTTGACTTTGAGAGCAGCTTTTTCTTGTTCATTTTTCAGTCTCTTTCCTCTGATTCTCAAGAGATCTATTGTTATTGAGATACACTGATGGCAGGGCCCTGGGGCATGTGGTTTTTAATGTATGACAAAACCTTACTGTGTGTTTAAGGGAGTTATGTGCTTCAAAGAAATTAAAGAATTTCAGGCTAGTGTGGTGCCTCTGTGGGAAGGAATAAGATGAAGGGTCACTGAAGTACTTGTTGGAAGGTGCTCAGGAACTCTTTCCTAACACTTGGCAGCATTGAGTGCTTGGAGTTTTGCTGTGAAGGTCAGGGATGATGTTTAAAATCCTTTGACTATTCCTGACAATGCAGCTCTGTGTCTGAGGAGAGATGATCACCACTGGAACAGTCTGGTTGTGTCTGGGTGCAGCTCTGAGTCCTGCCCATTTTGGCTCAGTAGGCTGTGCAGGCGGAGGGACAGATCCCTTCCCAGGTACTTCCAACAATTTGTGTTGGCTTGCTTCAAAGCTGAAGGGATTCAGTACAGGGCACATTCAGGGATTGTGTGGGCGTGCTCCCCACCTTTAATTGACATTAAGACCCGTAGTCTGGGGGTTCAGTACAAGGTTGCAATAGAAACTTCTGAGTCTGGGCTGAGGGGATTCTGGTAGAATTTTCTCACACTGACTGCCTTGGATTTGATAGAGTTACTTGTTGGCTCTTATTGCAACAGGATGAAATGATGTCAGCTATGATTTGATCCTGGTGGTCTGGGTTTGTTACAGATGTTCAACAATACCAGCAGTACCAGTATCTTAGTTGCAGTCTTGCTTCTTCTGTTCTTTAATTGGTCTCAACCATATCACTGAACAGAGGACTTTTTTACCTTCTGAAGTGACTGGAAATGCCTGCTCAAGTCTGTTTAGCACTGCAGGTAGAACTTGGGCAAAAAACAAACCCACAGAACAGCAAACTATTTTATTTTTTCTAGCCTTCAGTATGAAAAATTGGCCAATGGATTGTGTTCTGAAAAGCCTATTTGTCTTTCCTTATTTTAACCTACCTCATGGGGAATTTAGGTACTTGTCTCTTGTGAGCTAAGCAATGTGACTCAACACTAAGCAACTTTGAAAACATTGTGTTTCAGCCTAGCCTACAGTGAGTGGACAGTTGATGGGGCTTCTTAATTTTTAAGAAAGTAATTGTCATGAGAGGTAGCCCTTGCTACTCGGCCAGGGGATTGGTCTTGTTTTCATCAAAACACTCAGACTTTCTGAATAATGTCCTGAAGGGAAATGGTTCTTGGCAAAAGAGTTCTTAATTACATTCTATTTCAAATTTATTTTACATTCTGATCTTTATAGCAAGCAAGTGTAATGGGTTACTTCTGAGAAACTGGCATTGTGGCCTGCCCCTTGGGGACTTCTGGGGAGGCACAGAGAATTACAGATGCTATTAAACTTCTTGCAGTAATCACAAATTGAAAACACAAGAAGCCAGGAAAAGTGTCTTGCAATTATCTTTGAGTCACAAACTTGCAGCAGTGCCTAATTCACCTCTAAATTAGAAAGGAGATGTTCTAGTGCTGAGAAGCATGCCTGCATATTTTAGTGGCATGATGAATTGCTTAGATGCTTTCAATCTGCTGTCATTTAGTGTTGACATTATCTGCATACAGTATTTCAATTAGTACAAGCAATAATTAGGTGACAATGGTGAAATCTTCAGCAAGTATGCAACAATATCTGTCTATATACCTTACTAGATTCACATGAGAGATAGTGTAGGGGAATACTTAATAACCTCTGAAAGAGGATAAAAAAATCCTTCAGTTTGTATGTATTTACTAATAAGACTGGTGGTGATGCAAAATGTAAATAATAGATGTAGTACCTTGTCTTGAACAACTCCTTTCACGCTCTGCTGGTGGGAATACTTTTCTGGCAGGTGGATAATGAGGACGAGTGTTGTACCTTCCCCCTTTGAATGCTACAGCTATGCCAGGGAAAACAGTTTGTACTCCAAATGCATCTGTGGTTCTGGAAATCAGCATTGTTTTCCTTGTAGAGGGTCAGCTGGGGCCAGAGGGGGGACTTGAATTTCCTGGCAGGGGTGACCTGGGCTGTTGGCAGAAAAATCTCTTTGCTTGGCAGGGGGTGGTGCATCTCAGGCTCCTCTCTGGGAAGTGCCTTGTGGGAACAGTGACTTTGGTGAGGGGCAGAGCTCTGACTTTGTCTTCAGCTGTCTCTGGGCACCAACTTTGCTGTGTCAGCAGCAGAGCTCCTGCTGGGTGCTGGGCTCAGCCTGGTGCTGTGGAAGCTTCAGAGCTTGGAGAGAGCTCTGTCTGTGAGCTCTAAGGTGTTGTTGGGTGAGAAGGACAGCCCTACTTGTGACAAATGCCCCTGAGGCTCAGCATACTCTCCCAATGAGCTGGATTTAGAGTAACTCCAAAACCTGAATGACAGCAGCTCTGCTTTCACCTAAAGTGATGTGAATGATGTCCCATCATGCCTCATGGGAGACTTTCCTGCTCTTCTTTCTCTGGAAACACCTCTTCCTGCTGGCCCTGGGTTGTCACCATTTAATTTCTGCTACATGTATGGTGTTAATGAAAGCTTCCCAAACAGAAAATGGCTTCTGACATTGAGCAGCATACAACCCCCTTATTGTCTCTCTGGGACATGTCTGAAGCTTTGCTGCCAGTCTGTGTGCTCTGTCCCTGCATGAAACTCAGTTTTTGAGTAACCTTCCTCTGAATTTGGTCAATTCTGTAAAATGCTGGTACCAAAATAAAATTCCTGTCATTTGTACTAAGCACAATGTTTATACTTATGTGGTGGTCAGGGACATTTTAATAAAGACTTGCCTTGGAAATTGCTGCTGAATTAGGCAAATTTGTGCATTTGCTGACAACTGTAGTGCAGAATTGTTAATGCCTTCTGTGAGTTACTACTTAAGAGTATGGGATTTACTTCTCAAGGAAAAGAAAAATAGGAATAATAGTCATTACCAATTCCCTGGACAACATCTAATTTCAAGCCTGAATATCCATGTATAAAACAATACCTGAACAGAAATAAATCTTTAGATGTACTCTGGGAGGACTCTGCCTATTAGAGCAATTTAAAATATAAGAAATAATAATTAATGCTTTCATCCTCTTAGTAAAACTCTGCATGCCCATTAACTAATTACTCTCCTGCCTGCTGATATCAAAGTTAATGCTGAAATATTGCATTCATATCCACAAGCTACCATTTTGGTCTAGAAATAGTTGTAATTATGCACACAGAAAATTGTAAAGCACCTGCATTTTTTTCACACAGTACTGAGATTTAATTATTACTTGAGTACACATAAAGAAGGCATTTGGGGTAAATAACTCTGAAAACCTCAACTAAAGTATATAATAGTTCTTCTACAAAACAGCTATTTTCATACCCCCAGTATTTTAGGTCAGACTGTGACACTTGATGCTTTTATTTACTCTCTCCAATTTGACTACTTTCCAGGCAAAATTTTAGACTATATTTTTCTGCTAGAATTTTCCTACTGAGAACCTAAGGTAAGCTCTGCTGATCCCAGAGCAGCCTGAGGTTCTTTTCTACAGCTCTCTGGTGTCTAATAAGACGTGAATTTCCCTCCTGAAGCTTTTTCATAGCTCACTTGCTTGTATCCTCTTTCTGCCGGGTAGATTCTAGACTCCTTCATTTGAATGCTCCACAGCAAGTTTTTTACAACCCCAAGGTGCACTCTTAAGTCTCCTACCCTTCTTGAGGCAATATCCCCCCTCCTACCCCAGCCCAGAAAGAGCCACAGGAATGTCCTGTACCACTGAGCTGTCCCTCCACTCCTTTGCTCCTCTGTGGAAGCAGCAGCACACTGCAGAAGTCTTCAAGGTTCTTTAGTATCACCTCACATGGTAGGCAAACACACTCACCCTCTCCAGGAGGAATAATATATAATACTTTCTCCAGGACTTGCTTGAGTTAGTGCTCCAGAGCTCTTTAGGTCTGTTTTGGTCTCACTCAGCACTGTTGCTCATTGTAGGAACAGGGAGTTCTTTCCTTGAACTACTGGCTGGATCCTGAGGAAAGCTAAAAAGTTGAAGAAATTTAAAAGCATGCTTTAAAGAAGTTATTTCTTAAAGCTACTTGCTTTCCTATTTAATAGGAGAAAAATATTTCTGTTCTCCATCCTTAGTAAAATTGCTATTAGGGCAGAGGATTGTGGACCAAGTCTGAACATTTGCTTTCTCCCTGATTTAGAGCACTTTTTGACACTTATAAAATGTCTGGTTATTTTGGTGCTTTAGCTTTTCTTCTGAGTGGCAGAGCAGAATTGTCATCAGAAACACTAGGTTGAGGATTTGTGTAACCTCATGGAAGTGATAAATAACAGGCCACTTCAGGTGGAGTCTGATTGTCTAAGATCTTTTAAATCAAAGTAGAGAAAATAAGTGGAGAGCTTTTTTTCCTTTATCCTCTATCTTGGAGACATAAATATTCAGGTTCTTTTTTTTGTTTGTTTGGGGTTTTTTTGGAGCGGGGTTGTGGGTTCTTTTGTTGTTGGGTGTGGGGTTTGTTGGTGTTTGTTTGTTTGCATGGTGGGTTTTTTGGGGGGTTTTTTTGTGGTTTTTTTTGTTTGGTTTTTTTTTTTTTTTTTTTTTTTTGTTAAATACTATTTGTTTCTAGGCCCAGCACAGGGCTTGAGTTTCTAATCTGATTTACTTCTGACTACTCTGAAGTGTGCTGATTCCAAGGAAAGCCTAGGTGATTCTTACACTTCTCTTATTTTCTAGCACTGTTATAAAATGTTTCCTTGTGGGCTTTTGGAATGCATTCCTATGGGTTTCAAATAGGAAACTTTTAGGTAAAACCAGATGTGACTGCATGCATTATGTTTGTAACAGTGTCTTGATGTGCATTTAGTGTTCCAATAATGCTAAAATAAACACAACCTTTTTAAACATAATTTCTATTTCTAAATATTGGTTTCAACATTTATTTGTAATAAAACTTTTCCTATGTTGCTCTGGAATCAACCTTCAGTTATAATTTAATGTTACTTTGGGCTGTTTCTATACTAGGGCAATATTTCCTGCTGTGTTTTGGAGTTTTCTCCAGACTCACCAAGATCCAAGCCAAACTAAGAAAACATGCATACATATTGATGAAACTTCCATGATGAGGATTTGGAGAGGCCCTTGTGTTGGGAAGATGCACCCAGGATTTGAACCAAGCTCTTGTGATCCCCTAGGCAATACTTTGTCATCAGGAAAGTTCCCCATTTCCTAGTGACAGAATTTTTCCTATCAAACCCACTTTTTTTTTTTTTTTCACTTAGCTGACCTTCCTCTGAGATTCATTTAGTAGCTTAGTTTAGTCAGGGACCTTTTTCTTCCAGCTGGGAATGGACTAATCAGCTGTCAGCTGCTGCCATGGTTGTTTTCATTCAGCTTGCAACAGAGCGGCTGCCTCTGGAGTTGGGGGGATTTCATCTGTGTGTAAATCTGGAGTACAGCATTTCAATACAGGCCTTAGGCTTTGACTGGCAAGAAATAAATTGGAAAGGGAGATTGTGGTTTCTTCTGGAGTCATGAGGATGGCTGTGGGGACTGCTGAACTCTGCCACCTGATACCACAGCAGAGACTCTGCTGCAGGTGTTGCCTTATGGCTGAGCTTGTTGGTTTTGCTCATTAGTTACAGTTTAAGTGAGACACTTGGGATGCAGCACAGTGGGAATGGACAGGAGATGAAGCACTGCTCAAATTGATTTTGGAGACAACTTCTGCAAGCATCTCCTCTTCCTGCCTCCTTTTTTTTTTTCCTCCCCCATTTCTTGCTCCCCTGAAAATTGAATTGTTTGTGGGGAGATGTTTGAGTTTGCAATGAGTGAGGAGGAAATGCCTCAGCAGGGAAAGAAGGAAAAGTAAAGTGACTCAGTAAAAGTTGATGTTGAATCCATTTTAGGTGGTATTATATCAGTTGCTGAAATAAAGGAAAAGACTGAAAAGTTAAGGAAATAGATAAACCAACAATGCATCTGTTTCTCCCTGAGCTGGGTGGAGAATTGCTGTTGTCTTGTGGGATAATGCACTCCCCTGTCCAAAAGAGATTTGTGAGCCTCAGTAGCTGTCACTCCTTCCCAACAAACTGTGGGAAGGAAAGGTCATGTTATCTGCCACTCAAACCCTGGACTGAGTTCTAGTTGCAATGATGCTCATGGGGGAAAACTCAGATTTTATTTTTTTATTATTATTTTGTGTGTGTGTGCAAAATGTACCTCTCCTGAATTGCTATATCCATCATGAGCTGGGATAAGGCAATATTATTAAAAAAAAACCTTTATTTTGTAAGATGGAATAATTAAATCACCAGATTTAAAACATTGTCATTTCTCTTTGTGGGCAAATTCATCATGAAGCTTGCAATAAATATTTTATAACAATTTTGTTAGTCAAACATTATCAAAACAAGTAATTTTAATGCTGCTTCATTTAAATATATTGTTTTCAAAGATTTTCTTTCATCAAAAAACCCAAAACAGTTAATGAGAAACTGTGCTCTGCCTGAATGAAGTTTGATGGGTTAGTGAAGGAGGCAGTCAGCCCCTGGGGATTTGATTCTATACAGAAAATGGATAGCTTGTGTTCTTGCTGTTATTTATGATTTAATTAGTAGGCAGAAAAGGCTTTTTCTCCCTCCAGATCCCCTCACCCTGCCCCAGTTTTTCACTGATTATGCAAGTCAGAACCTGAGAAAACAAGTTGTCTAGGTGATATGCAGTATAATAGATTTACAAACTTATTCAGGCCCATCAATAATGACTTTTCTAAGGCTTTAGAGTTCCACCATAATAGGGTTGGAAAACATAATACTGTGCTTTCCCTGACTGAAGTAATAATTGTCCTGGCTGCTCTGTCTGCTAAAGTTAATTTCTTCCTGGTGTTAGTGGCAGCAGGGAAGACAACAGGCAGAGACTAATGCCTTTACAATGTGCTTCAGGCTGGGAGTGTCAGGAGCAGTGTGGGCTCAAGGATTGTGTTTTACTGGGAAAAAATTGATTGATCCTGGTGAAATTGATGTTTAGGGAACAACCAGAGAAATCTGAGAGTTTGCAGATATTTCAGCAGCATTGTGTGTGCCATGGATGGCTTATCTAGCCCTGATTTCACCAAAAGCAGCTCTAATGCTAAGTATGGATGCAGTCCATCACTGTCATGGCACTTGGCCTAAAATAGCAAGAATTGTGTGCTTTGCTGTTGTGCTGAATGAAGGCCCAGGTAAGTGGGCTGACAAATAGCTGCCCAAATCAGGCTGCTGGGCACAGGCAGGGACAAATTGTATGGTAAAGGAGTGACTAGGCAGCCTGAGCTGGACCCCTGCTTCTCTTTCGTCTCATGTGCTCCTGACTGGCTGAAGGATGCAATTCTCCCCTTTAGACAGAAAAGACATAATTGCAGCCTTGGCTCTGTGTGGGGTGCTGTGATTCTCCTAAATAACCTTTGTAGAGTTCTGCCGTGTTGCCCCATAGTGCAGGCGTGTGTGGTCATTCTGAGGTGAAAAACAGCATTGCAGACTGGCAGATGTACCAATTCTATCTGAACTTGTCCTCTTGGCTTAGCTGGGACTGCATCTCCAGGCCTGCATGAGGATTCTTTTGCTGCCTGACTCTTTAAAAAGGGAAAAATAACTAAGCGGTCTCTTTCTTGCAGGTAGCTATTTGAGAGGAGCCTGTAGTAGCTTCTAGCCTGCTATTTCTGTATGGATATACATCAGCAGAAATTGTCACAGAGGATAAAAATATCTGGAGTAGAATTTAGGAAAAACTGTACAAAGCATAATTATCATTCTTATCCTGCAAACTCTCCTGAGCTTGTGAAATGGCCACTGAGTTAGTCAGCACAGCTCACTTCTGTAGCTGTCCTAGATGTTATTGTTCTCTATATTTCAACCAAAATGTCAGAAAATTCCTTTTTCCTGTGACTTCTGGAACTCCTGCCTCTGAGCATGTGAGCAGCTTGCAGTGCTGAAGGCAAGAAATGAAGCAACACTTCTGGATGCCTAGTGAGCACCCCATAGAATATTGCAGCCAAAGGAAAAAAATGAAAATTATATTCTAAAATAAGTGACTGATGTTCAAGACTGTGCTGAAACAATATCAGGAAGAAACAGATGCTGGCATAATAAAATCCACAAGTAGTGGGTGGGAGAGTAAAAAGAGAACTGGAAGGGTACAAAAGGACAAATTTCTTAGTAGAATACAAGGAAAAAGATAATTGATGGTGGTACACAAGATGAAGGGGGAAAGGACGAGATGATTTGCAAATGCAACAAAGCAGCATTAAGAATCTGGCACTCCCTGGGAACTAAACATGTCTTTTAGACATTAAGGATGAAGAAAAAGAGGCAGAAGGAAGGAGAGTGAGAAAAGAGTGAATTAAATGCCATAAGATCCTGCTATAAAATAGTTTAATCCTTAGTTACACATATTCAAGAGTCCATGGGGTCATCAAGACCAGCAAGAAGTGTTTCTCTATGAAATTTAGATGTGCCTCAGCTGACTCTCTTGAGTAGGTCAAAAGCTCTTCACTTCTGTGGTATTAACAAGTTGAAGCTGGAGTTTGATCTTCATCAGGTTGAAACTGATGTCTTATGGAAGAGATGAGCAGAACAGGTGCTGCTTTACAGTGTCCTGATATCCCTGGGATGGAGATATTCAGTCACATTTGATTGAAAGTTCTTGGGACACTTCCAGCATGAAAAGGAGTGAGGACCCACCTCACAAGCAGATCAGGATGTGCAATGGAAAAAAATGAGTCACAGAAATGTGACTTGGACACCAGATTGATGCCTAGAATAGGATGTCATGTAGAGGTCTTGAGTGCACAGACCAATCTGTCTGTAGAGAACTTGAGTCCTCTGCTGGAAGAAGTGAAAAACATTAACTTGTTAGAATACATGTGTTGACTTTTGACCCCTGTAAGGTTCATTTACAGTAGTGGGGACTGAACACTCTGCTACCTGTAGTCTCAAATAGTTGAGTGGATCACTTCATTCTGACTAGTCTGAACATGGAAAATTGATCTGAAAAAAGTAGAAATTCAGCTTGTAACTGGATGACATATTTTGGTGGAAAAAACTCCAAAATCTCTCCATTGTCAGAGCTCACAAGTACATTGGCCTGCAAAAATGCTGGGAAACAAGGCAAATTGTTTTCCAGATCCCATGAATAGCTGAGTTGGATTATACAAAAGCTTTGTAAAGGATGTGTAAAAACTCAAATCATGTAAAGGAAATGAGATTTTTTTTTTTGTCATAATTTTTAGTAGGTCATTGGCCTGGCTTAGGTTTGTAGACAATGGAAAATGCGTTTTGACTCTGGTAGAACTTGTATCAAATTAAGTGACTAGATACTTTTAAGACAAACTGCTTGACAAATCAGAGTATTGATAAAAGACCTGAACCATTTACTGAAGCTTTTTATTGAACCAAGGTGACAAGCAATCTTTTGGCTTAAATTCTTGGGAAAATCTTGCAATGATTGCAATAGATGACATCCATACATAAGAAAAACAAAATGTTGATAATTTTACTAGGAGACTCTAAATTTTGGTTAATTGTGTTTTGCCACTAATGTTTTACATTGCACTTTAAGTCTGAGAAAATGTTACTGGAGTTTTGGGTGCTATTTCTTCTTCTCATGAGGAATAAGATTAATTGAAAAAGGCCCTTTAAATTGACTGGTGTGGCATCCTGCAAACCATACCTTTGTGCAGATTCTTGAGCCTGTATGCCAGATTCTACAGTAAAGAATCTGAAAATCAGGTCAACAAATCAGTATTTATGCATCTGTGGTCATGGTCAGGTGAAATTTGAGAATACCTGAGGTTTTTGGGAGATATTGGTGTAACTTGCAGAGTGCTCCAGAAAAATGCTCCTGGTGTGCTGGGGAGAAAGGATGTTGTTGGGCTTGACAAAACAGCTGAAATATGTTAATTTGAGGGCTAGTTTTTGCAAGTATTTTATTTGTCTGAAATTGATTAATTAAAAAACGCCTTGCAAAAAATATAAATGTTAGCCTTGGAGCATATCTGGCAACAATTTTTTCTGCATGGGGTTTAGTTGTGAGTTTTTTCTTGCTTTTCTTTTCCAGAAATTCTTTCTCCTAATCATTGGGATTAAAAAAAAGGGAGAAATCAAATACAAAACACATGCTGCTGATTTTACAAGGGGTGAGCTGAATCGATTTAAATGTCATGGAGGCTTTCTGTCCTCGAGCCACAAAATACTTGAGCAAATAGATTACACTAACTCAGCTCAACAAACCTGTGCTAATGTGGCATGAGGCTGACACAAAGGAGGGTTTTGTAAAGGCCATAAACATCAGTCTATCTGTGCCAGCCTCTGTGAACTCTCTCTAATCTGAGATTGCTTTTCCACCCCAAAGACTTGGGAAATGTTTAAAATCTATTTTGACTTAGCGTCACAACAGGAGCAGTTAGGAGTAACAAACCTTTCCCTTATTTGTGAAACTCTTGTAGCCCATAACTGGATGTTTTGCTTTAGGGGAAGGGAGTTACCATCCTGTTGCCTGAGGTGGGATGTTCTGTGTGAGCTTTCTGTTGCTTTCTGGCCATTGCCTTTAGAATGCTGCTTTAGCTGAAGCAGTTCAGCTGTGTTCATACGACTCTGCTGCAAGATTTTATCCTCTGAATGTTGCTACAATTTTTTCCCTTTCTTGGATTTAACAAATCATCTCATTTAAATATTTTGTTTAGGAGGTTTGTCATGTAGCAACAACACATTTCTGTGGCTTTATGGAGGAGAAGTGCAGTGGAGAACCACAGAAGAGAACCAACGACACCAAATAAAATCATAATCAGTATCCCATAATTGCTGTCCTCCTTCATCCAAGCAATGATTGTCTTGTATTCCAGAACCTCAGGAAATGAAGCTTTTAATAATTGATTCTGGTTTGGGGCTTCCTTTTGAGATGATAAAGCAGGTTCTAACTGCTGTGTATGCCTATGGGATGGTTTCAGGTAGTGGGCTGCTCATCTCCAGTCAGCTGCTGTTCAGGGGGGCATTACTGTCTCAAGGCACTAATCTGCTCTGTGATCCTGTCCCAGTTCTTGTAGCTGTTTAGTCTTTTCCTGTTCTGCTTCTCACTCCATGGCCACTGTCCCCTGTGAAGAACAGGAACACCACTTCTCCCACCTTGTCTCTCAGATGCAATCCAGTTCCCCTCCTGGAGCAGAGTGATACTGGAAGAACTTCCAGGGACTTTCTGCAGCATTCTTGAGTTCTGAAGTGACAACCTTTTCTTCTAGACTGGTAATAAAACCTTTTTACTTTGGCAAAAGATTAGCAAAAGAAATGCAAACCCCACAAACAAAAGCAATGGCTGGTGTTCTCCATTTGCTGTAACTTTTGCCTGGGATGTTTCTACTCAGATATGCAATCTAAAAGTGACCCTTTGGTACATCATCCAAGGTGATTCAGTTTCTCCTTGACTAGATCAACTCTTATTTTTCTCTGCTGCTTCTTCACTATCACACTTTATAGAGGGGGAAAGTGCAGGGTGCATGGAGAATTTAAAAAATAAAATTTGAGAAATTGCTCTGCTTATTATCTCATCCTCATCTTTTGTTCTCTGAGCAGAAAAAGCTTTTCCCTGCCTCTTATATGTGGATATAAGAGTATGAAAATAAGTGCAGGTACTTGATGTCAATTATAGTCATACTATTTAAATGCAAATTCTGTTTTTGTCAGGCTGATCCAATAAGATGAATAGAGGACATTTATGTAAATAAGCATATTATAATAGGACAATGAAGTATTTGTAATTTCGGTTGTTAGCATTTTCCTTTCTCCCAGAGGATGAGTTGACTAGGTTTTTAGGAACACAGGTGAGGGATGGGAGTGGCACTTGACATTCAGTGTTTGGGATAAAATTGCATTGAGGCTGCAGACTGAAACAAATCAGCTTCATTAGAAGCCCAGCAAAAGAAATGGCTTGTGATTTCTCATTTACAGCATGCAAATAGGAAAACTGTAGAAAATGTAATGTTAACCTTCAGAGACATGAAACAAAGATGATTTTTGGAGTCTAATAACACTTTACTTTATTTAGAGTTGGTAGGTTTTTCCCCTCTTTGGATATTTATTGTTAATGTACCCAGTAACAGCCATATTAATTAAATCATTCTTATACGCATTGTCTGTGTATGCCAAGCAAACTACTTTCATACTGGAAGGTAAAATTAGTTTTAACATAATTGCACCACTAATGAAATATCAAGAAACTTCAGATGCTGAGGTCTACTTTATTTGGACAGAGCACCCAAGCTCCCTCTGTACTCAGCAGAGGCCAAGTGACACCTCCAGAGAGGCTTGGAGTGCAACAAATTTCTCTCAAGATGTGTTTTCTATTTCCATAGATTATAGAAAGAGTCTGGATTAGTTATGGAATTTAGATACCTATCAAATTAACATAGGAAGAGGAATTGAATCCAAAAGGGCTTTGTAGCAGTTCTTGCTGCTGTAAAAGTCAGCATGCACAGAGTTGGGTTACGCGGGCTTCCAGTGGCAGCAGTCTGGGATTCAGTTCTGTTATGGTGGAATTCCCCCTGAAATTAGTAACTAGGGATCTGTTCAGCACAAATAAGGTAATTCTATCCTTTTATCTGAGGATAAATCAAGGCAGATTATTTGTCTGTTGGTACTCTGTAAAACACTAGATTTAAACCACACCAAAAGAAGTTACTGATCTTTTACTGTTATCCCAAGGTATATCACCTAATCCACCATACAGTACTTTAAGTTTGCACTTGATTTTTTTTCAAAAACTTCATTTTTTTTCCTAGGCCCTTAAAAATGTACTCTAGCACCATGGGATTGGTGGGGGGTGGGAATAATGGTAATTGCTACTTAAAATCAATCATGATTTTTGCATTATATTTTTTGCAAGTATTTGGTGCCTTGAATGTCACCACCCTGCATTGCCACACTCCTGGAAGCTGGTGATTGGCCTGAATTTTGGTATCAACATAATTTCAGATATTGCAGGCTGGACATAGCCTATAAAAACTCAAAGTTTTTTAAAAGAGGACCAATGTTAACAATGTGTGTGGTCTGACTACAATACTGGTGTTGTGTTAGTGTTCCTGCCACTGGTTTAGCAGTGCCATTGGGCAGATTGAGGCTGAGGGTACCACTGCACTCTGGCCATTTTTATAACACATAGCACTGTGTTAGTAATGACTGCAGAGTGACTGCCAGAGACTGTTACTGACAATGTGCAGTGTTAAACCACTCAAACAGCAGGGTAGGACTCCACTTCCTTATATTGACTTTCTGTATGTGCTCAATAGATGAGTGGCCAAATGAATGACTTATACAACCAAACTCTTTTGATCTACCTTCCTTATAGGAAGAGTTTCCCTTTATATTAAGACTGTGATGCTTCAAAGGCACTGGTGTCTAGTACCACTTTGCTCTCTTTGAAGTGGAAAATTGGCTCCAGGAGATCTGTCTGGAGGTAAAAGGCACTGCACTGGATTAAAAATGTCCATTCATTTTGGGAACTGATGAATTTGATGTAATTTTCACTGGTAGATTTGGATGTATCATGTGGCTGTTCCAGCATGTAAAACCTCTTTCTCATCTCATTTGCTTAGTAGGTAAAGGCCAGTTTTCATATAAAAAAATCTGTACATTGAATGAGAACATAACGTATCTTTCTTTCTAACCCCTGAGGACTGAATAAGCCTTAAAGTTCTGAAACTTTTTTCTGCTTTGTTCTGCAAAGAACTGTCTGATAGAATTTGCTACAGAAGTAAAAAGTAAATTTTACCATATTTCAGTGATAGAAGCAGGCTGATGGCTCAGTAGAGCTACAAAAGGGAAGTAATTTCTTTTAAACTACACAGAGATTTAGAATAATTGTTACACTGTCCTATTGTGTTACATTCTATCTGAATTTTCTGTGATGGTATGCTGAATAAATAACTTGCAGAAAATAATCCATCTGGCAGTTCTGGCTCCCTGCATCTTTTCCTGGAACATCTACAGCAATGTTGTAACTTTTTCAAACTAATTACCAGAACTGTGCTATGAATGCTCATAGATAATTGAGAGTCTCTGTTATAGACACAGGGGTATTCTAGTTCTGTCATTTCTTGATATCTGAAATGTGCCTGGTAAGCCTCAGTTGTAGAAAAGAGTGTGCTATAAGAACACGTCAGGAAGATGACCATGACCACTCTCTTGGAAACAATGGATAAAGAGAACCCATAAGTGCTTTGAGGGAACTTTTCTTCTGATGTTCACCAGCTGCTTCTCACAGGTGACCTAGAAATGGAATCATTCTTCAGAGATCAGTGACAATGTTCCTACTGAACAAAATCTCCTGTTATGATTTGAAGTTCCTGGCTTTCCAAAGACTTGTCTTTACCACAAATTGCTTCCTAGAATGTGTCATCTTGCTGTTTATGGAAAACCATGAATCTAACTTCATCAGCCTTTGATCCACTATTCAGGAAAGTTCTTGGACCCAAGTTAAGGAGTCGGTTTCTTGTATAACTTCACCATAAGGTAGAAGTGGACAGTGAGAGGAAATCAGGAATTCAGTGCCTGTTTCATACTATGTCATGTTGCCTCTTCTTCCAGAGGTGAGAGTTATGCTTTCAGAATTTAAAATGCACACACTGCTCCTAACAGCTGGGCAGGGAGAAGCCAGAGAAAAGGCGAGTCTGCCTTCAAGGCTCATTAAAGTTTATTTTGTCAAGGTTTAAAGACACGCTTTACCCCAGCGCAAAGCAACAGTATTAACGGGTGAGACACAAAGTATCCTATTAAACTTAAGGAACTGGTGGAGGGATGGGTGAAAGAAACAAATTTGGGAGCTGTGGTGGAGCTGTGAAGCAGGATAGTGTTCCTTAGCCAATATTATCTTCTTCCCTCTCTCTGCTTATGTGGCTCCTGTGAAGTTACACTATGTAAAAATACAGAAGGCTTCTATGTATCCATGTGTCAATATGTTACAGCTACCAAAAGAATACTGAACATATTAGAAAGCTTCCAGCCTAGCTGGAAGCCATGTGAAGTCAAGGCCTAAAACAAAAGGTGCCCAACGTTCCCAACAGAGTCTTTGAGGTGGTCATGAATTTAAAGCACTGTGCAAGTGGAGAAACTGCAGAGCTGTCAGCCCTCCTGAAGGTGACTGTGATAAAAGCATGGAATAACCTAGCAAGGTTTATTTTCCTGGAGCTGAGGCCCCTCTGTCACATAGCTTCTGTATTTACTGTTGGAATTTTGTTCTAGCACAATTTAGTTACTGCTCTTTCATTTCCTAAGAGGTTTTTATGGGTTGTAAGTTTAGTTTTGGTCTTTCTTTCTGAATCTTTTTACTATGCAGTTTTGAATTATGGGCCTCACTGCTCTCATTTTATTGACAGTAGTAAGCCTACAAGAGAGGATTTGGGAGGAGGTATTTTTAATATTTAGCCTGTAATGAACACATTAATATTCTGAGGTAGGTGGAGCTTGGTGATCAAAATCACCACCCTTTGGAAAAGTTTTGTCAGAAAGGCTCATGCTTTTCAAAGATTAATTCTAATAATGCCAGGAGATGGAATGAGGACCTTTAAGAGAACTGTGTTTCAGTGGAGGCCAAATTTATTGCATTAGAAGAGGCTATATGAGCTGTGATATTTAAAATAGAATAGATGATTGTTAGCTATTCAAAACCCTGTAACTTCCTTATTCTTGAGCATGTAAAGGAGCATTTTTCCTCAGTGATTCAAACTCAACTCATCCCTACCAGTGGTCTTGGAGCTGCTACCATCTCCACAGCTGGTGGGTCTTGATGAGGGCTGAATAGAACAAAGAGCTAATTTAGCTCAAACCCCTCGTAGCAGCTGCATTGTTCAGGGCTAGGAAAACTTTTAGTGAGCATCAGAGTGTTGTAAATGGAAGGGAGGGATGATCTGTAGGTGGCAGATGATAACAAATGCATTGTAAGGGTAGCCTGCCAAATTGCTTCTCTGGCAATGGTGAGAGGATGTCCATGTGTTGGTGACAGGCTGAAGAGGAAACATTGGCCTGCTGCTTCCCAGTCTGGGTCCAGGTCAGCTGGAGCTGTCTCGGGTTCCCTGTATCAGTGTACCTTTCATTTGGAAGCCCCATCTCTCTTGTGGGGCTTTCACTACTCATTGTCATGATGTTCTAATAATAATGAGCTAAGGATTATGGCACCCTTAAGGCTTTTTTTCCCCTCACTTTGGCCACACATGTCCACACTCAGTTCAAATATTCACAACTGTAGAATACATAACTATTTGATGTGCCAGGTATGGGTCACATGAATGTTATCTGGAACAGAGCCAGAGCAACACTGAATTAGTAATTTCCCATCAGTTTTTGCAGGAAGAGATGGCAATGCATCTCTTCAGTCAGTTTTACTCCCAAATTTGAAACAATTGTGAAATGTGCGTGTCATCAGAAGTGTTTTGGGGGAACATTCCTTTTAGACATTGTGAGCTTGTAGTAACAGAAAAAAGTCAGTTTTTTTTTGAACAAAACTGGCTGAGTAGTGGAATACCAAAGGTCTCAAAGCTGACAAGAGCAGGTGGCATCAGGATCCGTGACTTCCCTTTCTGTGCTGACATTGGAGCTCTGAAGTGGAATATGCTCAGGCTTGGCAGAAACATTATGAACTTTCTTCACCCTCTCTAGATCTGGAAGGTGTTGTGCCTTTGACCATGAGCTCAAGCTCTTAATTAGCAGTATTCCCCAGAAGGCATGTGATGTGTAGGCCTTGAAGGATATTTTTGAAGCTGGAGAGTTTCAACTTGTGGTCCTACTGCCTCTTTTTAGGGAGGCAGATGAAGTGTTTAGTGCTTTATCCTGTTACTTGAAGCCGTCAGCCCATGCTGCATTTCTTGGTTGATGTGAGATGCAGCAATCACTCTACAGCAGCTTTAAGATGTTGAGTTATTGAGACTCTATGCCAAAATGTTTGTGTCACCTCAACTCTATTGCTCTTCTGGACTCTAACCTCTAACCTGTTGCCCTAAGGTAGCTGAAAAGAATAGTTGCAGTCCTCTCTGGACTGTTAAGAATTGACTGGTCCTGGAACTCTCCTTTCACATATGGCAGCTTTAAAGAGAAGATGGTAAGACTGCAGCATTAGTCATAATGGGAAAAAACCCTCAGATGTAAAGGAAAACAGAGGTATTGTTAGAAGCAAAATCTAGGACATCTGGATTAATTTTCTAGTTCCTGCAGTTTATAACCATGTCATCAGTTCTGTGGTTGTTTTGGTGAAATGGTGTGTTCTCTGTGGTTGTGGTGTGATTTGAGACTGCAGTAAAAAGACAAGGAATAAATCTGTAGTTGGCACAGTAAGAGATGCAAGAAGTGAATAACATAAGGTCAAAACTTTTGTCCTCTTCCTCTTTGCTGCAGGGAGGAAAAGCCTGAAGTGTCAGATTTGAAGGTGAGACTAGAGTTGTGGACACACAAGGAGTTCAGTGGCAAGCAACAGGATTTTGCAGAAATGAGCATTTTACAAGTTAATCCACTTTATCACCACTTTGCATGCTCATAGCTTAATACTGATTTTCTCTATATCTAGTGAAAACAGCTAGGAATTACTCTAGTGCTCCTTCAGCTGAAAGCAGCAGCCACACTTATGCTAGTCTCTATTTGAAGTGAACTCTTAACTTAAAAAGTTACAATCTGGTAATATTTCTGCTCAGTGTTTCCTCTGTGAAGTGGCATCATTTAGTGTGTGAAAAGGAAAAGGTGAAAATTAGCAGCCTGTCTTGTTTGCCAACACTGACTTGCACTTTACAGATCACTTATTTATCAGACTGAAAATAAGGCATAATTTTTTTGCAGTAATGATTCAAGCAACTTTCTAGGAAGACTAAAATATCTAAAATGTGAGATTTTTTGTGACTACACAGATGAAGAACACAAATTTTCCTGAGAAAATCCTTAACGATACATACCTGTGCCCACAGAAACAAAACGCTTTCGGAATTCAAGCTACAGTGACAAGGAGTTTGAGGAGAAGAGTCATTAATTCCAAGGTGGATTTTTTTTTTTTTTATTTTAGCATATGGTCTAATCAGAATGTCATCCTCTAAATGCAGTAATATTGGTGAAGTTCTTTGTAAGTCAAGGTAAATGCAACTGAAAGAGCTGACAATGTGAGTCAGAATGACTGACTACAAATTGATTTTTCTGAGCATTTGATTATGTATTTCACTCATGGTCTATGAACATGAATCTTCCTACTTGGTGCTGTTACCTTGAGAGATGCAAAGGCAGTTCAGAATTTTATATACCGGCAAGTGTTTACTTCTCTGGCAAATATGACACTAAAAGCATTCAAATGTCTTTGCACATCTGACTTGAAGATTGGGATGAAGATGTTAATGAGTGGTTGTTCCTGAGGCTTATGCAGAGACTAGAGATTTGCTCTGAGCATTGGAATGTTTCTTGTATTTTATTAAGGGGCAGTTATGACAGCAAACAGCTTGTACAATTCATAGAAAAACAAGTTCCTGAAAATTGTGGAGTTACCTTTGTGAGGAACATACTGGTACAAGAAGATATTTATTGAGAACTTGCCATGTCTCCTAGGGCCCCATTTTTCTTGTACTGACACTGTGGCCTTGCTGCTAAGCAGAAATTGTGACCAGCAGCAAGAGGTGATATGAAATTAATGGTAGTTACATAGATATAACTTACTGCTTTCATGTGAGTGTACCAAAAATTTCTGTCAAGGGTATTTAATTTTAGTTGTACTGCTCTTGAGTGGCTGTACTAAAATTACCACTTTGCTCAGAGCTCCTTCAGCCTTTTGGTATGTTTAAAAGTGAGTACAGAACAAACTTATTTCTAGAAAAAACATATTGTTGCTTTAGCTGGGTACAAGAAAACTGTTTCTAATGTATTAGATGGTTAATGGGCTGTGCCAGGCTTGTGGAAAGTAATGCACAGAACCAAGCTCATATATTAGCTGAACTTGGACTTCAATAAAGATACTGTTGAGTAGATTTCTGTGGTATGATTGAAATGTTTACAAACAAAATTCCTTGTATGCTTTTTTGACGTGTTTCTGTGGTTCAGAGACTTTACTTAAGTCTGTTTACTAAAGCTGTTGTTTGGCTGTGCCTGGGTGTTTTGTTGCTTCATTGATCTTGGGCTTCTGGGTCTGTGGAGAAGTTACTGGAAGTCGTTCAGGCTGATATTTTTATGAAAAAATCTCCTATGCTGCTAAAATTCCAGGCTTGTGGGAAGAGAGGGGGAAATAAAGAAAAACCCCAATAACTTCTAAAGTTTTACTTTAATCCTACAAGTGACTGCTGCCGGACTGGAAAAGCTACCAGAGCCATGGAGTACCTGCCCAGCCTATGGCTGTGCTGGCAGCTGGACCTTACTAAAAAGTCATTTATCTAGTGTCATTGGAAAAAAGCCTTGAAGCATGAGATAGCTGGGAGCTCTGGGAGAGAATGAATTTGTGTTGCCAAATGCCATTCTGAGGTAAATGAAGCAGAGAAACTTGTCTGGGGGACTTCCATTGGGAAAGATTCAGTCCCTTTTTGGTTTATCCCCAAAGTGACCTCTGAGTTTTTTTTAAAAAAAAAGAAATTAAATGGCATTTGAACAAAACACTTTGGTCTTACAAAACATCATGTTCTACTTCAATTTTAAGTGTTTTAAGACACTTGTAAGGGCAACTAAATGGAAGTGTAGAGCCTATACAGACAATGTTCTTGGGGAAAAAAGGCTTTAATTTCTGTGCACTCTACCTATGTAAATTAGCATTTTCTGAGCCCTAACCCAGTTTCCCTGTGTAAACTTGCATAGGAACTGTGAAAGTTTCAGATATTTGCAGCAATGCTATTATGATAGCTTTGCACATCATTACTGATTCCACTGAAAGAATGTAGGTTAATGCCTGTCCCCACCGCCATTATACCAATCACTGGCAAACATAATCTGTGGGCATTAATGTAGATATGTGCTTTTCTGAGCACTTTTAGCAATCAGAGACAAAAGCTAGCATTTCACTCCTGATCTGAGTCTGAATGCTCACTTTCTTTAATAAACTAAATTATTCCCATCTAATGTAGCTTTTTTCTAAACACTTCTACTCAGTGAGCAGGAACAGGACAATCAAACATCCAAGTAGGTGAATTACTGGTTTTGAGTAGTGAACATAGTGTCTTCTATGTTTACTTTCTGCTTGACACAGGTACAGCCTCCATTGGAGTGAGAACCAAGAGAATGGCAGGAGTTTGGTGTTTGGGGGAGGAAGAATAAAAAGCTCTATTTGCCCTGCTCTCTCCATCCTGATGAGGACAGGAAATGACACTGTCCTGGTTTCAGCTGGGATAGAGTTAATTTTTTCTCAGATGGATTTATCACCTTTATTTATTCCTTTGTAGAGCATCAGAGGTGTGAACAACATCGCTCAATAGGTGGGAAAGGGCTAAGAAAACATATCCTCACTACAGACCCTATAATTTAGAAGTAAATTGTGCACTCACAGGACAGTGCACTTCATTAAGCTGTCTTATTGGTCTAATAATTGCTTGTCTAATAAATGAGCTTGCTTTCTATGTTAAAGTTCTGTTCTTTGGATACTGACCTCATTCTTTTGTCAAGTACAGCATGCAGGGTTTATCTTTTGTGTTCATACAATACTGAGTGACAGCTCTCCTTTCCGAGCATGCATCTCTATTGCCTTTGCTAGAGAAAAATAGTAAAGAAAATTACATTCTCTATCATAAAGGCGCATTACCTCATTTGAAAATAACTTTGAGAAGTACCTATCTCATATTTGTGGGATTAATTAGATATTATCTCAAAGTAAGTAAATGTGCCTTTTACACAGGATCCAGTTGCAGATCAAGGTCTGCAACCGTGATTTTGTAAACCCTGCACAGTTGTACTGAAACTAAGCCTGACAGTTGTTGAATTACATTTGGGATGTTAGTATTGCTGCAGAAAAGCAATGCAAAATTTTATGTATTGTTTCTACAGCTCTCTAAACTGCTTCCATTGATTTTAAAATAACCAAGAAAGGAAACATTAAAGGAAACAAAGCTGCCTGCCTAGCAAACCAAGGAAAGCATCCATGACCAGCTGGATCATGTTCTGTTCACATTACTGGTTTTACTGGCTGTCCATTAAAGGTCTTGCAAAATTCTCTATTATTGCTTGACAACACAGGAAATTTTCTGGAAAGTGTTGTAGCACAGTGCAGGCACCACAACAGTCATGTTCCTGGACCTGTGAAGTCTGGAGATCACAAACAATGAAGCTTTGCTCTGTGCCATAGAATGAATGCACAGACAGATGAGAGACTGCTCTGGACTAGTCACTCCCATGATTAGCAGGAGCTCTTTTGTGAAGAACTTTGCTTGTATCTTGCTGAGAAACACCAGGGATGGGTAGTAACATCAGACAGAATCCCCTGCTTTTGGGAGACCCTGATGACATGGCTTAAATGTAAAATCCCCCTTCTGGACTGGATTTATTACAGCTGCTGAGAAGGGTAAATAGCACGATGGCTTTGTGCTGCTCACAAAGTTATCCATTATCCGTTTCAAGTGGATAACTTGTGTAACTTTCTTGCTCTGTTTTGTGTTCAGGCCATCTGTGCAATAGCAATCTGCCTGCTTGGATTCTCTTCTCACAAGAGAAGGACCCAAAACTCAGACTTACAGCTGGAAAACAGTGTATCTTTCTCATTGCTTGTCACATATTGTAAGATAGGTTATGTTAGATGCCTTCAAATTTATTTCAGGGGACTGCCCTGAGAGGATTTACAGAAGGTGTAAAACATGGATTTAGGGCTTATGAGAAAGTGGCAGTTAGGTTTTGGTGAGCCATTTGAGATTTTTAAGCATTTGCTGTGTAATGAATCCCAAATCTTCTGAATGGTTACTCATCTAATATTTTCATATGAGAGAAAAGAAAAGCTGATCAGTGTTAAGCATTTAACAAGGGAGGGGAAGCCTCAGTAGCCAGCAGAAGTGTGGTAACTTGAGCACAACCCTATTTACCACAGCTGTTCGAACTGCAGACCGATGTGAGTTAATTAGAGCTCAAGGAGAAGATGTGTGTGCTGTGAAAAAAGACTGGAACATGTGGCTTCTTAATGAAGCTGTGGTATCCATCATGGACAAAGTGCTCAACAGACAGCAATTTGCTGGTTCAGGGACTCTGTAAACTGCTGCTCATCTACTCCTTTCCTGCTGCAACAGCTAATTTTGTTCAGCTGTCTCAGGTTAATTTTGCATGTGTCTCTCAGGGTGGCAGCATTTCAGGTACCTGTATAAATTGATCAAAATGTACAGGGCAGCAAGGCAAGACTCACAGAAATGAAGCACATCAAATGAGAGGCTTTGGGTGATTAGAAACTTGTGCTTTACAATGCCTCTGTATCATTCTGAAAGCTGAAAGTAGGTGCATTTGACCTACTTGAACACCCTCTAGGGGAAGGACCAGCACAGTGTCAGCACAGCCCTGCTGCACTCTGCAGCTGGAGGAGTTTTATGAGGAAGAGCCAAACTAGAGCACAGGTGAGCAGCTCCCAGCTGAAGCTTTGAGCCATGTAATTCTTGCTGCATACCACAACTTTACCTCCTTCTGTAGAAACTGATGCAATGAGAGCCAACTCAGATGATGTTGGCACATGGTCTTCCTAGGCTTCTCTCTCAGGAGATGCAAAAATCTGGTTCATGATGGGAACTTCATACCTTGAGATGGTCTAAAGAGATGGTGGAGCCTCAGTGGCTGCTGAAGCAGAGATACTGGTACTTGATCTACAAATTCTTGAGACATTGTCGGGGAATGTTGAATAAAAACTTGGTCATTCAGATACAGCACTTTCTTTCAAACAGTTCTAGAAAAATGATAGTTTTAACTGCTACTGAGTAATCAGCATTTGTATTTCCTACTACTGCCAGGCTGGGTCAAAGACACATAGTTTCAGAACCCTAGTCTCACTAGGCATATAACTGTTCTTTTGTCTACTTTGCCTCACTGAAATTTTTCCATTGAAGTGTGTGAATCTCCATATACCAGAAGTAATTCTATCACTAGAGAGTCTGACCTTTCCAGTGCAAGTAAACCACCTGAAATCCAGCTAAATAATGTCCTTAAGGTTCAGTAGATTGAATTAAAATTGTCTAAGTTTTTTTTGGTGTCTGCTCAACAGGTTATACTCAGCTGGGTATAGATTAAAATGGAAACTGGACATTAGAGGTAACAGGATTCAAATTTTGTCAGATACTCCTCTTTGCTCCTCTGAAATTTGCTGATCTATTTGCTGATTATTGGTGCTTCAGCTCCTTTCCTTATGCTGTTCTTGCCATTGATGCTTCCTTCCTGGCTGAGGGGTTTTTGGTGTCACTCCATATCCAGCATAAGATACAAAAGATGCTTTTTCAAACTAAAATGTCCTCAAACAGGGACATCTTTGAAAGTACTGGAGAATATATTTCTACCTGTCTTTGGTCTTCAGTTTCTACCAGTGCAGAATTAAGTTTGGGATTTGTTTTTGGAGAGAGAATGATCCAAGAGGGAGGTGAAAGAACATCCCCCTGCTTTATATACAACAGATGTAATTGCAACATGCAATGCACTAATGGGAAGTGTTTCTTTAATGAAGGTAATGAAATACCCCACAGAGAGCAGAGTAGGCATCTGCTTAAGTGGGTTGACTCAGTTTTCTGCTTCTGAGTGGCAGAACATTTCAGCAGTTGTTCTGAAGTTATGCAAGAAATAATTTTGGGATTGAATGGCATTCATCTCCTCCCCAAAGACAAACTGAAACTTGATGCACCACTTCTCTGTAGATTTCGTACTAGATTGAGTCAAATATTTAGATTGGGCTGTGTCAGCAAATACTTTTCCAGCTGGAAGTGCATACCTGTGTCTGTCTGAGAAATTAAGTTTTCTCTAGGGATCCCAGTGGCTCTGCCCCTGCTGAAAGTTTTGACTGTTGAACCTTGTGATGCCTCTCAAGGGATCAGGGCTAGAAACTGAACTTTTCTTCACTGCTCAGAGCAATTGTGGGTGAGCAGCACCTTGCATCTGTGAAGTGCTGGAGTATTTACCTTCTCAGATTAATTCTGATGGGAATGCTGTGTGAGGAAAAGCACCAAACTCTCTGTCTAATATTTTATTCATTCATTGTAAACATGTTTTTGGTCTCTTTAGAAAAACCAATTACTTTTAAGCTTACTTGTTTTTCATATAAAAGCTCAGTATGAGTTGAAAATATACTAATTTATAACAAGCTTCATGCTGTCATGTAAAACTTAGCAGTCTAGCGCCAGCATTGAAAATTTCTGGAATGTAATTATTCCCTCAATTCTACTTGGTAGTTTAAGGAAAAGTTATAGAAACAAGATTATACTATCTAAATATTCAGAAGGTACAACTGTTTGTGTAGGATCTCTTACACTTCTTTAGAGCCAATTTCTTCTACGCTTGTTGCAATTTGGAAAGATTTTCTGGGGGAAAGGGAAAATATTTGTTTTAAACTACCTGTACTTCCAGCGTTTAAACTGCCTAATACTCACAGAAACATACTTTTAAATGTCACTGAAAGTTATTACACTGTTTCCAGCTATTATATCTGTGCTGGCGAAGGCAAAGGTATCAAACAGGATAAAAAACAGAACTTGCACAAGCTGGTTTTTATTGTCCAAACAAAAAGAAAAAATAAGATACACAATGAAAAAAACCCCCTGCTCTTGAACACTAAGCCTGTAGTCATACAGGGGCTTTATTTTAAACTAGTGCTGATTCTTTGAAGCTTTGGAAGTAAAGCAAGGAGTCTGAGGCTTAGGCAAGATGAAGCCCACGCAAACCTGTTCAGCTGGAGTTCAGACAGTGTCTCTATGAGAGCCAGCAGTTGGAAAGCAGTTTGAATCTAATGCTTGTTAAATTGAGAGTTAACTGGCATGTTTTTAAACAGAACCCAACCTATGCTGTGCTCTCTTTAAATGTGTTCCCTGAGGAGTAACTGAACATGTGTTTGGGTGGAAATTGGATCTGTGTAGGTATCTGACTAATTGATCTGTAGATGCTAGAGGTAGTTAAGTGTTCAGTTGCAGAGAGCAGAGTCCCTTTCTACAGGAGGAAATGAGGTGTTTTCAGTACTGAGAAAGGTGCTGCTTTTTCTGGTACTGCTTGCAATTAACTTTAATCACACCTTTGTGTTGAGTGGTAATGAGGAACATGGTCAGAAAACCTGGCTCAAAGAGGAAAGCTGTCTTTGCTCTGCACCACTGTTACTCACTAAAACTGCAGCAATCTTTGAAGAGGCTGGATGAGGGCAGTATTTTCTTGCTGGAGAAACAGAAGAGGTGTCAGGATAAGGTGGGGTTGAATGTTTAGATGAAGCAGAGTCACTCTCTACAGCTAAGTTTGGAGGCAAGAGGGGGAGACTGTGGAAAATGTCTGCCAATTGACAATAAAATCAAGACTGGCCCAGAGCTCAGGAAAGTCAATAGGAGCTCTGTAGAAGCTGAAGAAAGTGTGTGTCCATCTTTTTTTTTTTTAATGGTTTTTTAAAGTGGGACAGGGGCAATAGGGGCATTGGGATTGAATCTCAAGGTGTAACTTTGTGTTAGACCTGTGTGGTTGAGCTATTTCTCATGTACAGTTGTGGTGTGAAAGTGAGCTGTGTCTGGGTATTCATCAGGCACACAGAAAACAGCCACTACCTGGGAAGCAGAATTCACGCCCATGTGAGAAGGATCAAGAAGCTGCTGAGATTTTTAAGGTATTCTGACACAAGGAGGGCACTATTTCTGTATTTTGATTTGAAGAAATTTTCCGAGCATTGTCATGGTAAATAGAAACATAAGCAGCACAGATCTGAAAGGTCTCACATCATAAAATGCAAAGTGCACAAACAAATTGTCACTAAATTAATTTTCCTTGTTGTTCTGACAGGTTGAAAAGCTCTTCCCAAACACTTCTAAATGCTCATGTTCCCTTCTCCCCTAAAATTGACTTTTATAATCCTATATCTCCTGATCCTAGAACTCTTAGAAATACACAACTTTGGCAGTATCAGACCCAATAAAAGCTGTGGGAATCCTGACTATCACTAGCACAGCTGGTGACATGAGTGTTAATCAAAGAGCAGCAACAAAAACTTGTCTGAAAACCTTTTCTCTTGTCTTAGTTCACTCCAAGAAATCGAGATGAACAGGACTATACTGTCAACTGCAGTTAACTTTTTTTTATATGCCAAAAAGAATTGGAATTTTCACCAAGAAACTCATGGGGAAAGAAAGACTTAATTCTCCATCTGTGTAGATTTAATCCCAGAGCTCCTGCCCTGGGGTGGTGATGCTGGTGGGAGGGTGAGAGGACTGCTGAGTTTATGCCAATGAGGAAGATCTTTAAATAACTGTCTCCCCATAGGTGAGAGAAGGGCTTGGAACAGGGGAGGTGTTCACCCACCTGCTGGCCTTGTTCCCTGTGACAGCACCCTGAACCAGAAAAGCTGGAGGGGGAACCAAGGCAGGGCTGGTTTGGGCTGGGGCTGAGCACACCAGCAGGCCCAAGGATGAGGCAGCAGTGACAGGATGTGGTGGTGATCAGCAGCACAGGGTGGTCAGGCTCTGCTGGCAGCAGCTGGGGTGGCACCTCTTGTCTACACCACTGTCATGCTTATCTGAGGTGTGCTGGGTGCACAGATGGAAAGGAAGAATCCCTGAGTTGCTTTCTGTGACAGCAGGTTCACCAGTCTTTCTGCAGCTGAGAGTATGGGAGGGAATTGCTTAGCCTAGCTGCTGATTTCGTGAATTTTCCTCCTTAAGAGGATTACTCTGGTCCTTGGTCTTTGGTGTTTGTTTCTCCTTCCAAGCATCTGAATTTAAGCAATGCAAATTACGAAGTAATATTTTTCTACTGAACCATAGGGCATAATGTGTCTTACCATGAGATAGGAGAGTTGGCTTGCTCTTAGGGTAAGAGACCCACTTCATTCATTAGGAATAATGGCTGCTTAAGTTGGTTGGTAAATGCTCAGACTTTTGGGGTGCTGGCTGCACAGAATCACCTTCTTTTCCTTTAAGTCACTCCTCAGTATGGGAGAGAATGTGACAATTTGAAAATTAACATGCTTTTGATTAAACAAATCTACCATCCTTGCTCTTTTACCTTCAAACACCTTTGTGTAGTAGCACATTGAAAGACCATTTCTGGTAATTATAGTTACACAGAATAAATCTGCTGAGATTAAGATGTAAGACAATAAGAAACAATGAGTATATGCACGATGCTCCTGTGGCCTGCCCACTGAATGGGAAACAGTCCAATGAGTATCACTATTGATTCTTGGCTCCCAACCTGGAGAAAAATTTTCAAAGCTTGTGGTTTTGCAAAGTACCTGTTTGAAGAGATGGTTTCAAGATAAGAAATATAAATTATTTTAATGAATATTTGAACAGGAGGCATTTATTGCAATTGCTGTGAAAAGGAAGCAAGAAAAAAGCTGAACTTTCCAGGAGAGTTCTCAGTTCTCCAGCTTATGCCTTTTGGCATCCATTATTCATGGGCTGTCCTACATTCACCCGTCCTGCAAACTGTATTCACTCTTTCCTCTTCCCCTATGCTGCATTCCAAATTTGGCTTTTTTTTTTTTCCTGAGATACTGTCATAGCATATACACTACATAGGGCTAGAAAAGCTTTAGAAATATAATTGACCTCTATGAATTATTTTCAGAAAGGCCCAAAACTCACTAACTCCAAGCAAAGAGAAATGGAAAAGGATATGGGTGTGCTACAGAGTGACTGAGGAAATCCTGACTAGTGTTTATTAGTTTTTTAGAATCTACCTTCACTGATGAGATGCTGTCTGGACTGCTCAGATCCGTCCCCTCCAAAATGTCCTCAGAGCTTGGGGAAGTCACATCACTGTCACTCAGTGAGGAGAGGTGTCCCTCAGGAGTCTGCAAACTGAGACATTTTGGCTTTGAACCAAAACAGGGTAGATTCAGGCTAGATACAAGGAATCATTTTTTACATGGGAAGTGGGGAAACACTGGAACAGGTTGCTCAAAGAGGTGGTAGATGCCCCAGGAAACATTCAAGGTCAGATTGGATGGGGCTTTGAGTAACCTGTTCTGGTTCAAGACATCCCTGCCTGTTACAGGGGAGTTAGACTAGATGATTTTTAAAGCTCCCTTCCAACCCAAACTCTTTAATGATTCTGTTTTATTTAAAGTGAACTGAAGAAGAAACCATAGTTGAAACAATGGCTGTATGGTCTTGCTAGCATAAATGCATTTACTGGCTTCCCAGAGCATTCACAAAAGATATGTCCTGTTTACTTAACTAGATGTTCATTTCTGGAAATAGCTTTCTGGACTGGATGCTAGGAATCCAAGCCCTTGGTTTATAATGCTTGACTGGCCCTGCCTCATTGCCTTGAGGGCACTCTAAAATAGGAGAAGGTGCTGAGCTCAGCTGCTCTCAGCTCAGCGCTGTCTTCAGATGGAAGCACTGATGTGTGCATGCACATGGGCACTGACAAAGAGGCACAGATCCTTGAAATCTGGTGGATGCTCACTGTCACTTCTATTGCTGCCTCTAAGCCCAGAAGTATTGTTGATATTTGACATAACAATATTTTTTTTGAATGTTAAGCCTCACATTAAATGTCTCATGGCAGCCTGTGTCTACAGCAAACACCTCTGTGCTACAAGTTATTTTAATGCCTATCACTAATGCTTTTTGAGGTATTTATCCTATTACTCTGGATATTTTTTATTGTAGGGCTGTTCTCTGGAACAGTTAGCACACTCTGATTTGATAAAATATAATACATGCTCTCTTCTGACTGATTGTTGTTGTCACTCAATACATGTTTGTAGTTTCTTCAAAGGCACAGCCCTCTGAAATCTTCCAGGCAGTGCCTAGAGCTTCTGGCTGCCAGCTTTCATCAGCAGTGAGTAGAGAGAAAGCTGCCCTTTCCCAAATCACTTTAGTTGTACTCATATTGCTTATATAATTTGTTTCTCTTAAGTGTTCATCTTTTTCTCTGGTGATCAGAGGGTCAGAAACTTGTACTACTCACTTCAGTTGCTGTTCTGTGAACTGCTGAGAGCTCTGGGTCTGAACACATAACAAACACTAAAGATTTCCTTTTGCTTCCTTGCCTTTCTCTTTCACACAGCTATGCTCACAGGGTTAGAAAAATCTCTTTAGTCTAAGGAGAAAGGAGATTTAAATATATTCTCCCTAATATAAATACAGTGATGTTTATGGGTGTCTGCAGTTCAGTGGTTTTAACAACTTTAATCCAGGTTCATGTGTGCTGGAGTCCAACAGCTGTATTTTTCTCACGTAAAACCCCATAAGCTGCCCCTACTAAACCCCCTCCCACCACATCCCTTCCCTCCATTACTCCCAAAAAATCCCAAACACTTCTCTTGTTGCCCTATCCTTCCCCCCATAGCTTACTAGCACTCTAATTATCATCTTCTAAGAAGAAGTTTCCCTCAAAGCCCTTAGGTTGTGTGTGCATTCAGGTTATCTGAGCATAACAGAACCAGTCCTTTTAAAGGGGTGGTGTGGAATACAGGTAAGAAGACAGCAGTGACCAGGCTCAGACAAAAAGTTCAGGATTTGTCCCATTCAAAATTGCTATCCAGTTAATTATAAATGAGAAATTATTTTAATTTTACCCCCATAATTCAGATCCTACAACTTTACCCTTAAACTTCAAGGATTTGCATGCTCAGTTAAGAAATGTTTTGCATCTGGTGAGAATCTGTAAGAATTGCATCCAGAGAACAGCTTCCTAATTTTGTGTACAGCTTTTCCTGTATGTTTTGGGAACTGTGGTGGGGCAGTTTTTGTGTTAGTGAGAGGTGTTACCTTCTCCACCTTATGTATATTATCCCATTTCTATTTGAGTGGATCCCAGACCTCATCAATGAGTGAGCCTGCTTCTGATGACAACAGCGCCCTATCAACCCTTCCCATGCTTTTCAAAGAACTTGATTATAATCTCACAAGTTTAGCCAAGCACTGTGGAAAAAAATAAGGCATATAAAATGAGAGCAAAAGAAACCAAATGTAGTTAGTGAGAACGTATATTTGGACATATATTTGTCAAAGGGATTGAAAGGTGTGGGGTTAGATCTGTGTGAAAGTAGCAGTCAGTGCACAACCTTCCAGCTTCAGCCTGGGAGCTGGGGCTGAGATGGATGCTTATCCTGTTAGGGGTTAGAGGTTGATTCTGTTCAAAACTCCTTATCCTTGTTATGGGGGTTACGAGGATGCAGAAATATATTTATTTTTCTACCAAACCTTTCTGGATCATTGCAAATGGCTGTCTCCTTGTCAAGTATCAGAGTCAGAGCTGGTGCCAGAAAATCCATCAGAAACCCAAAGTGCAGTGGATTTCTATACAGAGCTTGTCAAAAGTTACCATCAAAGTGCAAGGAGGTCATTTAAACTTATATTGCTTTTCTTTTCTATGGTATGCATACTTAGCTGCTCTTAATTTACTTTTCTCTCTTCCTTATTTTGCTGTTTTTTCACTCCCACACAGGTTTTTATGATTTGATAAAGAACAGCCTGTTCTTACTGAAAGTGGAAAAAACAGGCTTCTTTTACTAGAGATAAAAGAAGGACTACCCCTCCCTTCCCAAAAGGGAACAAAAAAAGTTCTAAAAAGGTTGAGTGGCTACATTGTCACTAAGTGCCAATATTGGGGAGGTTTGACCAAGATTTCAAAAAGAAAGAAAATGTAAAATTATTGAATTACTGATTACAGTCTTAAAACCACAAGCCCAGGGAAAATGGCTGCTAGTCACTATCAAAATGTATGTCTGTTAATTTTAATGTGTCTTTTTGGGAAGAAATTGCAATTTTTCATTTTTATACAAGTAAATATTTATATTTGTAAAAGAAAATGATCTGGATAACGTGGTATAGCTAGTTTCCTAAAAAAAACCCAAACCCTTTTGGTTAGTTTTAGCCAGAGGGTTTTTTAGTCAATAAGCTGTCATTGATCATGCAAATGATACATTTCGAGAGATGGTTTGAAAAAAATCAATTTGTGTAACAGGCAAAACTGTACGTTCAAAACAATAGAGAAAATGTGTGAGTGGAAAGAGAGAATAGAGACTTGCTATGGGAGGGGGAGGACTTCACCATCCTGGATTTCAGAACATGAATGTGACAAAATAGTTCTGTGTCAGTAAAAGCAAATTAATGAACATGAGGAAGAAGCTTCCCCTGACTGAATGTGCCCACTGGTGGGCTTGGAATGAAATATTGTCATTCAGAGAAGAGATGGTGAGTGATGTTTTCAGTCAGGACAAGAACTTGAAGGCCAAATGAAATAATGTAGAAGGTCTGAACAAAAATAACTTTGGAGGCACTGTCAGCAATATAATTGTGTGCTGTGTAGAATGTGTTTTGAAGGCCAAAAATACAGATGGTTTGGAAAGGCCATGGAAGTAAGATCCATCAAGAGTTCCTAAGGAGAGGATGGCAATGCAAACTCCTTGTGCTGGTTTTGGCTGGGACAGAGTTTTCTTCAAAACAGTGGTATGGAGCTGTATTATGGATTTGTGCTGAAAAGAGTGTTGATGATAAAGATATTTTTGTTACTGCTGAGCAGTGCTTACAGAGTCAGGGACTCTTCTGTTCCCCACTGCACCAGTGAGCAGCCTGGGGGTGCACAAGGAGCCGGGAGGGGACACAGCCCCGACAGCTGACCCCAACTGACCACAGGGACATTCCAGACCATGTGCCACCTTGCTCAGTATACACAGGAGGGGAAAAAACAATGGAGGGATGTTGGGAATGATGACTGTTTTCCCAGGTAATCAGTTCATGTAATGGAGTCTTGGTCTCTTGCAGATGACTGAACACCTGCTAATGGAAAGCAGCAAATTAGTTTCTTGTTTTGCTGTGCTTATGTGCATGGATTGTTCTTTACAGGTTGAAGAATTTTTATCTCAACCTGTGAATTTTCCTATTTTTACTCTTCTGATTGTCTCCCCATCCCGTTGATGGAAGACTGAGTGAGAAGCTGTGTGGTACTTAGGTACCAGCTGAGGTTAAACCCTGAGAATTCTGCTCTCAAATTTTCCCAAACAAGGTCTGCTGGGAAGGTACATTATACACCACTAGGTATAAAGCTACTTCTTCAAGCATGTGTTGGGGGGATTAGTACTTAACAAACACTCTAGTTTGTTACAAGTGACTTCCAGAAGGTTAAAAGCCTATTTTGTTTGCAAAAAAAAATAGCCAAACTCAACTTCTTCATGCAGGGAGTATCTGGAAAGGGTTGAATACTGTGTGTTTTCACTGTAGTGAAGTGAAGTGAGCTGAAGTGTAAAAGCTCTTTGGGGGAAGATCAGTACAACAAAGGAAGGACAAATCCTCAACATAGCTGATTAACCTGGAGCTTTGCTATGACAACCATGTGTGTGCCTTTTCCATGCCATAAAACCAAGTTAGGGAAGGGCTGCTTGCAGTTTCAAATGACAGAGTTGCAGGATTTTAGCTTATTTCTGTGCAGAGGATAATAGTGGGAATGTAGAATTCCCACTATTTCTCTATGAGGCTGGAGTGATTTTAAATTGTCATTCATCACAACTTATGTATTATGTGATGTCAGCAGCAGGAGTGAAAATAAGTTCAGAGCCCCAATTCTTAGCTGTGATTAGACACAATATTGGAAAAGAATGCTGTTTCTGGTATTTGAAGGTGTTATGAGAAGAAAGTCTTTGAGGTTTAACCCCAAAATGAGGGGAAACTTGGAAAAAGGTAGCAAAAGAGAGTGCAAACAAAAGATGGCAAATAGGTTGTTAACAGTAGGGTGTGAGTAGGAGATCTTTTGAAGGCATTCCCATAGAAGGAAGAAAATGGTTTTGTAGCTCAATATTCTTTTTCCCTGGAAGTGAACATTTTAACTAAAGTTACTGAGATCATGAAAGACATCATGGCTAAAGAGCCTCACAATTTAAAAGATCAGAGCTGAAGAGGAAACTTATTTCAGAAGAAACTTTCCTCAGTCTCTGACATTTTGATGCAGAAAGTTAAGAGATGTCTTTCTGGACAAGAAAGAATTACATGAAAGTTTCACAAATTCCAAGAAAAATGGGGATTTGGAGTGAACAGTTTTAGTAAGAGATAAAGTGAAACAACTGAGAGGTTCTGTATAAATGATGAATATTCTTTCCAAGGAGTAAAAAGGATTCTGCATTACTGTGGTAGCAATAATGGAAAATGGCTTTCTGAGTGACAGAGAGATATTGTCAGCAGAAGAATAGGGAAGTGATTTACTGACTTTTTTTCTTTAGTTGAAAAACTTTCTTTTCTTCTGTCAAATGTCAGTAGAAAATCTTTTTGCAGCATGGTCAGTTAAAAAAAAAAAGTGACCAACATGATGATGAAATAGAAGGGTTTCTTCCCTGTGAGTGGATTATTTCTCAAAGCTTTAACTTGTTTCAAAGGCAGGACAATGTTTTATTGTCAACTGTACTTCCCCCATCTCAGACTTTGTAGTCCAGAGTTCAAGGCTGTCTGAACCTCCTGAGAAGTGTGACATAAGGGTTTTCTAATAACAAATTCTTGCTTGAATTGTACCATCCTGTTTGATGGGGAAAATATCCACTCTGGTTCTAAATATATTCTTTGGTGTAGAAATGACCACAGCTGATATTTTGGGTGAACAGTTGCAACATCTTTTTTGTTGGGGGAAATAAAAATGTACTTTTATTTTTAGTCTGAATACATTGTCCTGGCAGGGAAGCAACCTGAGAACATGGACTGGACATTGAGCCCTGGCTCTTTCTAACTGTGAAAGAAAGTTCCCATTTAGAATAATTCCTTCAGCTCCCTATTCCTCATTCATTCCTTTCATGTCAGGATGATGGTACCTGTGCCTTTCCTGCCTCTTCCTTTGCAAAGCAACTTGAAAATACCATTCTGTGTAACCAGATCTCTCCCATTCCCTACTACTGACTGAGGATGGCTGGCTCTTCCTTCTTAAATGAAAATTGAGTGGTGAATGCTGTCCTTACCTTTCTGACTGCACTGGGCCTAGCATATACCTGAAGTGGGGAGTCCAAGCACTGTCCTTGATTGCTGTCCAAACACCAAAATACAGAATTACTTACTCTATTTAGCACTTGTAGGCTGTGTCAGCATAGAGAGAAAGGTGTTCTTCAGTCTGGTCTTGGGTCTAAGCAGGTCATTGTCAAATTGTAGCTGGGTTTAGTGGCTTGTGCTGCCTCCCTGCTTCATAGCACAGAAAGGACTCTTGCTGGCTTTGTGCCTTCAGGGGCAAGAGAGTTATTTAATTAGCAAGACAGGGTGTAGATAATGGACTTAAGAATTTGGAGGTGTTGGACATGTGGGAAATCAGGAAACTGGTCATAACAGCTAGTCAGAATTTTCATAACAGAAGAAGTAGAGTTTTTCTCATGGAAAAATTTCTTTTGAGATACCTGAAGACCAAAAAGTTTTAATAATAGGAGGTTGATCATAGTGTCACTGCACTATAAAAGATACTGTGTTTTTCAACACCACAACCATTCTATGATGTGAGAAGTATAAATCTCTACTAGAAAAACACTATTGTGCAACTCTAATGAAATATTCCAAATAATTTTTAGAGGAATTTCAGAATCTTCTGCTGTACAATGCTACAACCTATGTGTTCTGAGATGGAGAGGAAAGGAAATCTTTGCTACTACTAAACTTTTCTACTGGAAAGTTTATCAAACTCTTTATCTCCACGTTTGACTAAGGCAGAAGTCATGATTCCCCATCCAAATCATCTCCTTGAGGTGGACAAATTCTAAATAATATCTTGCATTTTAATAGTTATAAATTGCAGAGCTGTCAATTAATTTCCTGTCTAATCTTGTCGGGAAATTTCTTAGCAACTGTTTGACCCTGCAAACCCTTCTGCTGTCTCTTGTGTTTTCCCTTGCTTCAGGGAGAAAGGGTTGAAAAAGTCAATGACCCATTGTGCTAACGGGTTGCTGACTTGCATTAAAATAAGATTGAAATTTTGTCTTCATTTAAAAACACTAAGAATCTTTCTGAGGTTTTGATTATACTGAGCAACATCATCAACATTTATGAAATTTGTTGGAGAGTAATATCATAGAGAGAGGAGTTTATTTCCTTAAAACAACTGCCCTGTCTTAGAAAACCACTCTGGATTCTTATATAGCCGGGGATGCTGCCAGCTAGAAACCCTAAAAGTAATTTATTCTGCTTCTTCTTGCCCCAGGAACATCATGGGACACAGTATAAGGTTACAGCTCATCTAGCTGAATATATACCTGGAGCACTGAGAAATTGATAATGACCAAAATTTCATCCTTCTCATGAAATTACTTTTCTCAATTAAAATATGAAGTACAGTAAAAAATTTAAAACCCCCTAAACAAAGCCATGAATTAAAGAAAAAAACCAAAACAACCAAACTAAAACCTGGTCTGGCCTCAGATAATACTCAGGATTACTTTTTGTCAGGCTTAAACTGAAATGTTCAATAACTATAAAATGTAGCAGTACTTTTGCTAATGGCAGTGCTCTTATTGTGAGTTTCAAATATTTTTTTTCTTGCTAATGTTTAGGCTTTTGTCTGTAATTAGAAAAGCTTAAATCTTCCTCTGCGTTTTAGAGTTGATATTTACTCTGCTCCAGCAGTAAATTCTAATTTCTCCATTTGAGTAGTGTAGAATTAAATTTTCTAATTTCATACAGTTTGGGATTCTGGAAAAGCATTAGGATAAGATTTTAATAGAAAAACCTGAACTCTAGTGACTGTGTGTCTTCTCCTGGGCAGCTAAGGCTGCAATAAACTCTCTCAAATTTGCTTCCTTTGAATTTTTGCTCTTGCTTGAACTGAACACCTAGCATCTGCTGTGACTGCAGTCCAGGGCTAAAGCCTTTTAGCTCTTTGCAGTGTGGTTATTATCATTAGCTGTGTATAAAAAATGACAGAGAGAGCTGTAGACAAGGTCTTGGTGAAAGAGCTGACATTTGACACTGAGAGATATGTGGTTGATTTCTAGGTGACAGCTGAATGTAAATTATTATTTTACTGTTGTGTGGTTTTTTTTTTCTTGCATTGGAAGTGGTGCAGGAATTATGAGAGGACCAACAGATGGCTATCAGAGCTATAATCACAGAATGATTTGGGTCAGAAAGGACCTTAAAGATCCCCTAGTTCCAGCCCTCTTGCTGTGGGCAGGGACACCTTCCACTTGTCCAGGTTGTTGAAAGCCCTGTCCAGCCTGTACCTAAACACTTCCAGGGATGGGATATTCACAGCTTCTTTGGACAACCTGTGCCAGTGTCTCCTCTCATGGCTGTTGTGTCAGCACATGGGGCAGACGTTGGTGTGTGGGAAGGGGAATCCCAGGGTGCAGCCACCCAGCTCAGCAGTTGGAGGTGTTGTTTCACAGCTGCCCTGGTGGAGTGAGGAGTGCTGGGCAGAGAGGGCTCACTGACAGCTGCAAAAAACTCCTCTTCCAGCAATATTAATAGAGGTGGTGACATCTCTGCTCAGTCTCCTGATTTTTGAGCATCGCATGTTGTCCTTTCCCAGGGCTCCACAGACATCTGGTTTCCAGCAAGCTGAAAGTCTAACTGGAAATGACTTCCTATAAGTTGGTGCCAGAAGAGTCAAGAAAACATTATCATATTTGATAAAATTAAGTTATGTTTAGAAGAACAATTTTTTTTCAATTATAAAATTGTTTTGTTCTCAACGGACACAGTTGGGTAAAAGTTGGCCTGTGCTTGGGGAAAGTAAAAGCTTACAAATCAGCTGTAAATAGTCAGAAAAATGAAAACAACCTCTTATCAGATTTTCTACTTTGCTGAACAATAAATAACCTCATATTGTGAAGTATTATTTTCCCCCTTCTTTTCATTTTACCTTTGAACTAAAGAATGTATCTGTATTATGCACCCAATTACACCTCTGCTGACTTAAATGGCATTTTTCTGGGTAAACAAAGCTAATGAATGCATGGTATATACTTAAAAGCTATTCTCAGTAGTGGGACATTCTCTCCTCCTCCTCCACACTCCGCTGCATCAATGGGCATGGTTACACTGTGGTAATTACATTTTTTCTTACATTTATTTATTTAAAGAAAAGGGAAAGCAGAGAGGCCCTCCTGCTTGGTTGCCTGGGTTATTCCATAGGCTACCAAGCAGCCTGTGTGGTGTCTGCAATTATGCAGTAAAGCCAAACCACGAGGTGAAGAACCCCACAGTGGCCTCAGTCTCAGCAATGTCCCTAACCACTGTGGGCTGAATTTTGCCCTCTATCACTGCCTAGTGCTGGGAGTGAAGCAACTGCCACTTATTTCTGTAACTAAACAGCAAAGAACAAAGTGGTAATTGCCAAGCCCAGGTGATGCTAAAAAAACATGTAAATGCTGCCCAAGCTGATCCTGGAACACAGAGGAGCTGTAGCCTCTTGCCCTGATAGAGAAACTATTTGACTGGTGTGCAATGAAGATGCACTTTTGTGCTGCTTGTGTTTTAAAACTGATTTATCATTTCCTTCTGCATTTCTAATAAATTACTCTGGCAGCCCGCAATACCTGCCAAACTTTTCAAGAGAGGTGAGGGAAACTGCTGGACGTAGATGAAGCCGAGTCTGTGGAGAGGGAAGGACAACAACAAAGGAATTCTGTTTGGAGTACTGCTTGTGGAGCCGTGGAAGTGCCCTACAATCCCTGGATCTGCCCTCTGAGGTGGCCTCAGCCATTGGGAATGGAGCTCCTGCCCTGTCCCTTGCTGTGCTGGGTGAGGCTGTAGAAAGGGCTGTCCAGTCTCTGTTCCCAGAGAGAAAGAGGGATGAACTGCAGAAGGAGGGTGTTGGCTTTCTTCAAGGGTGAGGGAGGGGAATATCAAGTGAGCATCAGTCTGTAACCACAGGAGCAGCAACTGCCTGCACCTTCCTAGGCACTGTTTTCATTATTCTTTAAAGTCATCTGTGCTGGATATTTTACTTGCTCTCTACTGATAAATTATTTCAACATTCAGTACTGCCTGTTATTAGTAGTCCTTACCACCAGCACACTTTTCCATCTGCCACTGGATCTGTGCCCTCTTTGTCATGCTGCTTTAGAGGTGAGACCCAGGGTTGCTGCACTTTGACCAGTGAGAGGGATTGTGACCTCCTGGGTCATCACACTTTTTCTGGGAGGAGTTGACTGTGTTCATCCAGCTCCCTTTGGGGTTGTGCTCTATTGCCATGGGGAAGGGGGTGGAAATCATTAAAAGTGATAAGGAATAACTTTGGCTATGCTGTAGTTCTAATGTATCAAAGCTATCTTCAACACCCCAGAGGCAGATGGGAAAAGATGATTAGATGCTAACAAGCTGGTAGATCAACAAGAATAAGAGCTAATTAAGTTGTAACCATTATGTTAATATATGCTACAATATAAAAGGAGCTGAGAAGTTGCTTTCTTCCACAGCTCAAAAAGAGCTAGAATGTGGTCCTGTTAGACTTGGTGATAGGGGACATGGACAAAGTTCAGAATTACCAGTATCTGCCATTTTGGCTAAGAACCTTGCAAAAAGGAGATAAGATAGTAAAAAGCACCAAAGGATACTCCCCACCCTTCACAATCAGGCTTGCTGTCTAATCTAATTATTCAGGTATTGGTCTACTAACTTATGAACCCATGGGAACAATGGTCAGTAATATAAATCTGTTTTGTTGCTGTATTGCAGTAAATTGTGGAATTTCATGGTAGAGAGGTATATGAACTGTTTCCATCTTAATAAAATCAAAATGAAGACAGAAAATCCAAGAATAAAAACAATACAACACCCCCCCAAAAACTACCCCAATGCACAGAACGCCACCACAATACCAAAAAAACCCCCAAAACCACCCAAAACCAAACCAACCAAACAAACAAAAATACCCACCAAAAAAACAAACAAAAAAAACAAAACAAAAAAAAAAAAAACCAAAAAAACCCACCAAAAAAACCCAACCTCAATGCCCAAACCTACTTGCACTAGAGCTCTGAAGGTAGCCTGTCTGTGGGTAACTTAGACCTTCCCTTGCAAATCTATGCAGTAAATGGGTCTTTATCAATCAGAAGCAATCCCTATCAAACTGACTTTCTTAAGAGAGGGAGAGCAGGTGAATTTTGGCCTGTTGTTTTCCCAGAGGAGGTGCACCCCTGAGGACATGGTACTTCTCTTGGACCTCAGCTGCCACCACTGAGGTGCTCTGCAGGGCTTGAGGAGGGGCTGGGAGGTGCAAACAGCAATTTAACCCACAGTTCCTGAGGTGATTTAGCTCTGTTTTCCTCCCATAGATGCACAGCTTTGGAGATCTCTGACTCATGATAATATGAAGAGCTAAAAAAGCAGTCTTGGCTCCTTCAGGTCATCATCTATTTGTCTTGCACAGTAATAGCAGCCTGTGATGTGTTCAGAACTAAATGTGTGAATGTGGGATGTGGGTACAGCTGGACTGAAAAAATAATGATTGTTGGATGTTCATGTCATCCTTTTCTATCCTGGAAACCATCAGTGGGAGTCTAATGACTTGTTTAGAAGATTGCAGGAGACAATTGCTAAAGCAATCAGCAAATATGATTATAACGTCTCAGTTCAGTAAACTTTCTATCTTAAGTAGGTTTGGAAGTGAAACATCTCCAAAAAAGCAGCAGAAGAGGAAGAGAGCATTTTTTCTAAACCAAAAATTGTCAGTTAATTCACTGTTAGTTATCCAGTATTTCACTCAAATTGTACTTTTTAATGTTGTAGTTATATTTTGTTTTGCAGCTGTAGTTAAATAGGTCTTGAATGAAGGAAAAGGGGAAATTAAATGTATGTGTCTTGCTTGAAGGGAGAATTTTTGGATGTAAATAATGAATGAGAGAGACTTCTGCAGAAAAATGAAGGGTTTTTGAAGGCTTCAGAATTGGCCCCCTTTCATATCATTAATAAAAAATGAACTCTTGTAACTGCCAAAGTTCTTTGTATGGTCACAGGGTAATTCAGGAAGTGGAGCTTTACACTTTAGACAAGTGAGAGTTGGAGTTTGGTTTCTCTCTTTGGCTCAGGGTTTATTTTGTTGGTTGGTTGGTTGGATTTTTTACTAGATCATGTGCTACTTGTGTCCTGAGTTAATTCTTAAGGTGGGCAAGTGCTGCTGAACGTGTGCATGCAAAGCACAGCCATGAAAGAGATGTGATTGCACTAAGGATGAGACGGAAGAAGGGTCTTGTCCTCCCTTCTCAAGGAGAGAAGATTTAAACAGCTGTTCAGTCAAATTTGAAATGATTGTTGGACAGATGATAATTTTCCTTTGGGAAGGTGTTTTTAATTTATCTTAAAAGATCCCTAAAAGTAGCATTGCCTTTGTTGTTAGGTGGTATATTTGATTATTTTCCTGAAGCAGCTGGACAGTTGCTGTCAGCTCTGCATGGCTGAAACTCAGTAAAAAATAGTCTTGAATAGTCAAACCTACATCACAAAGCAGTTTCCAGGTAATCAGGAGGTTTTTACCTGTTCTGTGCCATCAAATCAGTGCAAAACAGGTGAAGTAATTGCCCAGCAAAGCAGATCATCACGTTTATGCTTTAGTATAATAATCCTACAACTGAGTGCAAAAATACAGATGGTAAATTAGGTCAATTAACAGGAGCTTCGTGTATCTCTTGAACAAGAGACTTTAAAGGCAGTAACTAATTTTAATAAACTAAATAATAAACAAAAATCTACTTATGAGCTTTTAAGCATGATGCCTTTCCAGTAGAGTACTCAGCTTGTGTTAAAATGCAAATTTTGACTCATCACTTGGGAGAGGAGTGAACACCAGAGGAAATACTAGAGGCAACTAAATGCATCCAGTTCATTAAAATACATAATCTTCTAATAAAAAGTAACATTATCTCAGGAGGGTTGTATACTTTAGCTTACTTCTCTGTGAGGAAAGACTTGCCAAGAACTTCTAGTGATACAAAGGAAATTGGAGGAAGACTTGCAGATCTTATTCAAGCCTAAACCTTTTAGGACTTATATAATTTTCATGTACTATCTCACTCTTATTGAAGTAAGTATCCTAGGGGGTGATTTTTAGAAATTGTTTTTCTAACTGGCAAAATAAATGTGATTTTTTTTCTTATTGTTTCTGTCAAAAATAGACTTTGGAGACAGAAGCTCTCTCAATTTTAAAAAAGCAAAAACTTTAATACTGAAAATTAGATCTACAAAGAACAAGTTTTCCCCACAGAAAATGCTGATGTGGTTAGCAATACACACGTAGGCATGCACACAGATGTTTAGAGAAAACTGTACTTTTGATAAAAAGAGGCAAAATATACTTTTTTGATCTTAAGTTATTTTCAAAACCTAAAAATTTTAGATTTTCAGCTAAAACTAACCTTTTTAAATAAAAGCCATGCAATTTAAGTGGGTGACTTAAAAGTCAATACTTCAAATTCTCTAAAGACAGTGGAAAAAATGTCAGTGGTCATACCATCTGTTGGTGAAGCTGAATGTGCATTGTGGGGCTTCCTCAATGGAGAGGTAACTGATGTTCTGTTACTGCATCATGTTAGTATATTTTAATGAAATGCAACAGTGTTACCTGTTCTGTACCTACACAAAGGCTCTTACAGATGTATTTCATCCTGACATTAAGTAATTTTCACATCTTGTGCTGGCATCTTCATAATTCCCTTTACAGGGACCTTAGTTCATTTTGCACTCATCACCCTAAAGAAAAGAAAAATATCGAAATTGCTCAAAATCTGTGTCTTTCCCATGAAATTTGCCCCCAAACCATGACACTAAATGGTTTGACAAGGCAGCCATGCACATCTTTCTGTGTATTAGTGTATTGGTTTTTCTTTATATCACAGCTGCTAGAGGATAAAATCAGTTCTTAGTGTTGATTTCTGAAACATCCAAAAGGCTACAATAAAACATAAAAGAGGAGAGATTGACGTAGCAATATCCCTTGATATGCTTGTTCCTCATCCAATCCCTGTAAGTAATTACCTGTCTGGAGTTGTACAAGCACTTCAGTTTGACTAGAGACAGTTATTGATTTAGAAATCAGATGTGCTTGGGCTTGGTTGGAAAAAAAAACCAACAACTTTTTAAATTAATTTTTTTCTCAGCCTGCTGTGGCCATGAATAAGCATCATTCATTTTATGCAATTTCCATTTAAAACATTTTTGTACTGGGAATTTGTTTACCACTTGTGGCCTGCTAGTCTGAAAATTAGTTTTCTAACCATGCCTTCTAACCAAGCATTTGAAATGCTCCATTAAATTTTATAGTTTTTTTTAAAATCTATTGTTTATGGAAATGTTATCTGTCTGTCTCTATACAGGGTAATATGATGTATTTTAACAGATGAAAAACATGGATTTTCATGATGCTAGAGTGTTTATTTTGATTATTTAGTTTGTTTTTTAGAAGGCTGAGCTGCTGTAAGAGCCACAAAATTAATACTTGAAGAGTTCTGGCCATGGGAAAATTCAATCAAGAAATAAATATTCTTCTACCTTTTCTCTCCCAGGAATTACCCTTAGAACTGATTAAGCAAAAACCTGAGCCTGAGAAGTTGAAAATGTCTCCTGTAGAAAACACATGTTGAGTGCAATTTTTAGATAAAAAGTCATGGGCCAGAGTAGAATGTGATTTATAGGAGAGAGCAGGAGAGGTAAAAAATCACTGTGGAATCAAGTAAAATCGGGAAACTAAATGTGCATGTTCCAAGCTACACATGCCATTTTTGAGTCCCTAGGATTTTCTTGAGAACCTCAGAGAGATTTAATCCTCACAGGAATAGGGAGGTCACAGCCTGGGCACAAAAGGATGGTTAAAAAAATATCTGAACTGTTTAAAGGCCTTTGTTGTTTGAAAGTAGGAAATGTGGGATATGTGATACTGATTTCTAATGTCGACTCTGCCTCATTACTGCCAGGAGCCAGGTGGTAGAGCTGGTGCTGCTCATTTGAACCAATCTCTATACATTAGTCACTTCCAGATTGCGTTGGTGTGTTATCCACATGTTGCCTGGATTAGCCAGAAGGTGCCTTTTCTTAAGTGAGCCCTGATGGAAACTTCTTGTGAGCAACTTTTTCTCCTGGTGCTTTGCATGTTTCTGTGTCACTGTGGCAGGGGGAGTGTCACTGGAGCCTGCAAGACAAACTCCTCAGTGATTGCACAAATGAAGGCAGTTCAGGGTGAGAGAAGTGTAGGAGTGGAGGTGAAGCACTTCTGCGCCTCTCTGACCTAAGCAACTCTAATGGGAGTTTTTTTCCTTCCTTCCCCAGTTATTGGTTAAGTCTCTTCAGACCTCATTTCTTCCTCAGAAATGTGTATGAAAACTATTAGTTTTCAAATAGACCTCTGGAAATAAACTTTTCCCCATTGTTGTGGGGTTTAAGCCTAGCTGGAAATTAATCATACAACTGCTTGTTCAGTCCCCCTATCCACCCTTACCCCAGTGGAATGGGGAAGAGGATCAAAGCTTGTAGGTTGAAATAAGAACAGTTTAATTGAAAAGAAAAAAGTAAAATACAACAACAATGATGTTAATAATAAGAGAAAGAGAAAACCAAACCAAGTGATGCACAATATGATTGCTCACCACCTGCTGACTGATGCTGACCCCTGATTTCCCCCTCTTTCCTAGGCATTCCCCCCTATTTATGTATTTACTGGGTATGGTGTTCTATGGTGTGAATATCTGGAATATCCCTTGGTCCAGTTCAGGTCACCTGTCTCATTTGTGTTCCCTCCCATTTTTTTTAATGTACCACCTCCAGCTACTGGCAAAACATGAGATCACACACATACACAAAAGTCCTTGACTTAGGATAAACATGACTTAGCAAAGCCCAAAACATCAGTGTGTTATCAACACCATTCCCATTGTATGTCCAAAACACAGTGCTGTACCAGCTGCTGAAGAGAAATTAACTCCACATCAGCTGAAACCAAAGGCACCCATTCAGCAGACCTGAAAATTTGTACTGCTGGTGATGATTGAAAATCTGAATATTCTCTAGCAATTTGTGCTTATTGAAGCCTCTTCTAATATTAAGAGATTCATAAATGTATCAAGAGAGGTTACACTGAATTAAAAAATGATTGGAGTTGTAGTTTCAAGGTTCCTGTCTAAAAAAGATCAACTACTGACATATGCTATTAAATAAAAAAAAGGAAATGAAAAAATGAAAATGCCTGAAAAGCTTCCAGAAGGTGAACAACAACAAGGCAATGGAAGTTTGAAGGGAAAATCTCGTGCAGGGACCAAGGTGACTGGAGGGGGTGGTTTATCAGGTCTGTGCTCAGGTGCCACAGGAGCAGAGCAGGAGCAGCTGGTGTCAAACCCTTTGGGGCAGGGTGAGGGGAAGAGAGCTCCTTTATTTCCCAAGAGCAGGAAACATCTGGATGAAAATTGGACATTGCTCAGATGTTTGTGCAGCTGCAATCTGGAAAGCATGAATTGACCATAGCTCTGCCTCTGACTCAGCCACAGCACTCCCTTCTGCTTTTTGGACTGTCTGGCAGGTATAATGAGACCTTTTGGGATAGTGTTTCTGGCTCTGATGTTTCCAACGCTGCCCCCATCACTCTCTGGAGTCTGGAGATTGCTTTCATCGAATCTTGAATTTCTGGGCATTTATTCCTTCAGTAATTGTGGCACATGCAACCTAAAATACTGCTGCAGACATAAAAACAACAGGAGTAAAAACCCCAACTTCTTGTGAGGTTTCCCTTCTCTTGTTTTCTACAGACTGAAATGACAACTTTGTATGAGGCAGGTAAATGTCAACAAACTCTGTTTGGGTTGTTTTTGGTGAGGTATCTAAATTATCTATTGCTTTTATACAAAGAAAAAGTTTTCAGCGTAGGAGTATCAGGTTCATTGTGTCAACCATAAAAGAGACAGGATTTATTATTTTCAATAAACTCCAGTAAGAAATACAATGATCTTTAGCTTTACAAAACTTAAAGTGGGAAAAAGGTATCTGCTCCTGTATTTTTTTCGGATTCCACTTCTGTGTTTATTTAAATCATGCTTATTACTGCTGAGAATTGAGTTGGCTGACCACATAGTCGTATTTTTTTTATTGGTTTTGTGGCTGTTACAGAAAGCCTGTGTGTTTATTGCTTGTATTCTGTATTGTATTGTATTCTGTTGTACTCAGGAGCATAAAATGGTATTACAGAGAATCCAGTCTCAGGTCAAGCTGGTAGGTACAAGGCCATCTAGCTTGATTTGTTATTTACTTATGAGAGGATCCCAAAAAATGAATAAAACCTTAAGGATTTATGGGTGAAGCCCTCAAATTCAGATTTTGAATTATCCAAAGATCTTACTCCTCTGCCCTTTTGGTGCTTCTATGAAGGTGTGTGCCACACCCTGTGGTAGCTCAGCAGAGTCCCCATTGTTACCTGCAGTGTTTTACCTGTTGGTGGCTTAGGGATTCATGAAGAAGCAAGAGATGGATAATCATATTCCCAGCTAGTCTTTCGATATCACAAAGTCCTGGAGGACGTGGTTTAGTGAAGGCATTTACACAGTTAAAAGTGTGTTGATGTTCGGGGTCCTTGTACATGAAATGTTATGTGAACCTCACATATTAGCAAGGAGGAAAGGAATTTTATGTTCTGACTTCACGGGAGAAAAAAAAATAGTGGGAAAATGCATCTATTTCATCTATTTCATTTACTTGAGCCAATGACCTTGAGTCCAGGAGTTCAATGTGATTTCAAGAATCAAGAGGTGTTGAATATCTAAAAGTTCACAGCTACTTCTGTAGCTGCTGTGTTAGAGCACAAGATCAGAAAACTGGTGATCAGAAAACCATGATGATTCCAACTGTGAGAATTGTCCAGCATGGTTTCTTGTTTGTGTCTTGTTGTTATGAATTTTTAAATCTTGAACTTCTGCAAGGACCTGCTCACCAGCTCCAATATTACTTTGTCTTGCCAAAACTGGTGTTCCCAGCACACTTTCTTTTTCTTTCTTGATTTTTAAAATTTTATTTAAAAGAGAAAAGGTGAGAAGGCTACAGGGGAATAGAAATTAGTGAGACAAATAGATAGAAATTTTTTTTCTCCAGGAGCATACAAAATTTCTATGCCTAGGGAGAAGAAGAGGGAGTGATGTTTACAAACTATGCTCCAGTGCAAGGCTGGAAGGAATTGTGAGAAGGCAAGAACAAAGTTTGCCAACACTTCAGCTCACAGCAGGTAAGAGAGTGAGCTGGCCTGGCAAGCAGCTATAGTGGCTGCATTTGCCATTTGTCAGAAATGAAACTACTTGCAAATAATGTGATTTTAAACGAAATTACTCTGTTCTGTAGTAGCACTATGGGTTTTAATTTTTAATATTTTCCCCTGGGCTGTCTGTTATCAAAAACAACAACAACAAACAACATCTGTATATCCTTATTCTCCTTTAAAGGGCTGCTGGGATGACTTGACATCAATTTGCTGCGGTAGAAAAGTAGGAGGAGAAATGGATTACTGGTAGTAGATGACTGTCTGCCATCTGGAGAGATTTTGTGGCTGATAAAATGCGTGACTTGGGCACAGATCTGTGTTTGATCCTGTTCCAGTGCTGTCAGAAAGAGCTGTGAGGAGACAGTCCTTGGGTCAAGGGGGTATCAACAGCAGTGGCAGGAGGAGCAGGTCCTATTGCCTCACTTTCTGGGCAGAGGCTAGGCTCTGGAAAGGTCTTTGATGTCATTAGACTATATAGTTAGATCCCCAGAAAGCTGGAATGATTTCCTTTTCCAGAGAACAGGGTAAATCTTTTCGTCCTTTCCATGGACCTTGCTCCTCCCAGTGCTGCCCAGAGCTCAGCTCTCAGCAGGACGTTGTTGTTTCCACAACTCTTCTCAGGTTTGTTCTCAGTTGAGTCCTTGGCTTCTGAGTTTTGTCCAGTCTTTTTGGGGAAGCCTCCTGCTTCTCACTCAGATAATTTTTCTTACCAAGTATCTCCCTCCTTGAGGATATTGCTGTAGGCCTCGCTAGTAATGAGGGGAACAATCTAATCTGATTTCTCTGGAATATGTTAAAGTTTGATAGGTGTCTTTCACTTTTTGGCAGGCTCTCTCCTTGGAGGCAAGGGCTTTCACCATGTCAAAGGCTCCTTTTGCTCCCAATATATAAAACCCATCCTTCTCTAAATCACAGTTATGATCCTTTTGTTTATAGAAAGTTAGTGTTGTACTGTATTTTCTCTGTTCTGCCATATCTGAATTCAGCCAACTTGCTCCTTCCAGCTGTGTCTGACAAAGCACAGCAACAGCAAAATTACCCAGAGCCTTTTTCTCTCATTTTTGTCTCTGTAAAGATTTTCCTTTGATGTTAATATGAAGTACCTTATTTCTCTATAGAAGGGGAAAGTTTTCAGGAATCACAAGTGAGACACGGAGCTGGTCAAAGCGGCTTGGTCAAGAAGGGAAGGATTTATAACATTGTCAGGAAGAGTACAAGTCTTTGCAAGCCCTCAAAGGCATCTGTTTTAAACCAGAAAAATTCAGTGTACACAAATAATACATTAGAGTAGGCTTGTTGACAATTCGCCTGCCCACCACCCTCTACTCTTCTGCACAAATTGCATTTTGTTTTCAAAGTCTGGATAGGGTTATATTTTAAATCATCTCTCTTAGCTCATGTACGTTTTGACTCCTATGAGGCTGCTTATCTAACTAGTGAGTTACTGTTGAATATTCAGTACAAAGCCAGTCTACTAAGTCCCACCACTATTGTGAACCTGACAAGGAGAACAGTGTTATGCAAATATTATGTTGCTGAAGAAAACATTTCTAACAGATTGACTGTAGACAGATGATACATTCCTTTCAAGTAGCAATGGAAATTTGTTTTCCTCAGTCCGAGGAGAAAGAAAAAACGGTATTAAGGAGCTAAAAGTTAGGCCTGTTTCCTCTCTAGTATAGGATGACATTAGTGATGATGTGTCTTTTACATTCAGCTGCACCTCATGGGTTTTTGTGGTCCTAAATATATATGTGTGTGCACACAATCCTTTAGCTTTACCTGGAGAAGGAAAAAGAAGTGTTTCTCTGCTGTGTCAGAGCCAATATTCTCACCTCTTAATCAAGCAGGGGCTGGTTTTACCCTTCCTGGGTATGTGCAGCTTGCTTTTCTTTGGAACTTGGTGTTTCTTTTTCTCCTGAAAGGATTAAGAAAAGAAGAAATATGATGTTTTGAAACCACGTCCATTCAAACTTATGAACTCTTTTAATACATTTTTTCAAAGAAAAGGCTCACCTGAACAAGAGGTAACTGGGTGTGGCTTGGCCATAGTGGCTGGGTAAAGTTTCATTTCATACCTTTCACATCCTTTGTTTCTTCAAAACCAAGATAAAAATCTTGTTTTCTGATACTTCTGTGTTTCTATTTTTCACTTACCCTAAAAGAAAGACAGGACCACTTGTTTTGAGAGACATCCACCCTCTCCATAAAACACACAATTGTTGAAGCAGAAAAGGGTTTGCTTTATGATTAAATACATTTAGAGATTTTTTTCTGCTTATTATTTTAATCAAGTCCTTGACACAGGGAGCTCAACTTTTGGTTCTATGCTAACAAGAGCTTCTTACAGCTCAGTGGATAGTATAGTGAACACTGCATCTCTCTCTAAATGTGGTATGCTAATAGAGGCCACAGAATCCTTGAGGAGTGCTAGACACAAAGGTTCGTCCAGAGATATTAGTAATTGTCAACATAAAACTCTGTTGTACATAAAAGGAAAATAGCATTATAGAAAATAAGCAAGGTTCAGAGAAAAATCTCCTCACCCCTCTAGACTCGTAGCATCATTACTGACTCCTGTCCTTTCTGTAATTTCTGAAATAACCTCTCTGTCAGGTTTTGTTTCAGCCTTCATCCAGGTTTCCTGGCTATGATATTTATTTCTGCAGGGGTAATGCTTCATCATTTCAATTTTCCATCAGTGGAGAGATGTGCTCCTGGGTTCTGTTTCCTAAAAGCCCTGCTTATTCAGCTTTCACAGCAGGTATGTACAATTATGAGTTCCAGGACAAGATAGATTGGTTTTCAAAAATGTGCTTTTAGGGCTTGAACAGTGAGAAATCAGAGTTGTTTGGGTTTAGTCTGTGATTCTGCTACCTGACAGTGTGCTCTCCCAGTTATATTTGATTTGGCTGATTGGCAGAAACCCTTCACCTTCAAGAGGCTTGTGTCACTTTATGAATCACAGAATCATAGAACCATCAAGGTTGGCAGAGACCTTTAAGATCATCCAGTCCAGCCATGGATGTAGATTTCTTGTTTAGATGCTCCTTCTGCAAAAATTTTGCATTTGTCTTTCTTGATCCTTCCTGTGTCAGAAATAGAACTAGGAGATTTTTTGAGGGAGACAGGTGATGAAGGAAGTACTCCAAAAAAGTAGCAGGCAAAGTTTGTTTCTGGATATCTATCTGTCCCCTCTCTGATCTGTGAGACAGACAAAGATCCCCAGTCTGCCTAGGGCTAAAGTGGTCAGTGACTAACCATGTGACTGAAGGCATGAATCTGTGTAAGGTTAAAATTTTGTGAGGTTCTTTACCTAATCAAGGTTTTCTACTGAAACTTCTCAGCTTTGGCAATCTGAGGCAATCTCAGCACTTCCTGAATATATGAAGTGTTGAAACCCACCAATAAGCAGTCCAGATCACAAAATTCCAGTATTTCATATAACTTCCAGAGGTCTCACTGTTTAAGTTCCAGCTTAGAAGATCTGAGGAGGTCCAAATTATCTTATTGCTTATAGTTCTGGCTCCTTCCTCATCAATTATCCACCATCCCAAGTGACTGATGTTAAGAAATGATGTAGGTGAACTCAAGATTAGAGTGATGGTAAAGAAAAGGGTCACTAATCCAGTCAGTCATGACATAAATATTTCCCTTGATGTCAGAAGGAAAGGCTGAGGGGTTATTCATGCCCTTGGCCACCATAGGCCATTTCAGCAGGTGTGCCTGGCAGGTTTTAGACTCCTTCTTGTTCCACCTTATATAGTGGCAAGGAATAATTATGTCAGGAAGAAAGTGGTAGGGGTGAAACAAAGCAGCTCTCTCATGTCTCTGGCAGCTGCTGTGGGAATCCTACAGAATCCTACCCCAGTGTGTAGCAGAGCCATGCCTCTGACTGCAGTGCAGAGGGAGGCTGATGGATTCAGAGCTCTCCTGAGAGAAGCAGAAGTTCTAATGACTGATGGTTTTCTGCCCCATGCACAATTTGTAGTGGCAATTTTTTTCACTCCCACCCTGTGTTATCTTCTTTTTCTGGAAGGAAAACAATTGAGAAGGGGTGGTAAGGTCCATCCAGAGCTCTTGTTTTCCCCAGTTGCCTTAGAATCAGAGTGGAGGGGGCAGTTGAAAGAGTCACCTGCAAAAACAGTACAGAAATTATCTTCCTTTCAGTACATGGGTTTGCACTTTTAACTGTGTCTTCTTACATTATTCCTGTTTTGTGTTTTATTTTCAATACTTGTATGATGGATTAATCAGGAATTTTTATCCAGAGTACAGCTTGCTACACTTGTTCTCTCACACCACCCTCTAAGGTATTTCTAAAGATGTGTATTTATGCCTCACTCCAGGCTCACCCCCCCCCCCCCCCCCCCCCACTCCAACAACACAATACAAACACGTAGAGGGAGAATAAGCATAAAGTACATTTTAGCCAGTCAGCATGACATTTAGATACCAAAGCTGATGAAGACCAGCAGGACTTACAACCCACACAAAAAATACAGAAAAAACTGAGTTGTATTTGCAAAGAAATGTTGTTATTTGTATTGTTTTGATTTTTTTAATGGTATTTATGTAAAAATGATTCAGCTTCTGACAGCTAGACCTGGATGACATTTGCCCAAAGAACAATAAGTTTGTCACAAATTATAAAAGAGGGGAGAGGAACAGGGAAAACAGCATCATAAGAACTAAAAGTACTTGGGAAGCTGACTCATCTTACAAGAACTTAGGAAAATATATGAATAAATAGTGATAATTCTTTAAATATTAAACCATGTGCTCACGTTTAAAAACTTCTTTTCTTTTTAGTGTTGATATCTTTTGCTTTGTGATGTTTTGAAATTGGAATTTTGTGGGTTAGTTTCTTTTCTTCCACACTGTTTTGTAAGTAGACCTCTATGAACAAAAATCTGAAATGAGCAAACTGAGCTGATATAAAATATTCTAACTTTTAGCTATGTCTCTTTATGAAAGAAAAAGCCCATTTGACTTGAATTCATATTGACAATCATAGAAGCTGAATGTTAGGAAAATCTCTTTATTTAAACTAAAAAATATTCTCAAAACTTAAATTCTGAGCTTCCAAATGTCTGTCAAACATTAGGACATTTTTCTGTCTATTATCAAAAAAAAATTGGAAAAAATCATAAAAAACTGGTATCACTTAGAACCTCACTCTGTTTTAGAGTTGTATTTTGTACTTTAAAGGATTGCATTGGATAATCTTGGGTTTAGCTAAAAATTAGCTCAAGTTCTTATTTACCTGAAATCCTAGTCCCAGTGGGAAAAGGAATTAGTATTAATGAACACACCTCCAGATACTTTTTCTGTCAAGGTCTGCAGACCATATAAATATTAGACATTTGAAGGTTCAGACTGGCACTTGCTAGGACTTTCTAAGGAAGTCCCACCTTTAGACCCACTAACATACCCCCTGAAAATCTATCTGGAGGTCTCCTGTGGGATCATGCTGGAAAGTATAACTGCATGAGCATTTTTTTTAGATTTAATTTTATTTTCTGTGCCTGCTCATCTTACTGAGGGATTTTCTGTGCCATTTGCTTGCACAGCATATACATTCATGAGTATTTCTCCTTCCAAAGCTCAATTTATCCAGACCTTTTAACAGGACAGTTGCTGGATTTGCCTCTACATTTTTCCTTTCCTATCTTATTCCAGCCTATGTGGATAAGATACCTGTTTTTTGTTTATCTGGAATGGAGTAATTTTCCTGGGCCGGATAAAGAAAGGAAGTTGGTGAAGAAATTGTTTGCAGATATGCAAGACTTAAGCATTCAACCCAGGTTATCAGCCTGAGCTGTTCCCAGCTGTTTGGTGTCCTGCTCAAGGGATGTAAAAGGAAGAGTTGGATCCATGCAGCCTGAACTGTTCCAAGTGTTGTTTCTCACTTTGTTTACTAAACCATGGCAAGGTCTGAAGGTGCCAGCAGACAGGAGGGAGCACTTCTCATCAAGTGTCTATTATTTTGTGCTCTCTGCACACCTCTCCTTAATAGACCTCAAGAGCTCTACTGCTGTAGAATGAAAATCACATCATTATATTGCTAACACCCTTCCTTTACCTGTGATGAGCTTTTGAGTCTTGCATCGTGAACCCTTATAATTTTCATGCTTTCCCTCTAAAGGCCTTCTCACTGAATGTTGTTGGTAGCTTATGGGAGGTTCTCTTCGGCCCTCTTGATCTAAATGTCTGTTTATTTGCATTTGCCCAATTCCCACATTAGTAAAAAGATTTCTAGGTAGGATGGCTTTTCAAGTAGTGACGTGGGAGCAGATGCCTTACAAGAAGCTAACAGAGGATGACTAATTAAAAGTTAAGGAACAATGGTGCAGAGAGACATCAAGAAACCAAGAGATTTGTTTGAAACCTGCAATTAAATGCAGAGGAGAGAGCAACTTGAAAAGATTTTCCAAAAACTCCAAAATTGCTCTATTTTGCACAGAAAGGTTTTAAGAGTAAAACAAATAATTTTGCATGTGGAATGAGAATGAAGCAGATGCTGTGCCAGACTTCAGAGCCATCCAGTTGTGGCTTCCCTTTATGCCCAGGAATCCGGAGAAAATGAGGGAGTCTCTGAAGGAGATGCACAAAACACGGGGTTTGTTAACTACAAATGAAAAGATTTTCAATTAACCAAACAACTGTGGCTGAAACACTATGACATTAAGATCTGAGACTTTGTAGACCATACTAAGACACTCACATCCAATGCAGGGAGGCAGATTTTGTGGGTTTGTTGATCCTGAGCTAACGGGCTGGCAGAAGGACAGATCTGTATAACGAGGATTCACTGCCAAATGAAAACACCTGAGAGGCTTCTATATCTAAGCTGCTGAATGTGCACCATGAAAACAGACTTCAGCCTTGTGGATTTCCACTAAATCTCATTTCTTCCCTGTTGTTTCCAGTGGTGAAATGTCAGCTAATAAAAGAAATCTTGTTGTTAGTCAGTAAGTGTTGTAAGGGGCTTATTTTTTCTATTTGCTTGAAGTAGTGTAGTATAGTATATCTTCTTTACTGCATAAGGCTGTTTTTATAATTTTTTGTAGTTGACCAATCCAGAACAAAAACAACAACAACGAAAAGTAACTATATCTGCTGAGAAGAAAAATAATTAAAATATTTACAGCATCTTATAAATAATTTTGTCTGGAACTGCGGCATCACTGTAGAAAATTTCAGTAATAATCTGTAAAACTAAGTGCATTAGTTCCTTGTGTACCAAAGTATATATTAGCACTAGGGAGCAAAAGTGAAGTAAAACATTTGCACAGCCTCAGGCAAAACCAAATTTTTGTGTCTTCTGTGTGCTCTGATCTGTTAACTTTCTTAAGCACTAAATGTCTTCCTATTGATTTCACTACACTTTGTGTCAGAGCTTGAAAGTGATTTGAGGTTTTTCAAACTACCACAAGGATTTATTTGAGATGTTAAGCAATCAAATCTATTATTCAGTTTTGACAGTCTCAATGTCAATGTGTCCTCCCCTCCCCCAATGCCTTCCTGTCATTTCTTTCTTTTCTATTCATTAATCTTCTGTCATTTTGTGCTTAACGTGTGTGATTGAATATACTTTCTGTTCTATATGTGTCTTGGAAGTAAGGCTGAGTATGTAAAAGTTTGGGTTTTATTTACCTTTTGGAACACAGCAGAGCAGTGACAAGACTTCACTGTTGGGTTTCATCAGCAAGGCAGTGTCTGTGTCCTGGAGAGCTGCTCCACACACTAAGGAGTCTGGAGATATTTCCTGCTGTTTCAGCTGGACTGCAATCATGAACACAAGGGTGTCTCCACTGTTATTCTTAAAAGCTGAATGCAGCTTCTGTTTTCTGATAGGGGTCTGAGCATTGTAAACTTTGGTACATTTTTTCTGCCTCTTGATGCTGGTGTTGAGGAAGTTCAGGCACAAGGTAAAGCAAGACTTAAGTCAAAATTAAGCTGTTTTGATGCCACTGTAAGAAGTTGACCCCTGAGGCTGAGGAAGCTTTGCTCAGCAGAAAGTGGGGAAATTGTCCTGAAATCTTGTTTTTCTTTTCCTCTCTGGTATGACTCTCCAGTCATTGCCAAAAGAATCATTCTAATTGTTTGTTTCAAAACACAAGGTCCATGTCTGCTGTCACTGAGAGCTGGAGTGCTGGAGGGGATGAGGTGCTGAGGCTTTTCAGGATGACAAACTGCTGATGGAACAGTAAGTCAGGTAACAAATAGCAGGAGAAAGTGCTTGAGATGATGGGAGATGGATCTGTTTGCACATCTCTCCTCTGACAAAAATACTGGTGTGAACTTAGTGTCCTCTAAGAGACATCACCTGAACTCCCACATCTTGCAAAGAACAATTTATCCTCAGGGATTCTAGTTAGTACTGTAAGTTAAACTGGTTTGGTTTTTTGGTGGTTTTTTGGGGTTTTTTTTTGTGTTTGTTTTTGGTTTTTTGTTTTGTTTTTGTTTATTTGTTTTTGTTTTGGTTTTTTGTTTGTTTTTGGGTTTTTTTGTTTGTTTTGGGGGTTTTTTTTAAATAGAGTTAGATGAGAGAGGTGTGTGGTTGTTCTGTGTTGTTCTTTTGTGCAACATATTTGTACGTGACAGGACTGCATTTCTTCCCGAACTTTTCTTTCTAATCTTCCTGGCCAGTCTCACTTCCCCACAAATCCACCACACATCCATCTTGGAAGGATATGTAGGTCCTTCAGTCGAGTAGGGATGTCTGTAGAGACTCGTATTTCTATGCCAAGTAAAGGGCTTCACCCCCTCCAGTTGCATTTCCTGGGACACAGTTAATTCTTTGGGACTTTCTTCAGCTGACTATAACATTGCATAACTGGGTTTTGTTGGTTTGATTTTATTTTTTCATATTCCCATATTATAGGGAATAAATAAAAGCAAATAAGTTTAGGATAACTTTTATAAGGCAAATTACAAATATATGGGTGGCCAAATAAAAGTCAATGGAGTAAAATAATGTACTTTTGTTATTTTGGCTCATATTACCATAAGAGTTTTAATTATCTGAGTTTCCCTCAAGGCTTATAACAAGACTCTAGCTCCTGTATGTACTCTAAGGTGGTTTCCCATCAAGGAGGACTTGATGAAATTGTTGCTCATATGAATACTACTCTGTTTGTCAGTTTGCATTAGGGTGGATCAAACAAGACTAACCGCATTCAGAAGCAGGAACCCAGGTGAGGTGTGCCCAGAAATAGAATTATTTCTACAGTTACAGTGCTCAGAAAAGTCCTCACTTCACTAAACTGTCTCTGCTATGTTGATCCGGAGGGAAAGTCAACAGAATTTAAGTCAGGATTCCTGTGAAGGAAATCCTTAATGATCTATTTAAGTTAGTGCCATGGAGCTTTCTGAAAAACATGAAATCTTCCCCCTTTCCCTGTGAATCACTCGTTCTTCCTTCTGCCTGGTGATCCTGAGGATTGCTTTGCAATCCTCAGCACAGGATGCTGGCACTATCCTATTAAATGGATGACCTTGTGTCATTTGCTGCTCTTTAGGTATTCAACAAGTGTTTTCTAAAAGATAGCCCTTGGAGTTCTTGAAATTCAGTAGTGGTATCAAATAATTAACTGAAGGTCAGAGACAGTCCCTGCTACATCTAATTTGTTAGCAGCTCCTGAGGAGACGCTGCACGTGGTGTACATTCTAATGAAAATCTCCATTTCAGACCATATTATGAGAGTCCTTGGGGATAGTGGTGGCAGAAGTTCAGATGTTTAGGAACCTGTAAATACAGACTTCACTTGGGCAAGTGCTTCTGTCAGTGTGCTTTGTGTAAAGTTTACAATCACTGAAAACTGCACTTGGATATATGCATAGGTCATGTTCCACTCAGGTTAGAAGCTGCAAGTTCAAACGTGCTTTGCTGCTTTAGGATGAGGCTGTTTGCATAAAATTACTTCACAAACAGCATGAAAGTGTGTTCCAGTCCAGGAGAAATGGTAGGGTCCCTCCTTAGCTGGAAATCTGAAAGACCCAAAAGAAGTCATGTTTGCTGTGAACAGCCATGCTCAGCTTCTAACTAAAATTCCTGAAAAATAAGATTTAAATTAATAAATTTAGATTGCCGTGTTGCCAAGCTGAAGAAAACAAAAAAAGAGGAATTTTTTGTTTATATAGGAATGTTAGCCTGTTTGAGATCTCTCATAAGTTAGCATGATTTCAAGGTAGCTTTTTCAGATATAAATTTTTGGGTTTGTCTTCTTATAGATACAACCAGGTGTCTTAAAATGCCCCTCAGGAAGCAAAATTTAAATGCAAATGTAACCAAGAACCTTGTGCCCTATGGTTTCAAGAAAAGTTAGACTGCATGATTTTCATAAGACTCAGTCTTTAGATTTATCTAGATCTATTTCTTTAGATACTTTACAAAATAAAAAATATTTATTCATGGCACACTAATAAAGCCTATTTGAGCTGTCTGAACAGCCTGCAAGTTGTATAACAGATCACTTAACAAGGAATCTTTTCAGGCTTTGAATTAGGCAAAAAATAATGAATTGTTGAACTGGTTAATTTGATTTAGTGTTTAGCTGAAAAGTCTCTAGCAATCCAAAACAAATTTTCCATTGGCAAAATGACGCATTTTCTTTGACCAGAAGTTGGATTCTTTTGTTCACACACAGGAAGTCTTTGGTGAAGAAAAATAATTCAACCTTACTTTTTCTTGGTTTGGGTGTTACTGAATGATTTTGACATGTTGTTTATCTCCAAAGGATTTTTGCAGGACTCATGTATCATTATATGTCTCTATATGACAGTATCTTTCTAGGTAACCAAATATTTTCCACACTATTTCAGTATTCTAATGAGTATCTAATAAAACACTGATCAATAAGATATTGAACAAATAGATTTTTAGATAATATCTTCATGATTTTCCATCCCTAATTATCTTCATTTAAGAACACACTGGTTCCACACAGGAACCAAATCTTATATTTTTCTGCAAAGGTACATGAAGATTATGAAAAAAGATAGCTTTGATAGCAGGGATTTTACTTTAATCTAATTTTGGACTATTCATCTGTAAAAAAAAAAATATAGCACTAGACAAAGAGTGTTTCTTCACTGTTTGTTTCAGCTTTGTGGTCCTTGCTCACCTGTGATAACTGTTCTGCTTTGCCCAGCACACAGCAAACAACAAAATACACCCATCAAGGAACATCACCTGGAGAGTTTTGTGAGGACAGTGTCCTGTGCAGCTGCCACCCTGCTTGTGTGGGGCTGGTTTGCTCAGAGAGACGAACCAGCAATGAGGTTGTGTTGAGATGAGGGGACACAGCACAGTGCTCTGCTGTCCCCAGATGGGGCTGGTGCTCCACAATGGCACAGTGAGGTGAGACCATGTGAAATTCCTTTGTAGCAGTTGCAAAGTGTTTTTCATAGGATAATTGATAAGATGGGGAAAAGAAGAAAGGACAGAAGCCCCCTGAAGCAATTAGAGGGAAAGCAAGAGATGGATCAGCTTCATATTTGAATGTTGATGCAGTTAACATTTGAGCAGCTGAAGTTTATGGGGATTATTCCAGGTCACACACAGTGTTCTACCGTTCTGCAGGAATCAATCATACTGCTATTGATGATTGAAAACAACAAAAAAAAAAGGTGGAAGGTGAAGAAACATCAGTCTCTTCCATTGTTGACTATTTGGCTTCTTTCCTTGCCCCAGATGACACTGGAAGATGAAGACAGTGGAGATAAAACTACAGGAGCTTCAGACTTGTCAAAGAAGATACTATGTTTTCTGACAACAAAACAGTAAATTATATGTTCAGTTGTTAGTATTTTCTTTTCTTTTGTCAAAATTAATTTGAAGAGAAGGCATAGGCTAGTGCTAGGTCACAGCCACACCTTTAGAAATTTGTGCTGTGTACAGAACAAGTCAAAGAACTGAAATATTTTTCTGCCTTGGATGAAAAAGAGGTCTTTATAATTCCATCCAAGGGCGTCTTTTTGAACAACTGAGAGACTTGCAGATAAATTAGGGCCATCCAGGGAGAAAGAGTAGGGCAGTGATTCACCACACCCTCCTGGGAGCTCAATGCCCAGCTGTTACAGCAAGATTGTGTTAGAATGTTTGATATCAATTTCTGTAAACCTGTGTGACAGTGCAGATGACTGAGGGCCCTGTGTCCTGACATCAATGGGCAAAGATCTAACCTCTCTGAGTCTGAACAACTGGGGATTCAAAACTGAATGCTGGTTTAACTGTGTAACCTCATATCCATGCTAGGGCATGGGGAATAGTGATAAAGGTCTTTTAACTTCACCACCTACAAGAATTTCAGAAGCTGTAAAGTTTTCTCTCTAGAGTGCCAATTCTTCCTCAGTTTGGGAAAGTTTCTTGTGCTGATTCATTGGGGAGTTTTTGTTAGTTTTCTTTTTCTAGTACCTATACAACATATTTGAAGGAGCAGATACTTCTTCATACTACCTAGAAAAGAGGGAAGTGTGAACTGATTTGTGAGTTAAAGCAGTTGTCTCCCCCATGCAAGGAATTACATTTTGTCTATAAAGCTGGTGTTGTTCTGCTGTTAGCTCAGTCTTGCCCAGCTGTGGTGATACCCCTCCAACTGGCTGGCAGGCTGCTTCACCCTGACCTTTTCCAGCCAAAAGGGGGTATCAGCTCTCTAATATCACCTCTAAAGCCAGTCACAGTAGTAGATATGTGAATCTCTGCATATGTGTGAGGAATATTCAGCAATATATGCACAGGATAGCTTCAATGGACCTGGGACAAAGGCATGAGGAGATATAAAGTGTACCTTGTTCATAAAAAGCTCTGGGTCTCAATTTGAACATCCAGAAGGAAAATAAAGGTTTTGCTTCATCTTTCTGCAAAACTTGAGCAGGTCACATGAAGTCTTTAGGAAGCTGGGTAAGAAGCTCAGTTTCAGAGAAGAGAAAATAAGGCTCACTAACACTGAGCCCAGATTTTCTAGAGCTGGAGGGGATTTTACACTGAAATTCCTTTGAAAATCAAGTGTAATGAGCACCTATTTATTTAATAGCTTTTGAGAATTACCCCTTAACAATTTGTGCTGCAAGATTCTTGGAAGAAATTAGGCAGTAAAAGACTGACCAGTCTCAGGACTCCTGTTAAACAGGGTTTATAAGTATTTTCACTATGTTCACAAGTTTCCTAACTTTTCTTATGGAGAAGTCAAGCAACAGGTGCATAATTTTCTTTCTGTTTCACCCTTTGCTCTATGGTAAATGTCTTGTCTGTCAACTGGAGTTCTCTCTCTACCTCTAGAGAAGGAACTGAGTGGTTTAAGTACATGAGGGGAGAAAGAAATGGCTTTAATTCAACACATCACTTTCGTTCTCTAATATTCAATCATCTTAGTACTTTACTAGGGAGAACACCCCATACATGAGGCATGAAAAGGTGGATGGCTATAGGGAGGGAGTGCTGTCACCAGCAGCACTGGGAGGGTGTTACTGTCCAGCATTTAAACACCCTTGGAATCATGCTGCATCGTGGTGTAAAGGAGTAATGCGGTCCTGGCTCATGCTGGCAAATATTAAAAGAGTAATCCCAAATCCTGTCACAATGCAGTGAGTTATCATGATGAGTTATGTAGGCTGCTGGATATGCTACCAAGACAAGCAGGAAAGCTCCAGCATCTGGCTCTACATTCCAGTTACCAGAGACCTGCCTGGGTCTATTCTGCAGAACTGCCAGCTCAAACTGAGGCTTTATGGGAGAGCCACCCTTTCGAAACCCTGCATTGTTCTACTGTGTGTCTGCCACATGGGTAGAGGAAATAATGCTACTGGCTGGAGGCAGAACTGCTGGGGGAGAAACAGCAGGGAGATGTGTGTGCCTGTGAGAGGCCCAAGAAGCTAGAAAACCAGAGGAAAAGAGAGGAGGAGGTGGTGGGTTTGGTGCTTGTCTGTGCCCTGGGGAACAGCTCACAGGTGGCAAAGAGAGTGGGAGCTGGGAGAGCCCACTGTAGGGTCCTGCAACTAAGAACCTGCTTGCAAGTGGCCAGTCAGGACTAATGACAAATGCTGGGGCATTTCAGAGATCCTGCTCTGATGGTGATGCAAAGGAATTCAGGCTGGCACTGGAGCAGATTTTCTCCATGAATAACTCAGCACCTCATGCTGCTCTCTGGGAGCAGGAGGATGGTGTGATGGGCATGCACTGTACTGTGCTCTTGCCTCATACCAAGGACTTTAATAGTCCCAGGGCCAGTCAAAATAGCAGCCTGTCTGTTCCTAATCAGATCTAATATTTAATTTCTGCTCTCTAAAATAGACATGAAAGGAATACAGAAATTGTCATTACAGTTTATACATCAATTCATACCAGCTGCTTATCTGTAGCTGGTTGTTTTCAGGTGCTGTGAAAAAGAATAAGCAGCTCTGTAGATGATGAATAGTCTAATGAAGTCAGGGAAAGCTGCATAATTAAGCAAGGTTGAGGCAAAACCACAGCTATTTCGGAAGAGTTCTAACTTTAACAAGGCCAGGATTTTACCTCAGGTCTTCATAGAATAGTTTACCACCAAAGAATTTTTTTCCTTTAGCCCTGAAGGATGAAGGCTTATAGCCTTAATTTTATTTATCCCTTCTTACGTAACCATGAATGCTCTCATTAGCCGTATAAATGTCTAATGCTCTTTCAAATGCTGGTAAACCCAGCCACTCATTAGTAGCCCAAGGGCAAAATAATTCTTTTCACCAGTGCTAGAGATTTACAACGTTTGAGCCTTATAACATTTTTCTCTTAGGTGGGCCAAGAATATGCTTAATTTATTTTCTTATAGTTAGAAAATTATTATTAAAAAGTTTTAAAAGTTTAGCTATTGGAAAACATCTGCATTTTATTCTATGGATCTTTTTCACTTGAGAAATAGTTGTAAATATTCATTGAGATCAACTTATATGGGGGTTTCAGGCACACCTTTCAAATTTCCTGTATTTTGAAGAATAGCACACACATTTCTGTGAGACTGATTTACTTCCCTTCCACAGATCCCATCTCCCTCGCTTTGACTGCTGAAAACTATTTCCACTGTGAATTTAAAAATATGGTTGTGTGATTTTCACACTAAAAGAAATTGCTTTCTCTTTCTCTATGGCTCTTATTTTTCAGTGTTTCATTTGTAGTTTTCATTCCATGTGTTTTCTCACATTTAGCATCTGGCAGGTCTTTGTGTGTGATTTATGATGTAGTCAACATGTTTTGACCACACTCCAGCTGATCAAGAAGTTGTTTTAAAGAGAAAAGCTGACTGTAGACAGAAAAAAAAATAATATTCTCAAAAAAATTAAAATAAATGTGATGGTAACAGTAATAGCTTTGTTTAGACACTGCTGTCTGAGGGGTCTTGGTAAACACCTCTGTCATTGGCTGTGTGATAACAGGCAGATGACTTCCCTACAAATATTGTTTTCTCTAATCCCTCTCATGTCTTCCTTGTTAGCACTGATATCTTCAGAGGCAAGATCTTTCCTCTTGTAGTGCCTGCAGTGAGGCTTGGGATGCAGGAGGCAGCTGAGCTGGTCACAGCTCACTGAAATGAAAGAGTGAGGTACCTCTCCCTTCTTCCTTGGCTGTGTCACTCATCTGTTTGCATGGGGAGCCAATTTGCCTCTCTGACCCAACCAAGGGCTTTGCTTTTTGCCAAGGTAGTTTTCTGCTCTTTTGTTAAATGGAATTGATGCACCGTGGGACCAGACCTGTGCCACAGCTGCCTGAAGGTAAAGCATTGCCAGTGCATGGCATGGAATTAAGGGAAAAGCAAGAGAGGACTGGGTGATGAGTTCCTGCTTTGGTCTGAAAACTGTTGTAATCTGTGTAATGATGCTGTTGCATTTCTCTACCCCAGTACAAGCTTCCATTTTGGGCTTGGTTGAGCAATGCTGTGCTCTTCTGCCTGAGATCTGTGTGACTACAACAGGGTGAGCACAGACAGGCTTCAAAATCAAGTGTGGTTGCAAGATGTTTGTTGAGAGTCAGAAGAATTCAGAGCACTGATTGTTACTATATCAACATAAACCAACGTTTTCAAAAATACTTGCTTTTAAGCAGATATCCAAGTTTCCAAGTATTCAATCATCATCACTTCACTTCCTTATTTCTCACTAACTTTGTTATGTTTTGTCAGTGGCAGGTAACTCTGAATTTATGTTGTTCCCATATGTGGGTCAGATTGTATAGATTTTGGAGTGTTTGCATCAGGCTGGCAGGTTTGACAAACCAGGCCACTGTTTTGACAGAGATGTCTTTTTATCTTCCTTTCTGGGCTGGAAGTCAATGCTTGCCACAGAGATGTTCCTTTAGCAGCCTCAGAAAGAAGCTGAAAGCTGTCAAGTAAGAAATTACAGTACCATGGCTTTGTGCTGTTAATGTGACTGAGGATGGGGACAAGGCATCCTGGCAGAAGTGTTTCTGTCCCTGTCAGCACGGATGAGCTCTTGGCTGTGTCCCCTCTCCTTTCTGTAAAGTACAGATGGCCATGGGTGAGATGCTGTGTTTTGGCAGTGACATAGAGGGGTGTGCAGACATGTAGTTTGCTGCTAACCAATACACAGACTTCCTAGCTGCTCTCATCCTCTGCAAATGTTCACCTTCTGAATTTTCCAGTGAGCAGTATGAGATTTCCTCTTCCCGATATGCAAAGCAGCAGCTCACCTGTGACCAAAATTTGTGCAGTGCTTTTAGAGCAGCCAATTGTGCAGAGGCTTGCTGATTAAAGACACTTTTCAAAACAAGCAGCCATTGTCAAATGTGGCTGATGCAGGTTTCAGGGACATTGCATGCTGTGGGAACACATCCCTTACTGATTTTGGCTGAAATACCATAATTTCTGCCTCTAGTCCATGGTTGACCCTTGCTGGCTCACCAGTCCCAGCACACAGCTGGTGGAGAGAGCTGGACAAAGCTGCTCCCTGTCTCACTTCAGGAGAATCATCTGCATTACCACAATCCTTTGGGCCTTTCAGGGGCACAGGTGAGTGTGTACAAAGTGAATTCAGGGATTCTCATGCTGCCCCAGTGGCTGGCAGAGCTGTTATGGGGATGTGGCCCCAGGCAGAGTAACGACCTCTCCCCAAATCCAGTGCCATGTTCATCTAGGCACATGGCCATCATTTCCCTGTGAACTCACACTTATGGACAGTGTAGTCCATGCAAAATGTGTTTTAACTCCAGAACACACAGCCTGAGAGCTGGGACCTGTCTCTTTAGCCCATCCCATGGGCAACCTGTTTCTTGCATGTTCATTGGGCTGTGTCTAGTTTAGTGTTTTAAGCTTGGAGAGAAAAGGCTCATGATTTTGGACACAAAGGTCTCAGCCAAGTGCTGACGTTTCACTGAGGGTTCTCTGGCACCTGTTTTTCCTCTATTAAAGATTGCTGTGTCCTAGAGACAATTTCCCTACTGCATAGAAGAGTGTTACTATAATTTTCTCCTGCAATGTATATTCTAGATCACAAAGACATACCACAGCTATATTGACCATTATGGTTCCTATGAGTTTTCCTCCATCAACCATAACAAAAGTTAATTAACTATTTAGGAAGTGCAACCTCTAAACACACTTCTAATTTCAGTTTTTTGTTACATCCAGTAGTGGACAAGATGGAGAGAAAGAATTATTTAAAAATAGCTTTGAGATAACACATTACTGAAGTAATTTCAAACAATCTGAAGGAGTCATTTGGAATGACAGCTTTTATTACTTCCTTTGTTAATAGATCAGGGGATAAAATGCAAGGGATTGAAATGGAGCAAGAAATATTTTTCCAGGTGTTTGTAGATGATGCATTAAATAATTTAGTAGCTGGGAACAGTGTGTCATACAGTCATTCAGCAGAAAGATGAAAATTGAGGATATAAAATTCCCCCAGCTAGTGTTCTGGTCTTACTGATGTTTACATCAGCAAAGAAATGGAATAACAGTGACAAAGCTGGCCAGTATAGTTGCGGTTTCATTCCAGTATGCATTTTCTATTTGAAAATATACAACTGAGAGGCCTCCAGGTCTCTCTCTAATATCTTCCTGTTGCTCTAATTTTTTCTTCTTTCATAATTACAAGTTCTTCCAAATTATTAACTACATATGCACTCTGGTTTCATGTCCTTCCCTTCCTAGAGGCCTTGTCTTTTCCTAAGTATGGGGTATGTATTTTGTACTCATTAACATCTAGTTTTGCCTTTGATCTTAGCTAATATCTCTACTATAAATTGCTCCTAGACTGGACTATAACATCTTTCTTAAGACATGCAACTATGAGCACATAAGAGTGAGGTATCAGCCAGCAGGGATTTTCATTTGCATCACTTTCATCAGGAAATAACATAATAATGCCACTGAAGTTTCAGTGCAGATCCCAATCTGGCACAGATAAAATAGCTTATGGCTGTAGAGATTCATATTGATTCAAAACAGTTTGGTTAATGAAGATAATAGACACCATTGTTCATTTTAAATAGGAGAGAGTGGTGATGATGAGACAGACTACAAGTGGGTAAGTAACTTTCATTATTTGTGGAAATTACTAACCCACTTGTAGCTTGAATAACTATGTAATTCATTTAATTTGATCATCTTTCTCCAAAAAAAATCTACAAATGCAGTAGACCCTTCTCAAACATGAACATCAGTTGCTATTGTTGGTTGGGGGGGGTCACCTGAGTCTGAATCTGCAGATGGTTTGTGAATACTCTGTTATGGAAGGTTTTATTCATTGGATTGTTTCCATTTTTATTTTGGCAAACAAAAGGGGTTTTTTTGGTTAAGGATGTCACAATTAGATTTTCATCTCAGCTCTGCTTCAAAGAATCCAAACTACTGACAAATTGGGGTATTGGACTGTGAAAAGAAACTTCTGTGAGATGATGAGAAACTGAAAATTTCTGGTTTCATATCCTTGTGATTGCCTGCTGTAATTGAACAGTTTATCAAGAGAAGATGTGTTCTATCCATTCATGTGGGTTTTCAAGAGAGTCTCATTTGCAGGCTGGACTCAGAGGTTACTTTCTAGCAATATTCCCATGGCTTTGTGATTTAAGGCATTTGGGATTACCTAAAAATCAATTGTCAGTTCAGAATTTGAAACTTGCCATTTCCCTCTCTGAATGTTACCTACCGTGAGGTAATGTTGGAAACTCCACAAAAGAGAAAATCTGGATTTCACCAGTTTTCACTCTTTTTCCCTTTAAGGCTTGTCTGATTACATTAATGTCATGTTCTTACATGATACATCTAGAGACAAAGGAACATTTACACGAGAGGTTACAAAGGTCAGCAGTGAGGAGGTTTTAGGAGAGAACCAGATACTTGTAGGAATTTTGAACCTTTGATAGTTTACATGGAACAGGAAAAAAATACTGGGTTAATCTAAGTTTCTCTGTATCACTGCAAATGTTTGAAAATTGTGATCCACAGCTCCATAATTCTCAAGGAATTGAGAATCAAGGTTTGATTTTCCTTTTCTTTTTTGCCTCTATTAATTCTGAGTTGCTAAAGCTCATTTGCTGTTCCCTCCCACTTCCTGCCCCTTCAGCTTATTGGTACTTTTAGAAATGTTATTCCACTACTTAAATTAGGTATCTTTATATTTTAAAAAAAAAAATCCTCTTTTTTCTTCATCTGGTATGGATCATTTGCTGTGAAGCAAATAGTACAGTCATTGTTTTGGTAGTCAACACTGTATTTTATAAATTCACCTTATTACAGGTTTACTGATTCAGGTACATTGCATACAGATGGGTATAGAAGTATGACTGAGTGAATGGAGATATTATACTCCATTCATCTGGCCTGTTCCATCAATGCTTAGTGCTTTTTATTTTATATTAGTCCAGTGCTTGGAATAAGCAGCAGCCCCAGCCTTCCCTTTCCCAGTACTGCAAACTGCAGCAAGACTGTAAGTTGCACAAATAATTGTTTTCTCTTCTCTAGAGCACTTGGCTTCTGACCACAGCATTGACAAAATTCCTGAAGCCCTTCTGCTGCTGGGTTCTTGGGGCTCTAAGTGTTGTTCTGGCACAGAATATGCATTAGGTACTTAGAAGCTCTTGGAAGAAAATCTTTCATTTTAGAAAGAAGCTGAAATCAACCTTGGTGTTGGTGCTTTCATAAGAAACATGTTGTTTTCTTTAAATGTAAGGAATTGTCCTGACATTTTCACAGGCACCACTGTGATTACGAGGCAGAAGTTTCCAAATATCAGACTTGAATTACACTCAGTTCCAACTAGCTATTGCATTCTTTCTTCTGAACTGTGTTTTGTTAAATACACATTCAGGCCTCAGAGCAGTTTAGAGGAAAAACAGGTTCCTATTCTAGAAACAGTGTTCTAAGGAGAGAATTTAGATAACCTTCACCCAAAAGACCTTTCTAAACCAGCTGCATAAAGAAAATATGATAATGTCTGAAAAAAGAATCCTGAGGCTCATCTTGCTCTGGTTGCATGCAGATCAGCTGTGTATTTGTCCTTGTATCTCCATGTATATTTAAATTACTTGTCTCTCCTTTGACAAAATCTGGTTGTGGATCTCACTGGAAATCTGAGTTCCCAGTTTGCATTTCCACTTTGTTGATAAATTAGAGGCTTGTAATTTTAGCCAAGGATGTTGTTCTCCTCTATTGTAGGGCAATATCTTGGGAAAAAAAGCATACTTTTGAGTTTACAAAGGGAGCAGAAAAGCTTCTGCTTCCTTTAAAGTTATATGAGTCTCTTTGCAGACAAGCTGTGTCTGCGTGCCTGAATTTGCAGCTTTCATTTCCTTTCATGCCTGCTACAAGAACTTTTAATGTCAAGTTTTGACATACATTGGTAGCAGTGGCAAATCCAAAAGCACTTGAAACACACAAAGTGGTCTGAGGTCTTTGCTTTGCAGAGGAGTCAGGCTCTGAAGTAACTTCTGAGTGGAGAAAGATATCTCAGTACATGAAAACCTCAAGCTGCCAAACTGCCTGTGAGCTGAGGGAGTCTGCTTCTGATCTACACTTCAGGTTGCCCTCTTGATCTGCCTCTGCCTCTGATTCTATCTGTGTTACTATTGATGCTTATTTTTCATATAGATCAATAGTTTTGGAGTGTGGGTGTCTGGCAGACTGCTTCAGGCAGATCCTTACTACTCCTTGATAAAAAAAGAGAGCTCAAGCTGAAATGTGGCTGGAGATGAGGACAGCAGTGAGAATAAGGCTGAGACAGAGTGAATGAGAAAAAGAGGTCTAACACAGGCTAGGTATTACTGGCGTCTGTGTTAGAGGAGATTTGATAAGGATGCTGTATTGCCCTTCCTAAAAAAGTTGTAATAAATTCCTGTCTAACAACTGCTTATTTGATGCTTAATGAAAAACTTGAAACTTGAAATTTTCTTCTTAGTTTATGCATATTATCCCCCTTCTCCTTCTGGGAGGGACAATTTAAATAGAAATTTTGTTAAAGTAGAAGAGATGATAAAGTTGAAGAGATGATAGAGGACTTTTCCAGCCCTTAATCAAAGAGGAACAGTTTCCCGTGGATTTTTTTTTCTCAAATAAATAGATGCTGGTTTACAAGTCCAGTTTTGAAGCTGTGGGATTCTTTAGAATTTCTCTTCTTATTAAAAAGCCAAACTTGCATTGGTGAAAAACAGCTCTGTGTCTGGCTTCTTTCTGGGAAAAAAGGTAATGATTGAGGAAAGAGAGGGAAATCATAAATCAAATATTCCTTCTGTAATTCTCTCCCTTATGAACTACTAATATTTTAAATCAGGGTGATAAATGCCATGTCTATGTTCTCCACAGGTAAAGAACAGTGTAGAGCTTTTTACCATTGCAGAAATGTAACCACCTCTGATGTGAGAGACTGGATCCCAGACAATGGATGAAAAAACATGTTCCCATCCCAGTGAATGCTGGCTAATCATCCTGGTCATTTCAAACACTTCTCATAGTCTTCCTCCCAGCTCATCTTGTGCTTCCCCACAACACAGACAAAGGATAATAGCTTTTCCTTATTCCCTGGATGAGGGTCTATGTGTGTATTCTGTTATTGAAGGTCATGCACTCAGTAACCTCTTTTCTCTCCTTGGTCTCTTGTAATGGACAGACTCAATATTTCTCTGCATAAAAAAGGCACAGTAAACATGATATTTTATATCAAAGGCACCATTGCCTGGTGCTGCATCAGAAATAACATGGTATTGTAGGAGCTCAGATCCTTATTGATTAAAGCTCCTCCAGGACTGCAAGCAAACAGAGAAGAACATTTGTTACTTTCTATGGAACTGACAAAATGTTCCCATAAATGCTTGTCCTTTATGGTTAGAAAGAAAATCTATATTACCACAGGTCATATTATTCTGGGATGCATTTGCTTAGTGTTTCCAAAAGAGATGCATAACAAATACAGATGCTCTTTTGCCCATGTAAGCTGACTTTGAACTGGACTTTTTCCAAAGGTCTAAACCTCTTGCTGACCTGATCTTGCTAACAGCTGCAGGGGTAACAGCAATTATGACTTACCTTGTGCAAGCACACATGATAATGACCCCAAATCTGCATGTTTGGAGATCTGTTAAAAGCTTTAAAATAAGCTGTTGTAATTGCTAAGAAGAAACATACTAAAATGGGAATGGTAACAAAACCTGCGAGCTACTGCAGAATAATCTAGGATATGGTACAATTATATCAGTATAAAATATAATCAAAAGGATAATTTATATCTAAAGAATGAAAACATGGAGTGAATGGACTTGATTTAGTCTTTTCTATTTGAAACATTTTCAGTTCCCAGAAAGGAGAGAGCTGAAAATGTTGGTTACCTTGAAATCCACATTTTCTCAATATTGCTTTCTCACAAATGTCCTCATACTTTCAATATTATTATGTCTCAATATCTGATATCATGGGTAAGAAACTGTTATCTACCATGATAAATGCTGTCCTTTGAATGTCAGCTCTTATATTCCTAAACTGTTACCACAAGTAACACTCAGTGCTTGCACGAACCACTAGTGGTTTTCCCAGCAGTGAGCAGTGGAATGCACTGGCACTTCAGAAATTGGATTTCTGTTTCCAGTTCTGGCACTGGAGTATGAGACCTTATACTTTCCCCTGTGCCCTCTGTTTAGATTTGTGAGGTTTTATACCTCAAGTATCGTAGGATTAATTAATACTTTAAAATCTATTCAATGTCTATTCAATGAGCCTTGATTTCAGGCAATTACTTTGGAAGATCTCACAGAAGAAATGCATGATAATGACTACAAGAAAAAGAAATGTGACACCCAACAATATCCATTTTAATGCCCTTGAGAGAACATGTTTTTCCTGGTTTTGCTGCTTGGGGCACAGCTTCCCTCTTTCTTTTCTGTTGTGTGGAAAGGAATATTAAAGCTGCACCTGAACTGTAAAAACAGGAGGTAAAAGAGGGTGCACAAGAGGTGGCAAAGAAAGGGCAAGTTCATTAATGTTTTAAAAACTACATCTGACTCTCTAGGTGTCTGGGTGATAAGTTTATGCCTTGTGATTTTCATACCAGTCTTTTCCTTCTCTTCAATTTACAAACTTTGATGTGCTACTTTAGAAGGAAAAATTTGCAAATTATTTTGTTATGGGTTTTTAATTTCCCTGGCAGTTGTGGTCCAGTCATACTGAGACACTCAGATGAATTCCTGCCTCTCCCCTGCACAGGATCTCTTTGGGGCAATAGCCATAGGAACATACCATGCACAGTAATTGCAGTCAAAGCATTTTCCTCCTTTCCTGCTTGTTGGTGAATCCTCAGCCTCATCCAGATTATTTTTTTTTCCCCAACGATTTTCAGACAGATTGGTTTCCTAATCAGGTTCCCATCTCACCAGATTAAGAGTGAGACCAGGGTGACAAGTGGCAATATTGCCAATACCTTTGACCAGCGAGCCTTGCTCCCAGTGGCAATCTGACAGAAATGTCACTTCTTTAGTATGCAGTGCAACACTGATTTGCCACATTACTGCAGCTCTTATAATCATTCTTGTCATAATCAGACCTACTATACAATTATTAGATTAATTAGAGTAACCTTGCAGTAATAAGACTTGTTGTGCAATTACCACTGGAATTACATAAAACAGTTGTGTGCCAAGTTTGCCTTCTGCTTCTTGTAGAAACACAGAGCACTTAGGCACCCTCCCCTGTCAGAGCTGGTCCTCCTTGTACAAGACCAGCAACGCAGACAGATGGAGATGGCAAATTCCTTCCAGGACTCAGCTCTTTTGCATTTAAACCGTCAGTATTTTGTAAAATCTGTATTTCTTGGCTTTAAACTGAGGCTTGTTGAAAGGCTTCCACAAAATAGCTTGAAACTGGCTTGTCTCCTGCCTTAGCCATTCTCGTGACAAGAACATTTCCAGAAGTTTTTGTGTGATCCTCTTTAAAATGCAACATTATTAATAACTTTTGGTCCTAAACTTGAATGGTGCTATAGATGAATGAATCATTTCTACAACAAATGATCCAAAACCATGAGATGATAAAGGATTTCTTAGTTTGCAAGCTGACTGCAATAGATTTGTCCTTCTTAGACTCACAGAGTGTTTGCATGACTTTGAATTACAGTTGGGAGTCAGCACTCCAGTTATGCAGCTGTGCAGGGAAGGTAAGGGTTTGTTTTTTTCAGAGACATTGTGAAGCTGGAGAACAATTATGGCAAAAGATATTGTGTGGAAGGGTTCAGTAATAAAACAAGGAGCTTTCTATAATAGCTGTGCAGTTCATATGGAGGAAGGATTGTCGTAATTTTGAAAACTTTCAGCATGGTTTTCAGCTTGTATCCTGTTAGTTAACACTGCAACACTGTGTTGGCTGGATGAGATCCTGAACTAATAGCTGTCTTTCACCTCTGTTTTGCAGTCTAATTTGTTCTTAGCTCTTACCTAAGAAGTTAGTCTCCTGTACTGTTTTGGTGTTAGTAAGAAATTATTATTCTAAGCACAGAACTAACTTTCACTGGCAGAAAGTGCATCTTCAGGGGTTGCTATAGCAAATATGTTGAAATCCCCTTGGCAGCAGTGAGATGGAGCCCTGTTGATATGCAGAGTATACTCCCTAGCTCAGAAAATGATGCATTATTTTGCTTGATTATATTAATTCCCCAACACATTTATTTCAGATGCATTAGTACAATTGGTCAGATATGAAAGAAAATCTTTTTCCCTGTTAAGTTGCATTATGTGTAAATTACATGGGGAAGTAAGCAGTGGCATTTTAGGCAGGTAGCATTGTATGAGTTCATGGGAAGCACAGGAAGTTTGTCTGTGTAGTTGTGTCCATCACAGATTTTTGCTTCCATTTTCTGAAGGGACTGGCAACACCTCAGTTTTTACGGTGTTGGTTATCTGGAAGTTCTGGGAAATTGTGACCTGTGCCATCTTAGAACCTCAGTACTCAGCTCAGTACTGAGCTAGGTTTTGCCCTGTCTTTACACATCCACATCTATGGTTCTGTGGAGTGTAAAATGTTTCTCTGCTTTTCCAAGTGCTGTTTCCTAGCAAAAATCCTGAAGAAGTAACACAGCAAGCTAGAGCTGATGCAGCTGTGTTTGCAAGTAAGGGATGAGCCAGTATTCCAGCAAGGCAAGTGCATTTCCTTGTCACTGTGTTGTATGAAGATGTGTTTTAGGGTCTGTATTGGGATTTTTACTTGTAAATGAATGTATTGTGGACCTCACTGAACTGGCAAGGCATTAAATAATTAAAAGAAAATAATTGAAAGTGCTCTCTGCCAAACAGTTGCAAAATAGGGACTTGACTGGATTACTGTAGATATGGGAATGGATCCTTCATTCTGAAAATCAAAAAATAAAAAAAGGGACTGTGCTTGCACGAACACTTCACAGAACAGTTTTTAGAGATTAAAAGCCAATGAATGAAGGTAGTAAAGATTTTTCAAAAAGAAGTGAACATTTTCCTCTGATAAAATTTAGGTAGCTGAATTTTCTTAGGTCTAATTCTCTGTAATTCAGTAAAGTGTGTGCGACAGTGACACAAAGATAGTTACTAAACCTAATTAAATGGAAAAGAGATATCCATTGTCATGGCTGAAAGAGAAATAACAATTCATCTGGAAAGGCAACTACTGAACTGAAGGGTGATTACCATTGAATACCTCAAGCATAGGCCTTGCTTAATACTCCCATTAATAACTTGTCACAAAGTATGGAAGGACTTGAAATAAATCTGTTGATCTCACAAAGCTGAAGCTGTCAGTACACAGAAAGATTGAAATACCACACCAGAACAACTGGATGACAGAAATAACAAAAATTTAGCTGAAATTTAATGAAGCAAAGCACAGGGTCAAACACAGAAGGATTAATGAACAGAACTTTTGCTACTTGTTCAGGTGGCTCTGAGTGGAAATGACAGCTGGAGAGAAATTCTGGGTGGTTTCCTTGAACACCATTTGATTGGGAGCCACCAGTGCCTCAGAACAGATACAAAGAGGACTGAGAGGATGAATCAGGCCAAGAGAGATTGTATCGTGCTCTGCCAAAATGAAGTCTGAGAAGGGATCTGAGTATTTTCTCTGCTGGGGATAAACCCAAGATGAGTAATTTCAGGCACAGAGGGGCTGGAACAATTGACCATAAATGGATCAGGAATAAAATTGACAGAATTGTAACCTCCTAGAAGTGATACGGGGCAGCCCCCCATTAGAAACTGTGGGTCTAAGAAATGTGATCGTTAGACACACAGTTTATAAAATATATGAATGCAGCTAAGCAACTAGGTTTCATGTCCTTTACCCTGCATTTGTATGTAAGTGCTTTATCTAGTAAAATTAAAGCCATCCAAAACCAAAGCAAAAAAAATCTTTTTTGAGCCAGACTGTCCACTTAATAAGTTGCCTTTAACAAATTAACCAAATGGAGTTAAAGATCTTACAACTCCTTCAGGGTTGTAAGATGAAACACTGTTTATGTTATGATTTATTACTTTGTTTTTTTCCCTCTTCCTCATTCTATTATTACGTACTTGGCACACTTTTTCTGCAAGCAGCTTTGATGCTAAACCTTACAGCAGATCTTTCTGTCACATCTGCCAGTGTAATTTAGTTAATTTCAGTGCAGCTTTGTGAACCAAGGTCCTGGCTTTCAGGCCCTGCTGAATTATCTGTCAAAAGTATTTTTTGCCACTCTACATTTTTGTAAAACACCAATAAGAAAGGCATAAAGAAAAAGTCAGAAACATGTCAGGTGTACATTTCCTGCTCTGTCACTAAGGAAGACTTTTAGCACTCCAAGTATACTGATGTCCCCCTGTAACGCTTCCATTTTGCTGCTGATGTTGTTGGGAGAAGTATGAGACCAGGAGGGAGTGCTGTGAGCACTTGTTACCGTGGGTCAAGTCTTCAGCCAGTGTTAATCAGCCTTATTTTCTAGATGTCAGGGAACCTATATAGATTTATACCCTTGATCCCCAGTATGAGACTGCCTGTGAATACCATCTAATATGGCCTTGATTTTTGTGTTGCCAGGGTCACATCATCACTGTCAACTTTTCTGGATGACTATTTATAATGTATAAATACAGTCCATGTTTACTCAGCTTCTTAATTGAATTAGGTATTTATCAGAGGCCGTACAAGATATTTACAAGCCGTATTCTGTCTCTGAACACATTTACATAATGTCACTGCTTCTATCATTTCCTTGTCATTTTAAACCATGTTTGCAGTGAGTGGCTGATGAAAAACTCATTGAAGTCAATGAACACAAATGAGTTTTACTTCAGTATTTTACATGCCTGATACAGAAAGAAGTATATTGCCTTGGCCTTGCTCTTCACTGCTGATGCTTTTCTTGTCTTCTATTAATTTTTCTTGGTTTCCTCTTTAACTTTATTCTCTAAATTTGGTAGGATCTACTCAGGGGTAACTGTCCTGGGACAGGTCAGGAATTTTCAAATACTATTTAGCAGGGATATGTAAGGTGCTTTCCCTTGCCCTTTTTCTGCACCTAGCAAGGGGGGTAACTTTCCTGAGTTGTTTTGCATTTCATATGGAAATAAATTAACACCAACTGCCCTCTCCCTCAAGTCTGCAGTGTAAGCACAATTTCTCATTGCTATAAAACAACTCCAACATTGTAATCTTATAATTGCAATGCAATGAAATTATTCAACTTTTAAGATTTATTTCTGAATGAGCACTGAAAAACTTTACGCACTGAAAAACAACAGCTTGAACTGATTGGAAATCCCTGGGGAAAAAAATCTATACGTTACCACTTATTTTCTCTTAAAAGTATCCCTTGTTTTCTCAAAAGACAGAGGGCTTCAAACCTATTGATTTGCTCCTTGCTATGGCCACAGATCACTTGTTAACCAATCTCTGGCCAGTTTGCATCTGTGAGGGACTGGGTCTGTTGACTAACAATGTATTTTGTGCTGGGCTCAGGCAGAGCTCCTGCAGTGCTCTCAATATAGTCATACTGGCTGAGGTATTGTGCTAGTCTCAGGGGTGATGAAACTTAGAATTTTGTTTAGGGCTCATGTTTAAAATGAAAATTTCAAAGCACTTCTATAGGAGCATATGTCCCTAATCTGCAGGCACTATTTGTACAGATTAAGTGTACTCCTCCTTCTGGGGAATGGTTGGTGCCCAGACCTCCAGCTGGGCCCTGCCTTGTTTATTTCTTTACTCACTTTCAAAGCTTTCAAGAGCCTCTTTTCTCCTGCTACAGTGACTAATTTCAAAATGATCTCCTTTATTTACAGCGCAGCAAGAGATAAGCACTTTATGGAGAGTAGCAAAACCTGCTCCATTCCTTTTCCTTGTCTCTGAACCTCAATGCAATGGAGGCAGTGTCAGCCCTGGGCAGGCAGCTCTTTGTGATCAGCTGACAAATGAAAATGCCTCTGACACCAACAGCAGGCAAGATAAAATGCCCAGATGGACCAGAGGTGACAATTTAAGTAGGTGAGAGTTTGAGAGAATCTCTGGCAAAACATGGTTGTGTATCACAAGGAATTTTGTGATCTTCAGTCTTCTATTCTCTTTCTGGAGATGGGAGAATGGTTGGTTCAGAGTCAAACTAAAACAACACAGGAAAAAAAGTAGTACAGCTCATCTTCATTTGAAGCAAATCCATAAAAGGTGCTCCTGCTAAATCAGAAGATGAATTGTGTTGCTCAGTTAAACTACTAAACAGTCAGACCAAGAATCATAAATTTCCTTTTTGTTCTGCATTGACCCTTCTTGGTTTGCCCTGGAATGCTCTTTGGTTTCTCTTAGTCTTGTCTAAGTCAGCTCCTTTCTGCAGTCTTTCTACAAGGTGTCAAAACATGGAACAGAGTGCTTCATTTTCCCTCTGTATGCTGTGTAAATGGAGGCCTGTCCATGGAAGAAAGGAGTTTGTTATATCCAAGCTGATTCAGGGCAGTGGATTAAATATTATATGGAATAATTGCATTCTCCTCCTGATGACTACTGAGCAAATAGTTGAACCAGACAGGAAATTTGCATAAAGGAATTTTGGAGTTATTTATTAACAAAATTACCTTGTTGCTTAAATTGCCTGCTGTACCTTGGTTTTAAAGCACCACAATCAGGACAAAGAGACTATAAGTACTGCCTTGTACTCAAGTGAAAGACACCTGGGAAAAGAATAGGGTCTCAGTGACGATCAAAATGAAAAGACTTCAGGAACCAGTTATGTTACCAAAGGGTGATTCAAGAGCTTCACTGTCCTCAAGTGCCTAGTGATGATATTTCTTCATAAAATCCTTTCAAACATTTCACTTTAGATCATGTTTAAGGCGCACATCAGTATTCCTTTCTACAGTAAGTACTAGATCTTTAGAAGCTTAGTGAATACTTCCCAGTTAATACATTTTCTTGAGGGACTCTTTAATCCTCACCTGTCAAGTTTTATGCTCTGTCCAAACGTGCGCAAGTACATAAATCCTATAAAAAATCCACTGATAAAGGGCTGTATGTTTCTTAATCTCCTCCTGTATTCCTTTCCAGTAAGTGCTCTGAGCATCTGGTTATTAGAGCTATTTACTGTTCTGGGGTTCAGGTATTTCTTGTATTTTATCCCTGCACTCCTTTGTATCTCAAGCTGCCAGAAGAGCAATTCTTTGGGAGTGCAATTGTTCCCTATCAGCTCTCATTCAGGGTCTGGTCGATTTTTCTTTATGGGAACAACTTTATAGGCTCAGCTTCTTTCACTTCTGCCTTTTGACTGTGGGGTCTTAGATACCTGAACATAAATTTCCATCAAGGCTACAACTATTTTCTGCTCCCATACCAACATCTTCAGTTTCCTTTTCCCCATCTAAGCATTCTTTCCTGAGAGAACTACTAGGATGGGACTGCTCCACTGCTGAGCTGCCCTCTGTGCTCCTACCACAGGAACTACTTCCCACTGCCAAGTATCCAAATACACTAGCTTGCAGATATTTTCTGACCTCTACAACAGCTTCTCTTTTATGACCAATTATCATTAATATTTCAATAAGGTAGTGAAACATAATTTGTGATTGTTTCTGCTATTTCTCCTTTTTTTTCCCAGTCATCTTAATAACCCTCTGGAACTTATCAGAGCATCTCTGAAGGTTATTTAAAAAAAGATATTTTAATTTGGAGTAAATGCTCTTTTATCTTCATACACTGCAATTGATGCTCTTTTTCCTGTATTTGGTGTTTGTGAGGAGTAGCACTGTGAAGGCAAGTGATTTAAAAAGTTCAGTGAGTTCATACAGCTTCGGCAAAAGCAGTGATTTTAGATACAGAAAAGGCACCTTATAAATGAGACATTAAAAAGCTCAATGTCTTTGGGCTATTTGGAAGGAAAATAAGACATGAGTTTAACATAAATGGAGAGTGATAGAAAGGGGCAAAGGGGTAATAATTTAGTGGCTGGAATTTGAAGACACACTTAATCTAGAAATAAAGTGCAAATGGTTGTTAGGAAAACTTGTGAGTTGGTAAGGTTTTCATCACATTAGGGCCTTAAAGGAGGACAAGAGGTCCTTTTGAAAAGTCAGATCAGTCAGAAATAATGGGCTTCCCTTGGAAGCATATTTAAGTGAATTTAAGGTGGTAATCCTTTCTATCACTGTTCTTACTCTGTTCCTCGTGACCTTTTCCTCTGCTCTTTTTTCTTTCTTGCAAATAGGAACATTTTGTAAATTAGACTTAACAGTAAAAGGGGAATTTTGACCTTTTGTACTCATCTCCGTGTGTAGTAAGACAAAACCATGAAATGGCTTTGTGATGTGTCCTCATTTTTGTGCTACCTCATAAGGACCAACTTCCCCTCACAGCACAATATAGGGTGATGACAGCAATATATTGTGTCCTAACTATCCTCTGTAGTTGTTGAATATGCTGAAATAAACAATTATGATCCTTAAAACACCCATAAGATTTGGATTTTTTTTTTCTATGAACTGATGAGTCTGAAGTTACTGTAATAATAAATTCTTCAGTTCAGGAAATATTGTTTTTCTATTTTTCTAGAAACAATAAGCACCTCCCAAATGTCCTACAGTTCCAATCCAACAGCAGTCATTTAAGTCTTCCCATAATAAGGCACCAGAATTCTTCCAGGACTAAAAATCTTACATAGAAGCATATTGCATATTGAAAATACCAATAATGAACAATATCTAAAAAAAAATCCTCTCCAAGAAACTCTGCAAGAAAGTAAGCATTAATGCCTTCCTAAATAAGGATAAAATCTGTCACAATGTTTTCTACTTTGGGTGAGAATGGGTCTTTTCAGTAATAATGAATGACATTGTGCATCACATAATAATGAGTATTAGCTGAGTGCAGCCATGATCAGAAATAGAGCCATGTCACTGAGACACAACAGGGACTACAGCAAACTTCAAGGAAAGCAAGTCCAGGGAACTAGGAACCTAAAGGACCTGAAAACCATGCTCAAGCTACTTGCTTTTTATAACACAGTACATTTAACATATAGAAATGTAAAGATTGTTACAATATTATGTAACAAACCTAAATCAAAAATGTTTCAGAGTAGATTTTTAAATTAATTTCTAGGGTCTTCATCAGTACATCTACAAAGATTTTTGCTTATGACTGCACTTGATGTGATAACAATTGAAAGAACAGTTAAATAATCCAGATGATTTCCTCTTGGTTAGGTACTAGCCTTTAAATACCTTTAAAAAATAGGACAAAACTAGTAATCTTAATCACGTCCTGAGGTAGACTGAAATTGTTGTCTTCAATTTCTTTTTGCTAGAAAGAGAAAAAGTAGCTGTATTTTGGCCAAGTAACCATCCTCTTATTTATGAGCAGTGGACAACAGCCAGCTGGTAACTGTTAAAATTTCTGCAGCAGCTAAACACAGAGTTTATACATCTTTAGTATGCGTTGTTTCACATCAGGTAATTGAAATTGTAACAAGTTACATTTCTATTAATACATCTCAATCGAGAATTATCATTTATGATACCCTTTGACTTTTATGCTCTGGCAGCTGGAGAGTGTAACATCTTCAGCTCTAAGGCTGAAGGCAGCTGGTGTTTCATAGAGCAATAAAATAAATAAATCCATCTGTGGCTAATTTCAGAACAGATCATGAGTCACAGTTACAAGACTTGTAAGTTCATTACTTTGCATGGCTGTGTTAATTGCTGTCCTGTAATGCTGTTTCAAGTTTTATCTGTAACATAGAAATCATAATACTTGATCCTCTCATCCTTATTTTTCTAAAACTTTGCTTGAGTCAAGACCTTTGAATTATTACAGATGTTAATATAAAGATCTCTGTCATATTTGATCATAGTTTTTGAATTATACTTAAAAGGGAATTGATTTTGGTGAAGAAGACAAAAATCAATAGTTTAAGAAGAAAATTCTTCACTGAGGTAAATATAGCCATTGACTGTAGTGGATTTTGAATTTGCACTTTTTTTTTCCATATTTTCTCTTAGTTCAAATTAGCCTTTCAGCACTTGAATCTCAATCAGCAAATCTCTTTGATTTAATTCAAATAAACTCAGATGTTCAGAGTATCCAAACAAGGGGTTTTTTTTACTTTTTTGTACTGAACAGCCAGTGACTTGGAAGGCATTTATTACTCTTTTGTATAAATTGCTGGTTTACTGTACATGACGAAGGTAATGCCAAAGCAATGTCCTACAGAAGCGTCAGGGCTTTCCACTACTACATGGGAGAAGTGGAAGAGCTTTCAGACACATCAGTTGTGTCAGGCATCTGCTTCTTCAAATTTTTGTTCCAGTGGAATTGAGGAACAGGTACTAGGAAAGGTGAAGTTGTGATTTCTTTTCTGTGGTCTCCTTTTCCTCCCCTCTTTAAGCAAAAAAACAAATTCTGTACTGACTCTGCAGGCTTCTTACTGTGCATTTCTCATTCTACCTGCTATGCTGCAAGACACCTGGAAGTAAAGAATAAACAAACCACAAGCACTGCTTTTACTCTGTACTCAGCCTCAAGGGTTGCTTGTTCTCCCACAAGACCTGACGATGGCTTTGTTACTTCAAGAAAAAAGACTGGGACCCAAGGGACCCAGGACCTTCCACTCAGAAAGACTTGGAACGAGGACAGGTCTAAAAACACTGAATATTTACCTGAATTTTTGCCAAATGCTGTAGTTTGAGGATATTCAGTGAAACAAAACAAAGCTGTCTCTAGCAACCTGTTGGTTTCTTCCCAATCCTTTGGAGGTGAAAATAATGTCTTCTTATTGAGTCCCCTCCCCATTTTGTTATTTCAAATTATGCCATGTCCTAGAGCAGAGTATGACTTTAAGTACTTGAGAATTTTGCTAGCACCTCTCACAAATGGACCTCACCAGAAAACTTTGCTGTAAGTGAAAAATACAATTCTGTGAAAGATTACGAAGGTTGTTTTTCTCCTGTTCAGAATTAATCCTGAATTCTGCTGGATATACATAAAGTTTTGAAACAGAAATATTTCATTTTAGGTGCTTTGAAACTGAATATGTGTTACTCTTCTTAATATATTGCTCATAAGCACAGAGAAATGGAGAAAAATAGAGTAACAAATCTGTGATTAGTTTGAGGCTGTTTAGATTAATTTCCTTTTCTTTCCATCTAAACAAACATTTTTACTAAATTGGTTCTTTTGCCAAAAGTGTTTCTTTTAATTTTTGATTAAGCTGTGTTTTCCTCTAGAAAATACTAAAAATGTTCCAAATTAGTCCTTTGTTATTATGCTGCGGACTTTGATTTCAAACACATAGTTTAGATCCTCTCTTCTCATAACCTCCCACGTAAATCATGCACCTGAGATGGTTAAATTCAGCCTTTAATCTGATATAAACTCTCAAATGATGAGATTATATTTTCTTGATGCATTCGTTGTCCAGAGTAACACAGAGAACATGAACATGATGTACCTTGAATTAATACTCATGTTATAATGTAGCCATTACTGTCACCCAGCTATTATTTCTGTATAAGTGGCTTCTGTTCTCAAATTCTCTATTCATCTGTGTTAGAAAAAGGTCTGTGGGCAGAAAATTTAGCACAATCATTCACAACAACATGTATATTAATAGCCAGGTATACTAGGTCAGGTTGTTAACAGTTAAATTAGGATATATCACAAAAAAATGAGAGGTGATTTCATCTTGTGGCTGATTAATCCCTTTTCGTCAATTGTAAAAAGGAATTTTTAGAATTTTAAAAAATCTTTCCTTAACCCATCTTTTTTTCCTGTTCTTCTTTGTATTATGAAAACTAATTCCTTTTGGAAGGTATTTTTTTCTTGGCACCCTTTTTTTTTTTCTATATCTGAGTAAGATTACTTGCTAAAACTTCAGGTTCTTTCTCCTCCATCCTCACAATACAGAGAAAATTGTATCACACGGTGAGTTTCTAAAAAAGAACAAATTCATGACACAAGTCGTTATGATGACTTCACAGGAATGAATAAGGGGAATACATTTAAGTGTAACTTCATTTGATAGTTTGTGGGGACAAAAATGCAGATATACCTGTGTCTTGGGGAAGGACTACCATCCTGAATCATTCAGTTGAATGCTAAGTGGCAAAGGAAAACTATTTTTAATGTCTGTCTGAGACATTTTCTTGTGTTGTAATTTGTACCTGCATGGTTTTCCAGGGAGGAACAGGGCACTGCTGGCTGCAGTGGAAACATTTGCTTTTTGAGATGGTATCTACTTATATTAAAATCTTGTCTTTTACTGCTGCATGCAGCAATCAATGAGAGTGAATTTTGCTGACTGATTACAAGTCTAGTGATGCACTGTCTTGCTTAACCAGCAATTATTTTATTAAAATATACATCAGAACAAATTTCTTTCATACTCTAACCTTCGCCCTCCTTAAGCTCAGCTGTCAGTAACAGACTGCACTCTGAATTACCTCAGAATGAAGTGCTTTGTCCTTTGGAGCAGGAATGTACCCTGCCTGTGAGATTTGCTTCCCCATAGCTTTAGATTGTGTGGAGTGGAAAGCTGAATGTGTGGGTCTGGAATTGCTGTTCATTCCCACCTCTTTGTTGCAATAGAAACAGACATAGATGAAGCAGTTTTTCTAAATCTAATGATTCCTTCTTGCGTTCACCTGAAAAATAAAGCCCGAAACAACAGAAAAAATCATGTCTAAGTCCAAACCAATCTGAATCTGGCTATGGGGTTTATTTGGGGTTTGGCTTTTTTTTTTTTTGGTGTATTAGTTTTTGGTAATAAAAGGCTAATTAATTCTTTTCCTGATTCCCTGAACTTGTTCTAGGCATTGACTTGCAAGCTGGTTTTAATTAATGAGGAGTTCAATGCCAGCTAACCCCAGCTGTTCATGCCAGAAGCCACCTTTGCCCTCCATTCCATTTGGGGCCTTATCTGGTGGTATGGGATGACTGAAAAAACACAGGTCTGCTAATCTATGGAGCAATCACAGAGCTGTTCTCCCTGGGAGTTTGGGGATGATAGGGGAAGAGTGAGCACAGCCCATGCCTTAGTCACTAGAGTTTTCTAAATCTGAGTAATTTTATTCACTGCATAAGTCATGGAATAACTAATCATGAAAGTAATTCCTAAGAATGTGAAGATAAGGACAGACTTAGAAAACACTATGGAGATGAATAAAAGATACTCCAATTTGTGAGAAGCAAGGCATGTCAAGCCTGTTTTAATGGGGTTTTGGGCCCTGTGTTTTAATAGGACAAAGCTAGAATCCCAAAAAGGATCCAGTACATCAGGCATCAGCTCTGCTGTGAGAGGGAGTAGGATGGAGGTGAGACTTGCTGAGTGCAGATGTGTCTGAGACATGGCAGGGTGCAAGGCTGATATGTGGGAATAGAAAAAACTGGGAAATGCTGTGGGGAGACCTGCAATAGGAATGAGGAAGCTGGGAAATGCGAAGCCTGGAGCTTTCCCTTGTGATAGGGATCTTCTGTGGTAGTAGAAGGAGATTCTGAAGTGTGGGGTATACTGGGTTCCTAAGGACAGTGCCCTCAAGTCCTGTAGCAGGACTCCGGTATGGGACTTCTGCTTCCTTTGCTGTGCTTTCTTTCTGCTTTGCTGGGCCTTAGCAGGGTGATAAGAGTTATAATCTTGAGTAAGAGAGCCTCAAGCACTCTTGTTGCATAAGCTTTCTAGGGTAGCCAAGGGAGACAGTGCCCTTTTTCAACTTTTCATGATATAGCTCTTATCTGTTTTAAAGATAATGAAAAATTCTTGAATTATGTTTCCCCTGGAGTATGTTTTCCTCAAACAGAAGCAAATAACCGTTTGTTTTTGGAATAACTTCCTTCCTCATGTAATGCTGGTTTTTAATGCTAGAAGTTAGAGAAAACATTAAGAAAAATTCATAAGGTCTATTGCTTAGAAATTACCATTTCACAGTAGTCTCTCAGAGCTGCCATTGAAGACATAAACCCGAAGCTGATGTCTATACAGAAGCCAGCTTGAAAGCACAGGACTTCACAAGGGGCTGCCCATTGCAAGAGACAAGTCACTAGAATTGGTCATAGATGCTACAGCAACCAGGAGGAAGAAATTTGTGTTTGATCTTTCCCTTAACAGTCTTCTAAGCCCTCTGGGAGTGTTCGTCCCAGCAAAGCTTAAGGTCAGAGTGTTCAAAACTGAGCTGAGAGAATTACATTGGACAGGCTCTGTCTGCAGTGTCTGACACAGTTTCAAGTGCTGCAGACTTTCTGAAGAACCTTAGACAGTCAGTCCTTATTAACTCCTCCCAGCCTGGCTTTTTGAAACATCATGCCTGAAATACCTCCCATAAGAATCTAATCTCGTTTTTAATGATTCCCATGATCAGCCATTCCAAGAAGGTGGAATTTACATAAATTTCTAGTTTCTTCTACTCCATTCCACCACTTTCATTTTGTTTCTTTTTATCTATTAGAGAACAGCTACAAGGTAATACTGCTCCATTTCCAAAACAAGTTTTTTTCTGTTTGTAGCAGAAAAGTAAACCAATAAATTCCTGCAAGAAAATTATTTCCCAAAGAATGCAGAGCTAATGTCATAAAACATAATTATACAGAAAAAATCTGTAGTGAATTAGAGTTCTGTTGGATTCTGAGTTTGTCTCTGTGTGTTTTATTATTATGTGTTTTATTATTATGTTCCATGGACTTAAAATAAATGTATTTCTTAAAGGTTTATGAGACATGGCAGGAATTTCTGAAATTACAGACACATTTTGGAGAAATATACTCATTCACTTTTCATCATGTTGGTGATTTTTCCTATAATCCCATCATGGACATAGAAGTCCTCTGCCTTCTTGGAGGAATGCTGCCACATAGAGATGCTTTAGACAACAGCTGAAAGTCTCCTTTCTGGGGGAGAATCTGTGAATCTGAAGGGCATAATGCAAATAGTCATCCATCAGTTGTCAAATATAGTTAAGAGAAGTTTACTGTCCCCAAAAATTGTTTTCATCTAAATAGTCCAGATAGCCCATCTAGATTAGAACTGCAATCCCTGTAATGCACAATGATTCCTTATGTCATTGTTTAACATCTATGTCAGAAACCCCTAAACAAACCATGAATATGAAACAGAAAATTGGTGATGAAGAAGAATTGAATGAGGTAGAAAAATCCGACCATCCATATTGGGTGCTAGTGTTTTTTTGTAACTGGTCAGTATGTTCCATGTGTCAGTGCAAGTTTTGTAAGCTAAGTATCCTCAGGACAAGAATCCACCTTCTTTTTCCCTTATCTTTATCTTGCTCTTTTTTCTTGTTTCCTTTAAGTATTTCCATTTCAGCTACTCAGCCTGATGTCATAACATCAGTTTCTCCTGGAATTTTTCACTACTCTGTCACCTTTCTGTAGCAGTACAGCCTGTCCTTTAGCCATAAGGACAAAGTTCAGAATGGAAGAAACCAGGATTTAGAGTCCAGTCTTTAATAAAAGTTAAAATAAGCAGCCTTTCATTCTGCTGTAAGGTACTTACTCACACAAGGAGCACAGTTTATTTGCTACAGGAACTGAGAAAATTCTGTTAAGTCAGAAAAAGTGATTCTGAGCTTTTACCTTTGCTGTCTAAAATCTGGTTTCCTCTGAATTCCCCTCTTATAAAAGATTGTGGAGAAGTTGGTTACTCTGTTTGTATTAAAGGGGAAGGAAGTTAAATAAAGCCCCCAAGTGTTACTGCGCTCAAGTGCCCTATCAACACACACGAACGTTATGGTTTCTCTACAGCAATTTACCTAATCTTGGCATGAAAAGGTTGTTGTCACGAAAGACCTTTCAGTCAAGACCAAGAGGGAAAGGAAGCTACTCTCTCCAGAGATGGGAACTGGAGGTTTTTGTGTGTTGTTTTTGAAAACAGGCTTGTACACAGAAGATGCCAGTTTTCCTCTGTCTCATCTCCGACATAATTCACCTTGTGAGAGGGGTCAAGAACTTCACTGTTCTATAAAATATCAAGGGTTAGGACAACAGGTAAGTAATGACTAACAGAGAGATTTGCTTGCTTTACTTCCATTTCTCTTTAAGGATGGATGGATCAGAAGACGGGTACCCTGTGTAATGCTCCGGAATTCTCTGAGGTAGTTGTTAAACCTTAAGCTACTTATCAGACGTCTTGTGTTGGTGCTTGAGAGCCTTGCTGGCCATGACTAATTTGTCCTCAAGTTCCATTGAAATGTCTTGGGCTCCTTGAAAGGGCTCTGCCTAATAATGCATTACAAACACAATCCCATCTGTTTAAGCTCAGTGTATCTTTGGCCTTGCTATGGCTGTGAAACAATGTGTTCCTGGAGTGATACTGCATGAGCAGTTTATTTGAAGATTATGTGGGTTTGACACATATAGTAAATTATTACGTCTTTATAATTCTAGTTCTATCCTTGATGAACTCAGGAAAGTATTAAAAATATTATTTTCAATACCAAAAATAAGAATTTTAATATACTTCTACTTTTTCTTTTTTTTTTTTTTTTGATTATTGGCCTTTTACCAATAGTTTGAATTAGTAAAAATGACAGGTTAAAACATGGCTGTACATATTCATGGATAGATAGCTAAAAATCATAATTTCTAGATTTTTTAATAGCTTAATCACATTTTAATTGTCAGCAGCTACCTGAAAATATCTTAATATATTGCAGCTCCAAGTTTTATTGTCTTGGCACAATGTTATCACAATTTTAGATAAAAAAAAAACAACAAACCAATGAAAACCACCACAAACCTCAAACTTGCTTTTCCCACACCAATGAGCTCAGCAGAAACAATGACACAAGAATATCCTCTTCTTCCCACCTCTTTTCCTTATGAGACCTTGTAGGTGAAGCTCAGCAGGGTCGCTGTGACTGTCATACAGCATTGTGAGAAATATAAATACACATAATCCATTCTTGGCATACTGCTGACCTGCAGTAGTTATACCAGAGACTGGCTGAGCATATGGCTGTAAACTTCACTTTTGTACCAGCAGGATGTTCCATATGTTCGCCAAAATCTTGCAAACCAGATGAGGCGGGTTTCTTATCTTGTTTTCTTCAAACATTTCAGTAATGTCAGCAAGCTAAAAGTGTTCTGTACTCCCCAGGCCCTGGTACCAAGCTGTCCTTGGCTGGCCATCACCAGCCTCATCCATTTTTTTTTTCCTGTCTTCTTGGTATGCCTTAACACCTAACACAAAGAAATGCTATGATTTTGGTGCCAATTTACCTTAGGCAAGTCTGAGCTATGCTTTACGCTTATGGTCCTCGCCTTAACATGGAAAAAGCTTTCATGTCACTTTCATGTCACTGAAATATGTGCAGATTCAGACCCAAATTCCCATAATTAATTATTGCAGAGATTTCTAGGCCTAAAGAAGATGTGATAAGGTATGTCACTGTATTTTTTTTTCCCCTTTAGTATTCAATCACTAAATAAAAGCCAGGGTAAGGGAGAGGAGAACATAGCTCCTTTAACTGGTATCTAACTGGTCTGAGAGGCAAGGCTGTGACACTCACCTTTGAGTTTCCCCTTTTGTGGATGTGGCAAACCTTTCAAAGAGACATTCTTTTGTGAAAGTCATGAGTAAACATTTTTACCTTTGGCCTTGCGAATTGGAAGCAAGATTGAACTAGGAACTCCTTCAGAGTGCTGTGGTATTGACAGCGTAGGTTTTAAGTAGTACACACAAAAAGGTGAAGGTTTTTAACAACTTCCTCGGTGTGGTTGTGTGGAATGTTAAAACAGAAAAGAAAGAGTTGTGCACAATTCACTGAAACGAACTTTGCTTTTTCTTAGTCTTTGCCTTCTACCTCAGCATAACGCTGCTGCTTACTTTATCTGGTAACAGTCTAATAATTCCAGAGAAAGCTGCTTTTACAAGATTTTAGCTGTCCAATGTGCCATTACATTTGTACAGTTTGCAGTGCAATCAATTATCACACATTTGTACATATCCAGGGACAACTGCAGGCTTCACCCTTTAAATAGAAATAATGTAACTTTATTGATATTTCTGGACTAGTCTTTTAGCATAATAAACTTTCCTGAGCTGCACTGCTGGCATGGTTTAACCATGCTGTAATGAGAAGGTGTTGATTTATTAAGCCTAAACCAGGCTTAATAAATGTAGGCTATGACAGAGTAGAGTTCAGCATGTGAGGCCAGATTTGCACCAGTCCCCAAATGACAACCAAGATGTTGCAGCAACCCAATAATTGAATACATAATCTTGCTCCAAAAGTGTCCCTGGTGATAGAAGGTGCCAAGTGTGATCTTTCCATCTAAATGGACTTGGTGGGGTTTATGCCCACCCAACCCAGGAGGAGGTTGGAGGTCCCCAACACACATGGATTGCTGCTATTACATATCTACTTTTGGAGTTTGGAGGCCCAGCAGCCTGAGTCCCTCTGTCATAGTGAGCATGGTGACCATGAGAGCATCACAGCTCTCTAACTCCGCTCCATCATCCCTGTGTTAGGAAGATGAGGACGACCAGGCTGGGCTGGTCTTTACTCAAGGGAAGTGTATGATTAAACCAAGCTGACATTGCAGCCACGTGTGCAGCTGGGCTTTTGGTCTTTGACTGTGCACAACTTTATTTGCACTTCTACAGAAAGAGAATTGCTTATAGATTAACAGGCATTGAAATTATTTTGACTTCATTTTGATATATGAAACTGTTCTGTATGTGCACATTTGGTACTCGGAGTCTACTGTAACTAATTAAAATCCTATCTGCTTTAAAAAAAAAAACTATTAGTAATAAATAATTAATTAAAATAATAAATAAGTAATAGTAGGAATTATACATGCGTGCTTCCCTTGGGTCTCTACAGCGTTATTTTAAATAAGGTTAAGGTCCTTATTTGAATAAATGAATGACAATAGGGATATTTTTTTAAAAGTCATATTGATTCCTTCAATATCAATGTTTCACTGAGAAAGCTTATTAAAAAGAATGAAGTGATTCAGATAGATTTTTGGTTCTTGGCAAATGCAATCTGCGTTCTTTCAGAAATCTAATTTTCTAGATTAGTGGCTCGTATCTGATATAAATAAGTAAATACTTATTGCTTCTATAGTATAGCATGGAAAACAGCGCAACCAACATGGATGTTTTCTTGGGTCAGTGTTTCAGCAGTATTAATGCTTAATATGCTTCTTCTTCTTATACAATGCTTCTGAGAGCTGTGTATTTATTTAGTCAGGGCTCTGATTTTTTTGGCAGAATAAAGGAATTTTTTTTACATGATATAGCAACATAAGTAGATAAGCCTTCTAGCATTTCCACTTGTTTCTTTACAAAGTTGGTTATAGAAAGTAGTAGCTTGATTCATAAAAGAGGTAATTAAATAGGAGAATTAAAACTGGAAGGAGATCTCCATTTTTTTAGACAAAACTTGATTTTGCTTTTAATAAATGCATCTAGTTTCCATTTTGCAATGAAGTAGTAATGATAAAATGTGTTCATAGAGTAATCTACACATACAATGTAAAGAGATTCAAATGAATTAATGTTTAGAAATGAGCAGAGGATTTAGCCCTTTTGACTCTCACAGCATGCATGCTGCACAAATCTCATTGACTCAGAGGTAAGAGATCAGATGAAAGGAAAATAGGACTGGACAGTATTTCAAGTGATCAGTTTCTCCATTCCTTTGCCCTAGATCCTGATCAGCCTTAATCAACCCTGACAAATGTCTGCCAAACATGTTCTTAAAAACCTTCAATGCTTCAATGTTCTATATCAGATTTTCCTATTATTTCACTTGAGTCTTTCTGGCTGCACCAAAACTCACTGAATCTTGTAAAGAGAATAATCCTCCTCTTTATAAGTGCATTTTATGTACCTCAGGGTTTACCCTGTCCTTATTCATGCTCAGCATTGAGGGGGTTTTAACCTTTTTTTCAGAGGTGGTGCTTTCTAGACCTGAAGTAGTTCTGTTGTTTTCCTGGCATCTTTCTAGTCCATCTGTGTCTTTAAGAAACTATTCCCTAAACTGAACATCCTTCTTGGGCTGTAACTTTTTAGTAAGAGTAGAAGAATTAATTCACACATCCTATTTAGATGTCCTGGAATAAACTTAGAAAAATATACTTTGCCTAAAATATCCTTTGGCTCATAGTACTAAAGCCAGAAAAGAGCATAGAGAAAAAGGTCTGCATGAATTGTGGGAGTGTTTGTGGTCTAAAATTGATGAAATATGCTTTTCATACAGATGCAAGCAGAATTTTTTCTGTGATTGATAGCTCAAACTACGTGCCTAACTTGAGATGACATTTGAATTTCATAGCTGGTGATGGTTTTGTGGTTTTTTCCAGAAAGGGAAAGGGTATTTTTTTCTCATTACTGCCAGGTTTTTAAGTTAAACTTCCTCTTTTGCTGGCTGTTTTTCATAGTGAAAGAAGAGAAAGGAAAAAGTTTTTATTGTGAGATAACCTGTAACATCTAGCTGCTAAGGAAGATAATATGAAACTGGGACTAGAAACTGTTCAATAAACAGGTTTTTTCCTGTTTTCTAAAGGATAAAATTTATCTGCCCCCAGAGTTTCTGATGCTGTGAGTGCACAGGGCTGCTGAGTGTCCCACGCAGTGTCCCTGTCCTTCTGGCGTCCAGTCCTGTGTCACACAATGGCTCAATATGAGCAGTAATTTAAAGCTTTTCATATTCATGAGGCTCCTCAACCTTTTCACCTTTGCTATACTACCTGCCTGCTCTGACAGCTGTTGCTGACAATGGACTAAAGTTTAATATCAGCTTTAATACCCTCTTTAATTTTTTTTTTTTTTTATAAAATATGCTAGCCTAAACGTACTTTGTCCTTTATTTTCTGTATTTATGTGGGGTCAGTTCTGGTCACTTAGAAATACTGCTTTTCCAATTGGTATTTGAATGTACTATGTGGAGATCTGTGTTAACATTTAGCCCCTAACTGGAATATGTGGTTTAAAATGCTGAACACATTACAGAGATGTGTAGTTTTAACCAACTTCTGCTCATTATCATAAAATTAACATTATTGAACACGACAATACTTTGCTTTGGTCGTGGACTGTATCCCAGTTTTGCAGTTTCCAGAAACTTAACATCTTTTCTTTCAGTTTGAACTTTTATTGTGAATAAGAAATCTTTCAAGCATTGAATACCACATTTTCATAGAAAGAAACCCTCTTTTTCTCCAGCTGTGGGTTAGATTCTGTTCTTTCCTCTTCATCTTCTTGGTTGCAACATACTTAGATTTTAGTCAAATTACTTTGTAAACATACCTCAACAACCAGTAAGTAGTATGTATTAAAATAAAAAAAAAAAATACAAAACAAACAGACCTAATTTTCATGACTTTTGCACCACTGCTTTAGTTTAACAATTATAGATCAATCATCCAGAATTCAAACCAATTAATCTTCTTTACTGCTACTCTTCACTCTGTCCAATTCATCTGTCCAGCTCCTGTAAAAGATCAGGACCCAGTCCAAGAACTGAAGCTGTGTTGATTTAATCATTGCCAAAGACAACTGATCACCTGAGGCTCAGGCCATTTCTGGACTTTAATCTTGGGTATTCTGACGTCATGACAAACTAGTTTAGAGCATGAGAAGGGATGTGCTGAGCAGCACCAATGGTCTGTCACATCCAGGCTCTGAGGGGATGTAGGTGGGTACTTAGGCTGAGAGAAGTAGAAGACAAGGACATAAAACACTTCCCCTTAACCATCTCCTCAGCTGTTTTCACATCAGGGACTTAGGGGTTATTTCTGGGAGTGTGATAATCCTTAATGCATTGCTTTTTCATTAGTTAATAAAATATATTTGTTAGCTGAACTGAAATTTGAACACCTACAGAATCCTTTAGTAGGGATGGCCACACATCTGCTACCCCAAAGAAGGTGCAGGGCTGGAGAAAGTGTAAAGAATATCATGTGGCTTTCCTAAATTATGGTGTGGATCATGAGATGCTATTTGGTGTAAAAATCCCATCCACAAAACACTAAAAGGAGATTAGAGGAGTAAAAAGGAGGCAGATCACAAACAAAGCCTTTAATTTATAAATATGTGAACAAAGAGAGTGGGCAATGAGGGTGCAAAAGATGCATTTTTCTATTTTTTCTTATAACTCCCAAATGAGACATTTAATAAAGTTACTGTGCTACTAGACAGCGAAATTTGATGGAATTCGCAATGAGGATTACAAATACATCTGGAGCTACTAAGTGATAACAAGTTTGGCAGAAGATATTAAACCTTCGATTTCAGGACCTGACTTAGTTTCTTGCCCACACTGAGTGGCTCCTTCCTCTGGTGTGGTAGAGGTGTTATGACACACAGGCAGCTTCTCTCAGCTCCTCCAGTTGCCCTGGTGACCACTATGAGCCAGTGAGAAAATTCTCTGCTTAGTCTGCTACTCTTTATTTGGGCTCAAAATCTTTTTCCTTAAATGTAGACTCTTTCAATAATACTGCCTTTTAAAGATAATATCAAAAAACTTTTCAGATATGTGCACTAAAAAATTTAACAAGTAAGCAGATGAACTTAGAATGCCAAAACTTTCCCAGCTACTTTGCAATTTTTCAGTATTTGAGCAGAAGACACTTCTCCATTAACTCTACAATGAGAAGCAGGTTTGCTGGCTATGAAAAACCAGTGTAAAGAACCTGTTTTTTTCAGGTCATGATACATAATGTGCACTGCTGTGTAACAATTTAAAAAACCTATTTAAAGAGTATGATCTTACTATTCCTATTAGTAGCTTCCTGCAGTTTTGAAAATTTAATTTGAGGCTCTATTACCAAAAATACTTTCCAAACAACAGTAGAGGAAAATCCTCTTAAACACTGGATCTCGGATTTACTAATTTCATTATCTCACGACATGTTAAATGCAGAGGGAAAAGCATGTGATGCCTCTCTAATGATAACAAGTAGCATTATGTATGGGATTTTTTAATTTTAGTCATAGTTGTTTGTGTGGTTTCCAGCTGAGAGGGAGAAAATACCTGCTGGATGGCACACTGAACACATTCCTGGTTAATAAGGGTCTGTTTCCTTAAGATAAGATAAAGGAGAACTAGGAATATATGAAGAGGAGCTGGGATTTTTGAGAGAGAAACCAGACATTTCCACTTACAGAACCACTTAGGTGGGGATTGTATTTGTTTCTATTGTAAAAAAAAAAAAGCCATATTCTGACATGATGTAAATCAGCCTAAATATGAAGTTAGGGAAATATGCACCACCTAAAAACAGATCTTAAAATCGGGGTTTTTTCATGTAAGTAAATAGGCTAAGACTTAAAGACTGACAAGGTGCATTCATCTTAGTTCTGAACTTTATCTAGTAGCCAATTCCTTTTAATCATGTTACAGAAAGAGATATGAAGTTTAACCATACCATTAATGCTAATTGGGTGTGGAATGTGTTAGCACAGGAGCACTATTGCTTTGTCTCCACTGGCAATTAATACAAGTAATTTTGACATCTGAAAGATACTGTAATTTGAGCAATTAAAACCTGTCAGTGCAATCCTGTGATAAGTAAAATACCATTACAAGCCTAATTTTATGCAATTTTTTAATATTTAAGAGTATGTCTGATAATTTTCACAGAAAAGGCATTTAATGAATCCTTTACCAATACCCCAGGCAGCAGATCCCACAAAACTCATCATAACGTCAAAGATACCATTAGACACAAAAATGTCTGTATGCACAGAGCATCTGCTCAACTGACAGAAATCTGCTCATTGTCTCTCCATTTCAGAACAAGCAGAAGGGAGAATGAGATTTCCTGAATCACTGATTCAATTAAAAGCTTCAGGAGCCTTAAAAGTTACTTTTTCCCTTCCCTGGTTCTATCTTTTATTTCCTTTGACAGAGTGCAGAAGAGAGTTTATACCTCAGCAAAAAAAAACAGCCTCCAATTTCAGGGGCCAGGAAACAGCCAGGTAGATCCTCAGCATTTTGTTAGTTTCATATTTCATTCTTTAGACACATGAACACAGGCAGTAAACACAAATCTGTGCAAGTGGATTAAAATGATGATTGCTCGGTGATGCATTTAAATTGTCAAGATAGAAGCTCTTTTAGCTCACCTAGAAAATGGTTTTGAGCCACTGACAAGTATTAGGGTAGACTTCAACAAAAATTCAGCCCTCCAGTTCCTAGGGTGTTGAAAATTAGCTAGTTTCAGATTAGCATTGAGATAATCTGAAAAGAAAGCAAGAAAGCATTTTTAGAGAGCATATTTAAAAGCATATTTAACATCTGAAAGCATATTTAGAGAGTAAAGGTAAACTTTGCAAAAAACTCCCCTGAAAATATATGACCAATGTTTGCTTATCTAGTGAGCAATTTCTCTCTCATTTTGTAACATTAATCCCAGAACATGAGGATCTAGCCATTAGCCATTCATAGATTAGCAAGTGAAGAGAGCTCTTGGACTTTTCAATGTGAGCTAGCAAACCAGAAATAATAAAAAAATCAAAGTGTATTGCTGCCGCCAAAATGAATCCATTATCTTGTCATGTTTACCCTTTTAATAGGGTACACTGAGCAGGTCACACTGTGAAGTAAGAAACTGCATTGGTGAAGGCGCCAATTTATAGTCCAGTGGTTTTCATGGAATGCTTCAATTTCTGAAATGTGATAACCAGAGAACATAAGGCCAGCCATACATGAGCCAATTCTCTGTGATGTTGTGTGCTTTGAGACTGTTCTGCTGCACCTCCATGGTGAACAGGGTCCCTGAGCCCATTAGTCTCTGGATTTCCATGGGATAATTATCACATTCCAGTTGTCCAAATCTGACATTGAAACATCTTTGGTTGGCTGTAAGTAGCAGTGGATAACACACCTTTCCTGGTGCACAGATTTGTGCTACCCAGTAGCCAAACCCCCAGTCTAGTGGGAAAAGCAGACATATGGCTAAGTGTTTTCTTGGATGGGGGCCATAAGTGAGAGAAGTAAAAAATGGTGTTCTGTTTCTCCCCTTGGTGAGAATCCTACATAGCACAGGCAATGCTTTTCAAAAATTAATCTCTTCATCCCATTGTGGATTAAATGTTATCCATTTGCAAAAAAATACATAGATGTTTACACCTTTGCAAGAACAGAAGTGGGGAAAGTAATATACAACATTAAAAAAAGAAAGCTAACAAGCCAATGAGGTCTGAAGCTGTAATTGTTGAGAAAATCCATCATTGTGTTTGTGTTCCCCTTTACACAAAAAAAATTGTGAAATGGATTCAGTATTTGATTAGTGGGTGTGGAAAATGTCATGGTCTGAAGTTACTAATGTAGCCTAACTTCTGATTGCACTGAAAAAAGATTGGACCGTGAGGGCTGTGGAAATAAAGGGATTAATTTATATCTGGTTTCACACCCATGCAGATCAGCTGGCTCCATTGCTGTAACTTGCTCATGCTGCCGTAATCAGGCTCCAAGGCTTGAAAATACAATGAATTCATATTTCAGTAGGTAGATCCAGCTGTATTTTTCGAAGACCCAAAACTGGGAGCAATTTTCCTCAGAACAGAGATGTTTGTGCTGCAGAATGCCAGACAGCACACAGCAGTGGTTTTGAACCTGTGGGCAAAGGAATCCACACAGCACAGCTGAGAAAAGCCTACTGTTAGTGGAGTAAATTTGCTCTCAGGGGGCTTGGAGTGCATCTCTGTTGGAAAAATTTAGGACTTTACAAGTCAGGAAAGACTGAAAACTGCTTGTTCAGAGTCAATCAGTTAGCTTAGAAACCAGAGGAAATCTGCCTCTGTGTGACTACACAGAGCTTTGTTTTGTCCCATGTCTTTCAGGAAAATAGAGAATATTGGCAGGACATAAATTATTTGAAAATAGCCTATAAGGAGAGACAATTCTACTTAACACACTTTAAAAAATCTAATGCAGAATGAAAGAGGAATTTGTGCTCCTTAGTGTTAGAGAAATCACATCTCCAATATGTAAAAATTGTCATGGTTTCTTTCAGTTTTTAATGAAGCAATGATAATTACCATGTGTGGAGAATTTTTCTACTTTTTTTCTTTGTTTTCAGAAAAAATACTCAGATTTCCCAGGGCTCTGAAGTATCAGTCTCTTCCCTCCCTAAATAATTCTGTAAAATTCTTATGTTTGAACTGTGGGTTAGTTATTATTTATTGGATCCTTTCAGGAGCCAAAGCTGGCAGAACACATTTTAAAGCAAGGCAGAAAAAGGAGGTTATACTGGAATGCAGTAACTTTCTCCAACATTTCAAAAAAGGTTTCCATTAGAGGTGGGGTTAGCAGCAAACCCTTCTGCTCCAGGTGAGTCAGAACCCAGAGAAATTTGCAAGGAAACAGGAAAGGCTGGCTTTTCTCACACCACAAGAGTTATGCAGTACCAGATACCTGCTGTAATTCACAGGGGCACAATGGAAATTTCACCCAAAGATGAATCTGCGGCTCCATGCATATCTTGGAGATATGGCAAATAACTTCTTTGTTTGGAACCTTACCTGCCTCTAGCCTGGTGTTTATGGTAAACAAGCTTTATTGTGAAGGCTAGCAAACATCTCAAACTAATTCCCTCCAAAAAGCTTACACTTCAGTGAAAAAAAAAGAAATCCTTTGTCTATAGACTTTAGCAAATCTCTTAACTACTGAAAATCAGCTCGCTGATCTTTTTTCTCATATCTAATCTTCTATCTGGTCCTCCCATATGGTGGGGTTTTTTTGTTTTTTTGTTTTTTTTTTTCCTTGTACTTCCCTTGTGCATCTGCTACCCCACCCAGCCCAGAAACTTCTCAGGGTGTGTTTGCAGTGGTCCCAAACAGCAGGTACCCATGAGTGGCTTTGTCATGGACGGCAGTGACACGTTCAGCTCTCTGGCCACTTGATGGAGCTGCTATGAAGAATGTGAAAGAGTAAAACTGCAGCCAAAGTCTTTTTCAGACTTCTGGTCTTTGTTCGGACCAGAAGTCTGAACAAAGTGCCGGGCTGAGGCCACCTTACACACTTCTCACGAAAATTCATGCCAAGCACCCAGGTGATCAGGGAGTTAGATGTAAAACAAGTGTGAGAGAAAGAAGATCTTGTTGTTTTAGATGACTTGTGCTTGGGAATGTTAATGGAAAAAATGTTGCTTTCATTTTGTTCAGTTTCAGTAACAGGTGATTTAAGGTACATGAGTTTGAACACTGAACTGCTTGCAGAAGTGTGGTGGAACTGGATTTAGCTGTCCATGCCAGCACTAATCTCACAGAGCATCCTTGGTTTTGCCTGATGAAATCGAAATTTTGTACTGTGAGGAAGAATAAGAGAGTTTTGTAATTTAGTGCCAAAAATTATGGAAAATAGAAAAAGTCTAAATTGAAATTTTTGTAAAGACTCAGAAATGGTCATTTTCAGAACTCTAAAAGAAAGGAAGACTACAGAGCAAGCATGAAGTCTATTTTATGTTCTTTCTGGAATTGTGTTTTAAAACTTCAAAAATTATCTTGCTTTTGAAAGAAATTCTATTTTTTAGCAAATAAAATATAGAAAAAAATATTTTTTTGAACACACATTTTCTAGACATGTCCATTTACCATGTTTTTTAGAATGATCAGCATGGGGGAGACAGTCACTGGCATGGAAGGATGTGGGGGTTTTTTCATTATTGCTGCTTTTTTGCGATTAGAGTTGGTTTATTTTTTTTTTTATACAGTTCACCTGGAGGGATTGAATCCTATGGGACACTCTATATTCTGCCCTCCAGGAGGGCACAAGAATCCATGAGAGACCATGAACATGGACTGAGGTCATGCAGCACCTGGGATAGCTGGATTGAATTAAGATCTGTGAGGAGGGTGGGTTTATATTTCTAGGGGCAGCTGTGCAAAAAAAAAATAAAAATATTTCATGTGGTTAGAAAATAATAGCCAGAATTCAAGAAAATGTATACCAGTGATTCTTTATTTCTGTAAACATTTCCATTGGAATATTTACCAAGGTCCTCAAGTCACATTTGAATTCATATGAAAATTAATAGAAAATGATGCTGTGACTGGACATAATTAGGTCATCTCCTAGTCATCTTCCTGGGGAAGAGGCCTGTGCTGACTTACCACCAGGACTGAGCCCACTGAGGACACAGTTACCATGGGGAAACACGTTCCTTATCCATGCTGCCCACGTCCTGTGGATAAACGAGAGATTTCACGCACAGCAGTCGTCAAGACACATTTTATAGGTACGAAAGTCACTGTGTAAAACTTCTTATAGTTTTGCACTGCTTCACTGCAGGACATGCTTAATTAATACACCAGAGGGTTGTTTATTCTTTGCAAAATATGAGCCCATCAGTGTCACTGAAAGCTCTGACATTGTGGAGATGTGAGTCACATCCGTGAAAGCTGCCTGAGGCTGCATTTAACCTTGTGCACTGAAGCTGAAAAGTAATTAATAAATATTCTCAAGTGTTATGTTTTTCCCTCCCATGAACTCAACATCTTAATTACAAGGGAATAGGTACAGAGAAAGCTGCTCTGTTTGTAGTTATCCTGCCCTTCTTTGCAACCTTTCTTACCAAAGAAATCCTTGTAGTCTCAGACTAAAATCCCTTTAGAGATATCACCAAAGTTATCTCAGACCATATATATGTAGGAATGGTACTCTTGTTTAAATTGCAAGCTTTGGATGGATTGTTTCTAGTTCTTTATCCAGTGCCAAGGATCCTGGTCCCAGGTGGAGCCTTAGGCACTGTGGTAAGAAAGACAATAATGGTAATAATAAAAATAAACCTACTATCTCCATATGCTCTCTGTTCAGACAGCCTAAACTCTACATGTGCTTCTACACCTACTCAAAGGAGACAGCCCCAAGTGCTTTCAGGGATCCAAGTGACACTGATAACAGGGAAACACTAGGCACAAGAATAGGCATGGAATTGCAATTTCAGTTTTGTCATTCCTACTGCAAGAGAAATAAAACAATATTCAAAGTTTAAATAAAATTTGAAAAATCATAATCACGGGGCAAAAAGTGAATTTTCATTTGTCATGTGCTCCCTTAACTCTAGAGAAATGTTGATGCTTGTAGAAATGTAGAAAGTTGTGAGTAACCACAAGTTCTAAAAGGGATCAGCAAAGGATCCCTTCAGTTTTGCAGCTAAGAGAGACCATGGGGTGTTGACCTGGTTCTGTAGGGTTCTTCCAACTCACTTAATGAGGAGGGAAGTCAGCTCAATAGCTCAAGGGTTGTTATTCAATCCAATTAATTTAGTGCTCTACTGTTTGCACATCATGACTCATTTTAAGGAGATTTAGAGAACAGCTGGACAAAGATACTGCACTGGTTGGAGAGGTCAGAGCTTGTGGTTGTAGATAAGCTCTAGGTTTGCTATCAGAGTAAGAAAAGGAACAGGAGGAGAAGTCAATGAGAACACAAGTAGTGAAGGCAAAGTGAGAGAATGGGACAGTGTGCTCCTGCTAGGATTGGCTTCATGAATTTGTTTATAGATTTTATTGCATTATTAGGTCACTACCACTGAAAATATCTAACTGTGAAAGAGCCTGTTGGAAAGGAAAGATACCTGAAACTGAGAAAGTCTGGTCCAGAACTAAAACTTGCAGATACATAGTCTTCTTTAATGGCATAGCTTATGCCATTAAACTGACAGTGATTTTGTAAATTATTCCAGATAAATGTGGTGGAAAACGTTTGTTCCCAACATGAAGGGCAGGACTCTCTTGACTATAAAAGGAGTGGAGACAGTTGGCTGAAGTGTAGTTACTTACTATGTTGGTATGTAAATTCGGTCAAAAAAATCCTGACCTCGATTTTTGAAATAGCAGAGATCATGTGTGAGGTCTCCAGGTTCCTAAACTTGGACTTTTTATATGCTTGTTGTGTTTTTCATGCACTTAGGGACTGACTTCACTAACTTTTTCTCTGCCACAGGCTAAGCTAGTGATCTCATGCAAAATAAAATCAGAGTTCTTTTTGTAATCACCTGAGGCCAAGGGCGAGATAAAGTAAAAACAACTTCACTCAGCCAAATATTGATAGGTTTTGCACTACGGCCACAGGATCTGCCAGTGCTGATTTGTTGGCTTCACTTCAGTTCTCCTCTGCTGCATCTTCATCACTTGCTTTCCTCACAAGCTTAATTCAGATGTAATCTTAGAAACAGACACATTTGACACTAGTGAATAAATATGACATGCTGCCTTGTTTTTCCTCTTCCTGATTCCACCTTCCACTGATTTATTAAACCCCTGAGTTTTGATGACAAAGTATGTTTCATCATTCTCCTCTGAAGGGGCTTTTATCATAAGTACATCATTGTTGGTGTTGATTCATGCCTTCTCTGGAGGGCAGTTATTTTGGATTGTCTGATATTCATATTTCCTTTCAGGCTATTCTGAAATAAACAGTTCTCATGTCTAATTTTATTGACATGTTTTTGATGTGGTTTTGGGCTTGTTGTTGTTACCCCCCTTCCTTTCTGAATTGCTTTGTCATATTCTGGATGGGTGTTTGTTGAGGTATGAGTCATGGAAATGGAGCAGTATTAAGGTATTCTTTAGTGCTTTCAAACAGATCACACTAACTAGAACAAAAGTGCATTATGTTGGGTATTGTTCCATAGGCTAATTACCTAATCAGATAATGTTGGGGAAGCAAACTTGTAGCAGACATTAATTATTGATGCATGCATTGATGATCTGGTAGCAGATGGCAGTATTTGCAGTGGAATATAAGTTGATGGTTGAGTGGATTAATTAAAGCTTACACAATTTCATGCCCTCCACTTAAAACATGGTGTAATAACAATTGTGTGCTTTTTTAAAAAGGAAAATAATATTTAGCTGTGGTTCTTTAACTGAATAGATTTTTCTGCAAGCAGAAGGAGAGAGTGAAAGGAATAGTCCATTTCCCAAAAATTCCTTTAGTGGCTTCTATTTGTCTTAGGAGTATTCAGAACATGTATAGCAAATAATGGGTAATTATTGTAGAGTACATTAACAATTGTGGAAACAAGGGCTAGGTGTAGTCATGTGCTTTTCTTCACAACTGTTTTTCTGTAAAATTCTATTCTGTTTTGCATTGTCTGTTGGTCAAATTAATCTACATCACTTCTCCTTTATGCCTTCACCCTGAACTATATGAGAACCCTGGTGCATTGTCTCTATAGACTGGGCATGGTTTGAATAATCTCAACACAAAAAAAATCCCCAATGAGCACAACTTTTGTCTGGCCAAAACCTATGATTGTTCCAGCTCAGATCTGAGGGAAGAACACATGGCCAGTTTCCACCAGGAGGGCGTTTTCTCTGGGGAGACATTGACACATTATCCTGAATAATCTTCAGGATTAAGTTGTTCAGTGAAAATCCTGCTCAGCAGTGCTTTGTCTGCTCTGAAAACCGTGGCTTTCTCCAGGGGTGAGCTGCAATGCTTTGGAACTTAAGGAGCCCTTTAGGGAGGTCAGCTGGAGCCCTCCCATGCCGTGCTGTTGAGGGAGCACAGACACCAGTGCTGCATGGACAGCTCCTAGAGACACATCTCTGCATCAGGGAGGAGGAACAAGGGCTGTGAAGCACATCTAGACTTGTTTGGACAGCATGGCTCATCAGAAGCAAGCACTGAAGTGAAAAGCACCCTGACAAGAAATCCCTTATTTCTGTTTGCTGTGACAAATTGGGGAGGAGTGTGAGAGAGAGGCATGGCATCACATGATCTATTCATAAAGGAAGCAAAAGCAATAACTGCTGTGACACTAATGAGGTATAAAATATCTCACCTGACAGCCACCAACACATATAGGCCTTGATTTTTTTTTTCCTCTAGGCAATATGAGCTCAGCCTAGATTTTATTATCTCCTGCTGGCTGTAAACCTTATGGAAGAGACAAACCCAAGACATTATACTCCCTCTGTAAGTTATAAATAAGTTTAAAGATGCAACAGTTACGTTTATTGTCATTTTTTGAACTTTTGACAGTGAATATCTGATTTGGTAAGCAATAAACTCAGAGTACCTGGCACTTTTATGCACACATCTCAGTTTTTTCTCACTGTTGCTTTTGCATAGATCACATCTGGAGCCTCATTCCTTGGCTTTCTGTGAGCCTCAATCTTCCTCTCACAGATACCAGAGTAAATGAAGCATAACTTTACCGAGGGTTAAAATACACTGCTATAAATTGCTTGAAAGGACTGGATAAATTCAAAAATATATTTTTTATTTCCATAATCTTAGTCAATAAAGACTGGTGCCTGGTCAGTAGGAAAGAAATTATAGCCCCAGAGTCCAGAAGAAACCCTCAGAGGGATAATTGCCTTCTTATTTAACAAAAAAATTTTCTTTCAATTCCTTTTATCCTTTTATTTTTTTATTTTCTCTGAAATCCCTCTAGAAATGAAGGCTGGATCTTCCTGAGTAACAGAAGGTATTTGGGTGTCCAGTCTGTCTTGCCACCTCAAATGATTTCAATGCATTTGGATTTCTCAACTAAGTACTGAGATTTCCATTTCCAAACCACCTTCCATATGAAAATGAAAAACCCATCATTTATGGGAGGTACTAACCAGATTTCTTCCTTTCTTCCAGCTCAACCAACAAGGTTGGAAGCTGCCTCATGACAAAGGGCGTGTTTTTTTCCTTGATTTAGGTATGTGGAGAGACTCCATCCTGCATCTGTAAATCTGTTTGTTTCTAACAAACATTTGAGAAATTCAATAGTTTTTGATGACTAATGGCCAATGGAAAGCTTAAAACTTGAAAAAGGTACTTAAAGGACTGAAGTCTTGACAGTTGAATGTCATAGAGTTGGATTGCTTGGAAAATATTCACAGTCCAAGAGAGCAGGAGTAATTAGCATTGTGTTCTGACTCATTGTTGCACCCATTTCAGGGCAAAGCTCTCCAGCTGTGAGAGCAGCAGCTTGATGAGTTGACTCTACTTTTATATTTCCATTCTATGACACAGAGCTAGTCCAACCGAATCAATCCCATCAAGACTTAGTGGCACTTTCCTGCTGACTCCCTGGTGTTTCATGACTTCCTTGAGGCTAAGGCTTCCTAGTGCTGCTAAATCCAGTGCTCAGTTTTAATTTTAAAATATTCTTTTCAGAACTTCATTCAATATATTTCTCATAGATTTCACCAGTCAACAAAACGTGTTTCCACAGTAACAAATAGAGCAATGTAATTGTTCATGCACCCTGCCATACATCCTTCAGGTGGTGATTTTTAAAATGTGGATAGTATAAGGGCTTGGACAACTTTGCTGTTTCAAAGTAAACTTGCAAATTTCAGAGTGTCAGCCAAAATATTTCCCACAGAGTTTCACTCAGCTGGAGATGTGGATGTCTGAGATAATTCACATGCCAATATTTTTTGCTGCTGTTTTGTTTATGTGTCTATCATTCCTCTTCTCTAACAGTGGGACAAGTACAGTCAGACAATGGGCAGGACTTGCCAAATTTCTGGCTGTTTCCTGCATGAAACTCAGCAAGAGCACAGGGCAGGAGAGGAGGAGCTCTTTGCCAGCTGGGAAGCCAAGCTCGTAATTATATCTCAGGGAGGGGAGCTGCTGTATCCACCCTGAGTTCTCCAGGTGTAATCTCCTCCAGTGCTGTATGTTCCTATTAAAAAACTGCATGATGGAGCCACTTTCATTTGTAACAAGCAGCCAGCAAAATGTTTATGAATTTTCAATCAGATCTCATTAAATATTAGAAAAGAAGGCTGGACAGAGCCCTGAGAACTCACTTGAGTCCATGCTGGTCAGCATAGCTTCCTTGTGAACTCCCCTTGCTATCACTCCTGTTTCAGACAGCTCTTTTCTCTGTCCTGCTGCTAGAGAGCTTTCACTGTGGGGAGTCCTCAGCCTCTCCAGGTGATTTATTACAGACCTTGCCTGTAAGTAAAATTAAGCTAGGGTGTTCTTTTTCCCCTGCCAACATCTAACACAAATCTTCTCTCTGTAACTGAATTAAAAACATTAGATTGACAGAATATTGTATGGATTTCTGCCAAGGACAGTGTGCGATGCTTCCAGCAGGCTGAATAAAAATGGAGCAATTCTGCATTGGCTTCCACGAGGCCCATCTCAACCTTTGCTGCTGAGCTCCTGTGAAAACCCAGTTAAACCATGTGATGTTGGCCAGGGAATCCACTGCACCTCCACAAAGCAGTTGTATGTTCTGTCAGCACAGAGGCACCAGGCAGTGATTTGCCCAGGTTCAAAGGCAAGAGCTCTCCTGGAGTGGAGCACAACATCCCAATATCCCAGTCTCTGCTGTTGTCTGGTGTCTGTTGCACCAAGCTGCTACTTCAGCTTGTCCCTCAAGCCTCCTTTTCATGTGAATGGAGTTCAGCGTGCTGGGAAGTGATGCTCCATATACAGATTTGGTATCAGTGTGATAGCATATATTGCAATAGCATTATATCTAATTTAAAGTATATTAACCTGTCTCCTGCCCTGATTACTAAAATCCTGTCTGCATCAGTAGAAGTCTTCATATCAAACAGCTGCATGGAAAGCACAGAGAGTAACAAGAACAAGAAATATATGCTGATAATCCATTTAAATGCAAATACCTGGCTATTTGACCTGGGATGCAAATGTTGAAATATATTCAATATTAAACTCATAGATCAAACTATCAACAACAGTAGTTTAAAAATATGTGCATATACTTCTGTGAGCAAATTATTTCAAAGTTAAATTCAATAAATTTCAGATGCTGCAAAGACAAAAATGACTGTTTCTTGTTAAACTACAGCACAACACTCAGGTCCATGCAAGAGTCCTCTCTGTCTGAAACTCCCAATTCCAATTTTATTTTTCTTTCAAAAATCTCAGAACAGGGCTGATTGGTTCATTTAATTGATTAGTGAAGTTGTTTTTAAGTGATGTACTAAACATTAATCAATCATCATGAAAATTGCAAGGTTATTTGGTTTTGTTGTTGTTGTTTTATAAAATTCATATGTATTTGGTTTAACTTATCTTTTGGGTTATATTCTGCATATATTTAATAAAAAAAAAAATTATCTTTCACAGTCCTGGAAAGCGGAATATATTTTTCACCTGAGGGTGGAAGAACTTCATGGTCAGCTGGTTGCAAGCACAGCAGCTTTAAGGGGGAAAAAAGTTAAAAAAAAGTTAAATGTTCTAACTGATTTAAAATAAAAATTCCATAAAGACATTTTCACTGGGCTTTTCAGACAGTCTTGGAATCTGTATGTTCAAGATCTCATTTTAGAGATATTTACAACTAGTATGCCCAATTTTGTATAACAATGTATTTCTTTTCATATTTTTTTAAACTTGGCTCATAATCTGCATCACTGTATAATGAATAACTCTGAAAATTTAGTTAGTTTCTGTTTAGGGTCACTCAGCTCTAAGGAAAAAATATAATTTAACTTGGACAATTTGGAAACCATTTCTAAATTCGGTATTTTTGGTTTTTTGAATTCTTGCAATGAATTTTGTTCATTCTTCACCTTCCTTGGCACAGGTTCAGTGAAACAGGGTTTGGGAGAGATATTTGCTACGGAACAGTTCAGCACCAATCTCAGCTGTCTCTCTGACAGAAATGTTTCTGAACTCCCTCAGATGTTCAGTCTGTGGCTTTACTGCCTGCACCCTGCAAATGATCCTCAGGCCCCATGTCTGGCACTCTTTTTCACTGGAATTTGGAGACATCTTTCACGTTGGAGTGAGAGTTTTGCCACATTTAGACTGTCTATGTGCTCCATTTGAGTGCACTCTCAATGGGGCTTTTATTGTGTGGCCAAGATTAGGGGCATCCTTTTCCACCCTCCCACCATCATTTTAGAGTCTGTGACTTTTGCTGCTCTCCAGCAAGATGAGGTTGTTGCTGAGGAGAGGAAATAATGATCCTTAGTCTGGTGCTGTCCAAAATCCATTTCAACAAGTCTTCCTTTGCCATAAAGAACAAATTCGCACAAGAATTACATTTGAGTATGTGAATACACGTGGTCAAGGTAATTAGAATATAATTCTTTTGCCTTAGCTCTGTTTGTCTGTCAGAAAGTGAATAATTGGATGCCAGGGAATAGGATTCAGTGTGAGTAGTTTCTATTATTGCACGTGAAACTTGTTAGCAAGATGTGTTCCTGAGGTTCTGCTGGCTGTTTATATACCTGTCTTTGCTTACAATGTAGATATGCAGACACCTTCCAGTTTACAAAAGAAAACAAAAATAGATAATTTTTCTCACTAATGTAACTTCTGTACTCCTGGGGATCACATGAATATCAATTTGTGTTTTTCTTGGCTTGTTATTTAAAGATCATTTGAAGTCTTCCTGGCAGATTGTGAAATGTTTTTCTTTAAAACAGGTCTCTTTCAGAATACCTTTTATACTCATCTCCTTGCCTCAGCTGAGCATCCAGACCACAGTGATGGCTGGGGTAAAACTGGCTCTGTAGAGGTGACAGTTGTCAAACCAGACAGCAGGAAGGGCACACAGCCAAAAACAGTCTGGAAAACTGGACACATTTGTGACTCAGGAAAGTCCACTGAGGAAAATGCTATCTTGATGTTTAAACTTAAAATAAGGTAGGCTGGCACTTTCTTTTCTTATCTTGTAGTGAAAGTCCTCTTGCAAAAGGAGAAATTGAGCAATTTGGATGACAGAAAGTTTTGCTTCTGTCTAAAACTTTTCATATGATCTGCTGCCAAGCAGAAAAATCATCATTCCCATCTTCTTGCCCAGAGATTTCACTTCTCAGGAAAAAATTTTCCCTTCCTCTCTCCTCTAGAGAAAACATCTGATACAGCTTTCCTACCAACTTCCTACCAAAATAACTCTGGGGTCCATTAACATCTGGAGTTTGAATGGGTACACAGGATGTTTCAGCAACGAGTTTTTTAAGGTGAAAGAGCAGAACTGCTGTGTTGTATCTTTTGGGAATGTACTGCTAGCTCAGTCAGTGCAGATGCCACATTAAAATGAAACTGGATTTCAGAAAAGATTTCCTTACATCATCGTGATTCAGATTAGCACATTGCTCTCCAAGCGCACAGAAGTCGACAGGACATGAAGAGCTTTCTTAACTAATGACTTAATCATTGGGTTTTGACTGGCTTTTTTTCTTAATGCAGACATTATGACTCTGAGCAGATTGCTAGGTGGGCCTTTGATTTGCAAGAGTAACCCCTGTTAGCCCTGACACCTTTTGAACTTTCAATTCAAATGTTAATTTTGGGAAGGAGGGAGTTGTGAGCAAGAGGGACAAGGGAAAAATGAAGAGACAAGCGTTTCTGCAAGCACACCGCACAGCAGGGCATTGCAGTAGGGCTCTCCCAGCCCCTCAGGCTGGCCCAGAAACGCACCTGCCCCACAGTTACCCTACCACATACAGGAATAACATTTGAACAGCTTAGTACACCTTATACTTGTGGCTTGCTTCATCCTTCTCTCCCTCCACTTTTCCTGTTCTCATAGGTAAAATTCCCTACAGAAATAATGACCACAGACACCAAAAACTGCCACGAATTTGGGGTAACCAGACAGCAATTTACAGGGTGTTTAGTCAGAGCAGCTCAGCATTACAGGACATGTTCTTCACACAGTGGTGTTTGTCTCCTTTCTGGGCTGTGCTGGTACACATTTAGGTACAGGAACGGTTTTTACAAGGCAAGGAGAGGGAACACTTCAGCCTTCCTTGTGTCATCTATTCTGTCTCCCCATTCAGCAGCAGACCCAACTTTCCCAGAAGTTCTCTTGAAACTGTCGTATCTGTTGAATCCCTTCCTATTGCTCTGGACACCCTTTGCTAGCTTTTCCTCCACGTGGGATTTGCTCTTGTCAAAGCAGTGCTTTCATATTCATGCTGCTTACCTCTTTTTTTTCCCCACTGATTGAGTGTTGTCTGTCTGCATTTCATTTCAGTTGTTAAGAAGCCCCTTTCTTGGGCAACTGGCTTTCTGAAGGAATTCCCAGTCTTTCTCTGGAATTAAATGGTTTGTTCTTAAGCTCTTAGTAAGTTTTCTGTAGATGTCACCCAGCAAATCTTTCACTCCCATGGCTGTTTCACAGCTGATTTGTTTCAGAGAATGAACAAAGATGTGGAAATCTTGAACACCTTTTAGGGACTTGGGGAGATATCTTCTCCATTATATGCATGCACTTCATTCTGTTCCCTTCAAATTGGTCCCTGATCTTTTTCCTACTCCCTATGTCTTTGTTGTTTTCCTAAAATAATGAATTAACACATCTGGTGAGCACACATAGCTGTTGAAGAAATTCAATTCAATTCAATTCAATTTGATCAGGGTGATTTGCTCTAAGATCTGTCTCTAAAGCAAAAGATGTCACGCAGTTATTATGTCTGCAAGTCTCATAACCTGGCCTGAACACACTTATCAGATAAGCCAAGTGAACAGATGTATGCACAAACTGCAACTGTGGAATTATGCCAGTCTCAAAGGAGAGAACAAATGAAGTTGGAATCTTTAATGTATTAGAGCAGGTCTATTAATGCTGCTGATTCCCCTATTTTTTGTGTTCATCTTGACATTTCCCAATAAAGGACCTTAATTTTCCTTCACAGTGGTACCAGTCCCAAGACTCTGGGTCACAGAACCTCTCACCATTCCTCATGAACTCTTCCTGCAGTGCATGCTGTTCCATTTGCTATTGCAATTGATTGCTCCATACTACTCTTACTCATTATTTTTCTTCATGTTTTTTCTAATTTCCAAAACTTCAAAATGCACAGAATCATCAGGAACACCTACATTTTATAAACAACTTCCTTTAGTAAATTAATTCCTGCCAATTTTTAGTTCATACAAAACCTATGGTATTAAAATAAATGTGCACTGTCTTTCATAACTTGTTTTTTAAAGCAAACTCTGGAGAATTGTCAGTACATTAGATTTCAGCGTGCCCATATGTGGGCAGCAGAGCTCTGGGACTGGACCAGAGCATTATTCTCTAGAAGAAATCTTTGAAGGTTAGAATAACAGATTATGAAGTTCCTAGAGAACGCATGGTGTGTAAATTGCATTTTTCTCATAGCTTGATCAAATTTGGACAGCTTTTCAGATGGCAAAACACAGTGACAAGAGTTTATTCTGTTCCCAAATGTAAATGACCTGTACAGAGACTGGGGCAAAATCATTATTCAAAAAAATGGAGAGCAGGACTCTTTGCAATCAAACAAGTTTAATGTATTTTCCCTTCACCATGATTTCAAAAGAATCATTTTGGTTGAAATTACCTACTCTGTCAGTTGTGGGTGGGCAGGCAAAAAGATGTAATGTATAAACTTTGTGTCCAAATGGTAGCCAAAATTCTGATTAATTGATCATGGGGAATAGGTTACACAGCAAATTCACTCTCAGTGCTGTCAGCTGTGCTTGTAGTAGGTGTCACTGCATACCAAGCCATTAGGAGACAGCTCCTGTGTCCTCAGTCAAGATATTAAAACAGTCAGGGTAGTACACCACTGCTAAGAGTGCCAACCTGACTAAAAAGTTAAATTATAGGCTGGTTGCTGGAACAGAAAATCAGAGTTAAATTTTCATGGTAACATCTGCTGTATTCATTTTTATTTTTCTGCTGAAGGGACTGCAATAAAATTATTTTGCCTTCCCATCAGTTGATATTTGAATTAATAAGGTACTGTCCTCATTTAAATCCCATTCTCAGGCTCACATTCTAGTGTAATAAGAAAGATGAATCAACTGAGACTGAGTTGTTTAAGATGTGGTACTATGCCTAGCTAAAGCAAATGAATACAGCTTCAAAGGACAGTAACACTGAAAGGTTCAAATGAGCTGTGCAGGGATTTGAGGATATTTGTCTACTGAAAAACATTGATTTTATTGAAATTTAACCTGCACCAGTGAAGAGCTGAGGTCAACACATGTTCCATTTGAAAATTGATTTGATAAATTTTGCTATGTAACTCTGGAATTGGGTCTTTTTGTGCCACTGAGTCCTTTTCCAGCACAGGCAACCAATTGGTAGAAGCCTGGTGTACAGGAGAGGAGAGAGCATATCTACACGTCAGCACGTTGTGGTTCTGGAGAACAGTCTGGTAGCTTTGCAGCAGCTTTTCTAGCAGTGGGATCATATCAGCACTCAAAGTCATTCCCTGACTGACCTGTCAAGATACATTCACTTCACTGCAGCTTTCGGGTGAAAAGCCCCATTTTGTGACAAAATTACAGCTGTTTTTGAGGCACCTGGCCTTTAATTTCACTTAACAGTGCCTTCAATAAGATGATGTAGAAATAATCCAAAGGTTGATTTTGACACACTAAACAACCAGAGATTTTCATAGAATCTGAAGTGCCTTTTGTTTTGCTTTGCTTTTTTGTTTTGAAATTTCACTTGCAGAAGTAGCTCCATCTCTGGTGAAAGGGAAATTAAAGTGCAAAAACAGGCAAAATTTGATCTATTTTTTTCAGAGATTCTAATGTTGTGAAAATTTTCGTGTCCTTTTTTTGTGTCCTTTTATGGAAGGTAAAAATGTTTCAAAATCTAGTAAATTTTCTTTGGGTAAGGAAATTCTTTCTCTCTAAGGTTTTGTTCTGGTCATGTATTGTGAGGTAACCAAAGCAAACAGAATAAATAATATGGAAGGAAAGACTACAGTTTCCAGACCGTTTTGACATATAATGTGAAAACTACATCTCTTCTTTTGGTTTCAATGGGACTTGGTGACTGCATTGTAATTTTTAAAAGCACAACAGAAATATAAGTTTTGTAATGGATTCTAAATGTTCAGGGGCAGTACAGACTGCTGGCAATTTGCTTGTGAAAACAATTGTTTTCTTTTCTGTCTTGCTGCGCTTTCATGTATATGGCAAGACTATTCTTGGTCGTGATAAGAACCACTCTCGTTCCCAATGGTGTGAGTCACTTGGAATTTACAAGGTCAGTGTGATCTCCCAAATGTTCTCCAGTTCCATTGCAGGAATCAGCTCTCCTGCCTGGTCAGAGCATGATGCCTCCATCAGTCCAATTTGTTGTCCTCCTCAAGGGCTGACCCTGACCCTGCAAAAAATAAAAGAAGGGACAAAGTACCAACTTCCCAACTGAATGAAGTAAATCATTCAATTTGAATCAATCTGATTTGAAGTTTCTGATTCAGTGTTTTTTAGCAAAATCTGATGTTATTTTGAATTCTATCCAATCTTCAAGCCATTTCAAGAAGTGTCACATACATGCAGTGCAAGGCTCCTGCTATGGGACTCCATGTACAAGACAACACGTCTGAGAGAAATACTGATTTTTCACAGAACATGAAAACCAGAAAAATAGCAAAACATTTTTGCATGACCTCAGCCTTCTGCAAAAGTAGCCCAATGTTCATATCTTGTCTTACTTATACTTGTCTGTAGGCTTCTGTGGAGCTTTCCTAAAGACCATAACATCAGCTGCAATATGGAAGTATTTAGCAGTTCTCTGTAGATTTAGGTTGCTATTTCATTTTTATGTAAGTTTTTTCCCCTGTGTGAATTGAGACGCATTCTGGGGAATTGTGGGATAGTTTAGCCATCTGAAACAAACTTTAACATCACAAAATCAAATGTTTATCTCCCACTTGGGTACTGTTTGTTTTTACATCCTACTTAAGGACTTCCGTGAAAAGGGCAAGAAGAGAGAAAAGACTAAAGAAAACAAATCTAATGAGACTGAATACATAGTCAAGTGCTTGAGCCTTCACTAGGTTCCTCAGGCTGCATGTTTGTGATGGATTTAAGATAATCTAAGTGGGCAGCTGTAATGCCACCCTGTTCTTAGCTTTGAACCTCCTTGAAGTCATGGCAACAAAATCTGGGTTAGGACTGCAGGGAAGCCTTCCATACTGCTTCATAAAGCTGACATGAGAAACATCTCTGAACTGACCAAAGGTCAATGGTCAGTTCAGAGATCTGAACCATGAGTGCAGAGAACTGCCTGATTAATTTAAATTAATTATTTTTTTCTTGATTAGTATGTGGAATAAGTCCATGTCATGTTCTTTATATCTAATGTAACATCAACACTAGTAAAAAAATTTCAGTTGCATTATTTCCAAACACGGTTTTCATAAATTACCCTTCTAAACCCATAATTGGGAATGTAATCAAGAAGCCATTGTGTTTTTTGGTACAGCAAGGCAGCTATAAATGCCATGAGAGTTCATGATGCTCATGAGTCCTGAAGACCATTCCAGAACTAACAAGGGTCAGTTGTGTTTCTGTCCCCACTGACATGTCCAGTTGTTGTTATGATAGGTGAAATGTGCATTTCAAAGCTTTGTGCTGTAGTGCTCCCAGTACCTTGGATGAGATACTGCATCCATAGACCAGGACCCCACAGACATCCTCTGATAAGTCAGAAAGGGAGGCAGAGAATCCTAAGAACAAAACTGCTGTGGATGCTGAGGCTGTTTTTGCTCTCTGCCTGATTCTGGTACCATCCAGCATCTGTTCTCCTCATGTCACTGGAGACTGCAACATAAAACACTATTGTGACATGTAAAGGAATGGAACCTTGTGTAAAATTGAGTAAGATGAACTTTAACACCGAGTTCTGGGACACTTCATTGATCTTTCAACATGGAATTAACAGGAAATACATTTCTTCACAGGCTTGTCTCTGGAGAATATGGTTGTGGAAGACCAGTTAAATTAATGGAGGACAGGATATAAATCCAGTGATTAATTATTTTTGGATGCTAAATCAATAACTCTGGTTGCAGATTAAATTCTTTGCAACACTTAAGGCTTTATTTTGGAGCATAAAAAGAATGCAAATAAAGAGATGAAAATTAAAAAGTGAAGTTCTTGTGAGAATTTCAAAAGGAAATGTGTGTGTTTTCAAAGTTCAATGTGAAGTACAGGCAATTTATGTTGGCTAAGATAAAAAAAGAACAACTGCAAATTATTTATAAATTTAGCTTAAATTTAAAGATGGAAAGATGGATATAACAAAGTTTTAAATGTGTTGGTACCATTTTACCACCTGGCATAAGTTCTGCTATAAAACCAATGTCACCCCCCTGAACTAAAGAGAGACATCAGGAAGAAAGGTGAGCAAGAGTAGAGGATGGAGAAAACACCTGAGATTTTTTAATTTAGTGCTGAAACCAGCATTACTAATGGGTGGAAATAACAACCTACCCACCCTTTCTGCCTTTCTTGCAAGCCTTCGAGACCACAGCCTCCACCAAAGTTATCAGTCAGCCTTTGGTCAAGGTTTTACTGAAGATTGTTTTTTCAACTGAAGGTTGGAGAAACAAAGTGTGTCATTAAAAAATTAATGTATTCCACCTGGAGGATTACTTATTTTCCCACTGCTGCCCACCTCTAATTATGTGCTCTTTCTATTCTTAACTCTGTTTCCTTTCTTCCCTCTTTGCATTTTACTAAAGAAAAGAATCTGCTTTGAGGAAGAGTGTCTCTGGCTGTGCTGCTCTCAGCCTGTGAGCAGGAAGGCAGCTCTGTCTGGAATAACCTGTTAGTGATGTGTGTTTACCAAGGCAGCTGATAGGGATGTTTACCAACCCTTGTTTCTCTTACAGACACTTTGTGCCATGGGCTGCAGAATCAGAAGCAGCACATTTGTCTTTGTTGTTCTTTCTTCCTCACTCTCTGGGTGTTTGTCTTGTTTTGTCTCCCAGAAAACATATTCATACTCATAAAAGAAATCAACAGAAGAAGTTTCTGTTAGCTCATTTTAGGTAACAATTACTTGCAAGAGGGCAATTAAGGCCGTCTCCATTACTAGCAGAAAGACATTCAGAGAGGCAGCATCACAAAAATTTCCTCTGTACTCAAAGAGAAAAGAAAAAAAGAGCTAGTGTTAAAGTTACAACTTTTGTTATTCCTTTAAGTTTCAAATATTTTAACTGTCGGGGGGTTTGTGTAGTTTGCCAGGGATTTTTTTTTTGTTGCTTAAATAGAAGGCCAGTAAGAAAAGCATTTGCCACAGACCTAAGCTGACCAAGGTTTCAACTCAGTGTTCAACCTTGCTTAAATGAAGAAATATTTTATTCGCACTTGATCCTCTCCATTTTCTTTTTGTTCTACTAAAAGTAGCTCATTTATTGACTCTGCTGGATCACAGTGGGAATTTAGGGGTTTAACCTTGATTAAGGTGGTTTTGTAGTTTCAGCAAGATGCCTGTGGTTTGGAACATTCCCTAACTGTAAAGCAGAATGTTATCTTCAGAAGGGTAAATTTGCTCTTGTAACTACTACTGGCACTATGTGTTAATGTAGTACCAACACAGCCTCTCAAACAGATCTAAAGAAGGAATCTGATGCTGATAACTAAGCACCACACAACTGCTCACTCCACCTCCTCCAGCCTCCATGGGACAGGGAGGGAATCAGAAAAGTAAGAGTAAGAAAGCTCCAGTTTAATAATTGAATAATAATAATAATTTTATTTAAGGAAAAAATAACACGAAAAAGGTGAAAAAAACCTCAAGAAAAACAAGTTATGCTAATTCAAAAATGCTCATTACCAACCAGCTGCTGCCCAGTCAGTTCCTGAGCATCCACCCCCAGCCACCTTCCCCTCTGCTTTAAATGCTGAGCATGTTGTCACGTGGTCTGGAACATCCCTCAGGCCAGGTGGGGTCAGCTGTCCTGTGTGTTCCCCCCCAGCTCCTTGTGTCCCCCACCCTCCTCCCTGGCAGGGCACGAGAAGCTGTCGAGTCCTGTAAACACTGCTCAGCAACAACAAAAACATCTCTGTGTTATCAACATCATTCTCAAAGCCAATTCAAAACACAGCACTGGACCAGGAAGAAAATTAACTCTATCCCAGCTGAATCCAGGACATTGGGTAATTGTTTTTTGCCTAAAATTATCCTCAAGTCAAGAAAATTCCAAGAGCAAAGCAGTCACACTGCTGAGCTACATGATTCTATTAGCCAAAAGCCCTCTTTATCACCAGTCTGATAAAACACCTGCAGAGTGTAGAAGATGTTTTGCAAAAAGACATCATCTGGTCTTTTTGAAGGAATATTTGAATCAAGCAATAGCAGGCCTAGATTTTTTAAATCTTCCCAATATTTCCCACAATTAAAAATCTATTCTGGGCGTTGTTGCCATCCATGGGAAATTGTCAATGAGCTTTGCCTTGAGGTGCTATAAATAAAGATCATTAACCTTTAGCTAACATAAAAATCACAAATTTGACAATTATTATAACTACTGAGACTCGAAGATGAAAGACATTAAATTAAAAAGCTTTTTGCTGATTTTTTACCAATAACACAGCAGCTTTCACATGCTCTTGACAGTCCCTGAATGCTTTCCTTTCCTGTCTCCTTCCTTTGTATTTTGACTTGTTCTCTCATTAAAAATAAGCACCCTCTAATGATTTCAACTCTATTTCTTCCTTCATTGAACATGTCAGGTTGTGACAGATGTGTGTGTTTCTAACCTGAGCCTTGAGGATGTAGAACTTTCATGCACATGCCCTTAATTACATGCAGCACATTTGAATAACAAACTCTTTGGCAAAACAATGCTCTCCCAGCCCATTTTTGCCACAGAGGGAGAAATCAAACCTTTTATCTGTACCCAGCAGTGCTGCAAATACTAAATGACCACTGAATTCAGAGGTAGCTCTCTTTGCTCTGAAGACAGTATATTATAATTCTATTCTGGCTCCATGTGTCCCCATGTTTCTACTGTATAAAATGCATGGATTTCACAGTAGTTCTGGTGCTAATGGTGTCACTCTTTCATGTCAGCAGGTAAAAACTGTTTTTTTGGTCAGGCTGTTGTTGTATGTAGAAAGGCCATCCAGCACACAGAGACTTAGAGGTTTCCCGGCTACCAAATTCTCATGCCTGAATGTGTTTTTCATCCACTAAGCTCAACCTTAGTGCTACCTGTCAAGTGATAACTTCTTCCATAAAAAAGGAGCCCTTTTTTCTTATTGTGACTTTTGTTCTGGGTTCTTCCCAAGATTGGGAATGAAAATGAGTAAAATATCATATGAGCTAATCCTTTTTATGGTGGTGTTGTCCTGCATCTACCAGATGGATCTTGTTTTCCAAAGCACGGAGCTAAAATTTGGGAATCTGAGTGAATCAGACAAGCACAGTGCAAAGTGCCAAGAAATGTAGAATCAAAAATACCTTGGTATGTTTTACTTGAAAAAAATAGTGTTTAAACTTTCACCAGTATTTTTTCATTGAAAGCTCAGAAGAATATTTTGGAATTTAGGATATTTTGTTGTTTCAGGGTGAGGGTTTTTTTGGGGGTTGGGTTTTTTTTGGTAAAGTACCATTTCCTAATTGTCTATAATGAAAATCTATAAAACACTTTCATATTTTAATTATTCACATATGATATGTCATTGCCAAGTACCTTCAGACACATGTATGTTACTGTGTCTTCTTGGGGCAGAATTGGGCTTTTGAAGCAAATTCCCTTAACATGTTTTGGTTCCTACAGCAAGGGAATTTCGGGAGATGCAAATGGTTTGGGAGCCTGCCTGACACAAATCTGACATAAAAAAATGACATAAACAACGTTAAAACCAAAATAAGCCCACTGATATTTGGTCCTCAGTACCAGCCATTTTGCTTTACAGATCCATTGCCAGTGGTGTGAATGTAAACACAGACATTATTCAGACCAATTAGATTTAATAGTTTACGTCCAAATTGTGCAAATAATCACCACTGTGAAGTTTTGTCCAGACTGCCCTCACCTTTCAAGTTCACCAAACCTGTCCAGCAGTTTCACAGCATGCTTTCTCGTGAGATTTCCCATGTCTGGGTTCCCACACAGAAATTCCTTCAGAGTTGCAGTGCCTCATTTTTGGTTCTGATTCTGGCTGGAGCGTAGAAATTCATAAGGAATAAAAAATGAGGAGGAAAGCTCCATCAGGATGAAAATATGAATGGAGGTCAAAGTCATTCACACACAGGATAACACTGTATCCTTGCAGGTTCCTTTGCAGAAGAGCAATTACTTGAAGGAGAATTAGGCATAGATCTGGAATGTCTATGTTTGCTACATTCTTTGTTAATTAGAGCACCATGCTGTAAATTTTACAGGCTTTTCTTGCTATTAACAGGCACTGCCCATCTCATCTTTGACTCTGCATCTCTCCAATGGGGTCTATCCCACAGCTTAGAATAAGCACAGGACATTTCTGCTGGATTTGTTTATGCCCCTTGTAAACTCTGTGTAGTTTTAAAGAACAAAACACTGCAGCAGAACTAGTGCAAGATACACACATGAAGAATATCACAAAAGGGCTGAGACATGTTTATTTTACTTGTTTTCTCTTGCCTTGGTGTTTCTGTTTCTCCTTTCATTTGCTTATGTTCTCATTTAGTTCAGTCCCAGAGGTAGCTGCTTGTGTGCCTTCATGTGTTCAGCATCTCACAGCACAGACAGATCCTTTCCATCCCTGACTGCACCAAGCAGACCACAAAACTCTACAGTCAGGTCTGACATATTAAGCTGCCATGGTGCAATTCCTCCATAACACAATGGGAAATACTCACTGCCACCTCTGCAGCAGCAGGTCTGACCTGCTCCTGCTATATCAACTAAATTGGGTATCCTGGGACACGAGTCACCCAAGCCCAGTGCCTCATGTGGCTGAGTGTATTCCTCTAAAGTATCTTGTTAGTGGTTCTGGGCACAGGGGAAGCATTTTCTGCAGATGTGTCATTAGTTCATTGCCCATTAATGGCCTGCCTTATGTGTAAATGTCTCTGGATAGTCCCATGTGTTTAATCTGATTCCTTTATCATTCACAGATATTATCTCTGGCCCAGGCTTCACTTTGCCATGTTTACACTCAAGCATAAGAGCTTTTTCCCATGACCCTTGTTTTGGATTTAAGGTATTGGAAGGACCTCAGCATTTCTAAAATATTGTTACCAAATCAAGTCAGAAAAGCAACCAGAACTACAAACAGGAGGTTGCAGAATAATAGTCCATGTTAGCTAAGCAAACAGGAAAGCCTGAAGCACACATACAGTATTATCAAAATCAGATTAGATGTGATGACTTTTCATGTAGGGGACTCATATTCTCTTTAGATTAAGTAGATTTGCATAGCTATCATAAAAAATTTGAACTAAAATATTAGTGTATTGACAAGTGTATTTAATTTCTCAAAAGCCAAAAAATTCCTTGTAAAGGCATCTTTGCCTACAGAGGGCTTTAGATCTCTGATGTAGAGAGATGCATGGAAGATATTTTGTCACAGCTACAGCTGTGAGAACAAATGAGGAAAAGTATGGGTATCATGACTTGTCAAGACTTGAATCAGCAAGGAAACCACTGGTCTTGTTTTGCCTTAGCTTTTTTTATTCTTAAAGTATTTATGCTACTTTTACACTGATTTTATTCAAGTCCATTGATCTGTTAGTGCTGCCATGAGTCTGACTTCTTTTATGCTGCAAATAATAATTCTGCTTCTTTTAATAAGCTGTCTGGAATTTGCTGACCATCTGCCTGTGCAGCTGAGGGCGTGGAGGATTTAGTCCTTTCTCTTTGCTTTTCTGACTGTCACCTGCTGTACCAAAAAAAAATGTCATATTTCATGACAGTTAGGGCTCTCTCCTACAAAACTGCCCACTGAGCTGCAGGAAGAACTTTCTTAAATGGTTAATTTGGTGTTTCTTTATGACAGCCTTTGGCAAGTTGTCCAAATTGGAATATGTCCCTGGACACTAAGAATGGCCCCTGGATGTTTGCGGAAATGTTGAAAGTGTTTTGGCTTCTTTCATGTCTCCATCACCATGATCCCTCTGCCCTGCCAGCTGGTGCCCATGGAGCTCTGCAGAGTCCTCATTCCCCTGGTGCTGTGCATCTCCAATGTTCCTTCTGGCTTTGTTTGCAAAATTGTCCAGTTTTTGCATGTTCAAATATCAATTGAAATGTTTGTTTGCACAGATATGCTCTTTACCTCATCGTTCTAAGGCTCGTTCAGTCCCTTCAGGACTGATGGTGAGGCAGCAGTGCCTGGCTGAAGTTTGCACAAGGACAGGCTCACAGCTCCAAGGAGTCTTGGTGCTTTTCCATTTCCCAAGGCAAGATCTAAGGCTTCTCCCAGAGCAGGGTCACATTTGCCTTCAAGGCTACTCTAATGCAAACAGGAGTCTTTTGAGGAGAGAGGAAGGTGCATCCCAAAAGAGCAGAAAAACTCACTTCAAAATGAAGGCAAGCAACAATCTTCCTGCAAGAACATTTGAAAAAAATAAACCCTTCTTCCTACCTGAAGTCCTGATCTCAACAGGCAGCAATGCTTTAGAAGCATCTTTTCTTCACTGTTTAAAGGAAATAATTAATCAGGAAATTTTTGGCAAAGTGAAACACTGTCTGAAGCAGAACATTTTCAGTAGATAATATTAATGGAAAAAATCAGAACCTCCAGCATTTTCAAGAGTAAAGCTGCATTATGTTTGTCAGGAAAACTACGGTAGTGTCTTTTTCTGTCTCTCTCCATTTTTTGAAGGCACATGAAAATGTCTTTCTAGATCAGATTATTTTCACTCTTTTTGTTTATTTTCAGACAAAAAATGTTCTCTCTGATGCTTTCATGTTTCTTCAGAGAACAACACTAATTGGCTTCCATCACAAGAAAATAACTCTCCAGAAGAAAAAATAGTCTGTTGTTCCTTTACATCAATTTTATGTTTCTTAGTTGCGTCAGCACAGAGGATGACTGATTCTGTTGTTTGAGAAAGGGTATGGTTCCTGCCTAATTTTTATTTATTCATTATTACAGAAGGTAGATAAGAAATAAATAGAGGGAGTTGAAAAGATTTTAGCTGGGGACTGTATTCTTTTTTATTTCCTTTGCTCTGAAATAAATTGGTTTTATAATCTTTTTTTGTCTCCTTCAGGCTTAGTTTGCTTAATTAGTCACAAGAAAATGTTTGTGACACAAAAAGTGAACAGGAAGGAAATTGAATGGCCCCACATGTAGACAATAGGAACATGGAAGTTCATGTGTGTAGCAAGATTTTTTTTTTTTAAACCTTTGCTTTGAAAACTTCAGTCCTGCTTTGCAAAGCAAATGTCGCCTAAAAAAAGTGGTTGAGGAGGATGATAACCTATCATTTTGGTAGTGAAACCTCAAATTACTCTTCAAGGAGTTTGTATTCCCATTTGTGATAGGGGATTCATCTACCCTACAAAGCGCAGTGCTGAAATGCTACTACAGACCCAGAGAGCTCCTGAGCTCTGTCAGCTCAGCCCAGACTCTGCCTAGACTGAGGAGCTTCAAATAGATACCAGAGGATACAATCTTGACATTCCAAGAACTAGAACCTTTCTATAAGCAGTTTACTGTTTGGATAGTAAGATAATCATAATTTTTCTATGTACCTCTTGGTACATATTTTCTATTTAAACTCCAGGCAGCCAAACAATGGTTTGTGAGCTTGGATCCCCCAGGTCAGCTGTGGCTCTGTTTTGGGATTATAGCACCCAAAAGATTCCTTCAGCTAGGCAATGCTGTCACAGTGGTGTGGGGACAGCAAGTGTCAGCCACTCTGTAACACAGTCTGAACCTTCAGAATTGCATTGCTTTGATTGTTTAGGGCACCCTGAAGTTAATGTGGGTGTATTTCTTACTTACCTTTTGTGGGTCCCTCCAGTAATTCTCATAGCTGCTGTTTTAGAGCTGATTGTATTTCTCAGATTGTTGATACCACTCTCCAAGGACTTCTGGAGGATATCTCTAAACCCAGGCACTCAAATAGTACCACTCTTTCAGAATAATGGGCAGAGTACTGGACTTTGGATGCTTTTCCAGGTACTATGGAAGCCTTTTGTGCCTCTTGCTGCATTCTGCATTAGTCAGCAGACAAATGGGACTTGACATGCAAGCAAGTAAAGGACTTGCTTTATCCATCCATTCCATTCAGGGTCAAAACTTCAGGTGTCATGAACTGGAGTGGCTCTGACAAAGTCACCTGCTTTTGTCACATTAGTCTCGTGAATGTCTTTTGGTTTGCATTTGTTGAATATTTGGCCCTACTTTTGTAGAACTTCCAGCTCCAGAGGAACTCAAAGATTCCCCAATTTTTTGTGTTTCCAAGAGCACACCTGAAAGGAGATGAAAAAATAGATCAAGCTACTTCTGAGAGGGCCACATATCTCAATCCCACACAAGCTGATGGCTTATTTGGCCATGTACTGATGAATGATGAAATTTAAGTCCAATTCTATTTAGCAAACTGATACAGATGTGTCCTTGCAGCTGAGAATTGTCACCAGACTTTTCTCCAGGCAGGACCAATCTGAAATCAGCTCTGTTGTGACACGGGAATGCCAAGTCTGTCAAAACAAGGGAATATCTAAACCACAAGATTGCAACGGTTCATTTAATGTCTGAGAACGATGAAGGCATTTTCAGCAAAGGGAGATGAAAAATTGCAGCCATGTCACCAACTATTCCAATCAGTCACCATTTGTGTTCTAGGGTTGTCTCTACATTGTTCAGAAGAAGAACTTATTCCTGAAGTAAGCTGGTGTTCATATCCTAAAGCACAAAATTTAGAGAACACTTTTAATTTTATCCCAGGTATTATAAATGCACCTATCCAATCCTTTCATCTCTGCTGTGACATTTTCATATCTCATTTTTCTACCAGTAACTTCAGAATAAGGCAGATGATTTTTGTGTTCCAGGTGTATGGACATACAGAAGTCTTGTGACCAGCTGAGTTATTAAATAGCACACTACAAAAACCTTGTTCATCATCTCTCTAGGGGAAGAAATTTGCTTTATGACAAAGGTTATTATTAGATTTTATCTTCAGTTCAGTAGAGTATCAGAAATACTGATCATGAAGTGCATTTGTGGCTCTGATACTCTTAACTTTTTATATAGAGTGAATAAAAGGACATAACTCCCAGCAAGCCAGAATTTTGTAATTACATACACACAAATTACCAACATCCTTGAGTATCAGAAGCATTAATGCAGTGAGAAGTTCTTAGCATAATTTCCTTTAAAAAAATCTAAACCAACAAAACCTGTATTGAACCTTTGTAATTTTGAAGACAATAGTGAAAATGAAGAGAGATGTAAATCAAATAAGGATCATATGGAACATCCTTGGGAAATCATCTTAATCACTTGGAATAAATCCTCAGGCACACACTGTATGCTGGGTGATTAAGATAGGCAGGAACAATTACTGTTGAAGAAGTGGATCAGAAAATTGTTGTTTCATAGGTCAGTCTGAAAAGACCAAAAAATAGCTGAAAACCTTGTTACAGAACAGAAAAATAGTATCACTTGCTTTAGTGATCACTTGCAGTACAAAGTTTTGGCAAAATCAGTTCAGGTCAAATGAGCAACAGACTACATGAGAGGGAGTTAAATTGGAGGGAGATAAAACCAAATAAACAAACAAAAACCCAAATAAAAAACACAAGCCAAAAACCCAAGGCCAACTCTGTAAATGTTCCTGATAGTGCAGAATTTGACATCAAAGTATCTTCCTCAGGCTACTGAGAATAGCAGTATCAGCTGGATATTTTATAATGAGCCTAGTCAAAGAAGAATAATTAATAGATACTAAAAGCCTAAATGACCTGCATAACTACAAGCAAAATAACGTTTTGATATTCCTTTTTCTCATCTGACTTGACAGCTTTTTTTGGGCAAAGACATTGCTTCTGTTTGGGAAAAAAGACATTATTTCTCCTGATTTGCAGAAAGGTTTTGAACGCAGAATTGTAAGTTCTTTAAAAGCCCAGTCAAGGCAGTGGAATATCTGAGGGAGAGAGCCATGTCATCTCTCTTGTGGTGTCCCTCATCCATCTTCCCCTGTGCTTCTGTTTCATTGGAGCTCTGCCAAAGCACACAAATTGGGTTTTTCTCTGTGTAAAGTGCTGAGAGGTCCTTGGATAATTCCTCTCTATACTTATAAGGAAGGTCTAAATGATTCAGGAGTCTGAGTCTCACCAGACCCCTGAATTCTCTTGACACCTTTGCAATATCCTCTGTTTTCTCTGTGTTCATTTCCTGCCTAGAAGATTTGATTGTTAGCAAAGCTTGCAAGGCCTAATTCCTACTTTGACAGAATATGTTGCCTTTGTGCACAGATGCTGTCAAGGAGTGGCTGAAGGACACTCAGGCTGCCTAAACTTCCCTGAGGAGCCTTGTGTTGCTGAGCAGACTTCATATGATATGGAATATCTCTTTGGTCAGTTTGAATCAGCTGTCCTGGCTGTGTCCCCTCCCATGCCCACCCCATCCTACTCATGATGGGGGAATGCTGGAGAGACAGTGCTGATGCTGTGCCAGCACTGCTCAGTGGTATCTAAAACACTGGTGTGTTATCAACACCTTTCCATCTACTGATACAAAAGCACAGCACCAAGGCTGCCTTGGGAAAATCAGCTCGTCTCAGTTGGCCCCAGTCCCCCTGTCATGGTCATGGGGTGCTGACAGCAAACAGACAAATTAGAAGCATGGGAAAAACCTGAGGTTTTGGGCCAGGATGCCAAGGAAGAAAATTGTATTAGAAGCACTATTTGCTAGAGAGAGATTCTCAGCAGGAGTAAATGAGAGAAGGGTCTGTATTATCAGTGCTTAACAAAAACTTCTTATATGGCATGGAACAACTCATTCACAGTATTCGTTTTTTGACACCATTTACATTACATTTCTACGGCCATACCTGAGCTGTTAAAAGGAGTAGAAATACATGTTCTACCTCACAGTGCTACATCAGCTGGATCTGTCAAGTGAACACTGTTATGTTTTTTAGCCTTTCTGTTTCCTTCTTTATTGTTCTCTCTGTTGATGTAATTTTTTTTTTCTGTATTGCAGAGACAGCAAAGTTATCAGCTGAGGTCACTACCTGACATACAACGTGCTGCACAGAAGAGAAACATTGCTAGAAATCATACCCTAGCTAAACAAAGGTGAACAAAAGGCAAAAAGCTTGGCCCTGCTCACAGTCTGGCAAGGCCACCACCAAAATCAAGCTCAACTAAACTGACTTTTACGAAGAAACTTGACATAATCAAAGGTCAGCCTCTAAGATCCCAGAAGATCTCACATCCTGAGGATGCCCATGTCAGCATGTTGTGGCTGGAGCCACACAGGCTGCATGCACAGGGTTGGGATAGGGAGTTTTTTAGGTTCTCCATTGTCGGTGTTGCTTTCTGTCATTTGTAATGCACATAGGTAATGTAGATCTTCACTTTATGTGTAAGTCAAGCTTTCCACCCATTTTTCTATTTCACCAGGTTTCCTTAGGAGGAGGACACATTACCCTTGGAGCAAGAAAAAACATATGCTGAAGTGAAAGCGTGTCAAAGAAACCTGTGGGAGTGAGGAGAGGAAGGAAATAAATTGAGCTGGACAGCAGCTGGCCTCTGGGAAGGCAGAAAGTACATAATCTCCAGTATTTTTTTCATTTACAATGCTGAATATTCTATTGCATTAATCAGTGGCCACTTGGGCAGTGGTAGTGGCAGAAAAAAAAAGGAATAAAAAAAAATATCCAGACCAGCACCCTGAGGAATTAATCAGTCTTTGAAGCATAGTAATGAATTAATTTGTTAAAAAATTATGAAATAATAGAAATTTTTCCTCCTTTCTTTACCCCAGAAGCATTATAATGTGCGAGTTCTCATTAGTATTCACTTCTGTCAAATAGAAGGGTTATGCACCTTTACTGGATAATGTTTAAATGTCAAAAATGTTTGCATTGCTGTCTTAAATTAGTGATTCTTTTTGCAGTCATCAAACTCATTTATATGTAATGCACAGATGTAGTTTAAAATTAAGGCCATACAAAACAGAGAAGTTCCAAAATTCTAGGCCAACACAGCAATACTCTGTCCCCATGCCTTTGGATCATTCTCATTTCTCACTTGAGGAATTTGACATGGACATATGTTCGTTAATATCTCTTCTCCCCATTCAAATCCTGGTATGGCAGAGGTATTAAGGAGAAAATAGGAAGGCTCCACAAAGGCAAATGAGTTTAAACATTAGCATCTGTAAATGTAGCCATATAGTCCTGACTGCTGAAAAATGCAGCCTCACACAGCTTTGGGGTAGTTACTTCCCCAGAGGTAATCTTGATACCTGGCTAAATTTCTAAAGGAAATTTACTAGAGAAACTAGGATTCTCTAGTACAATGTTGGGCTGAATGTGGAGGTGATTGCATGATATTTTACAGCCTGTATTGTGAGGATGTTAAACAAAATCAGAAGTGTCCCTCTGTCCTTAAAAAACATGCCTCCCTCTCTCAGCAGTTTAATCTGTGTCTCTTGGATGTCAATGAGTTTTTTCATTTTTATAATTTATAATGTGGTAATACACTAAGATTGTGGTGGACTTGCTCACTTTTAAACTCCAGGAAAGTAGATAGCAGTCTCTGCTCCAGTGCTCTTCTATTCTACAACATCAGTTGGAGGGAAAAGAGAAAGCAATATCTGTATGACAGAGAAGAATAGGCAAAGGAAGAAAAGTAGGAGGCAAATCATCAAATTGAGTCAAAAAGACTTAAGGAGCCAGGAAAATAATCTGATCGGTCAACAGAGCTTTCAGGAATGGGTTAAAGTGATAGAGCTTTTTGGTGGTAGATGACAAGTAAAGAATAAGATTAATCATCCATTCATAGTCTGGGTCAACTTAATGAGACTGGAGCGAATGATTTCTGACACATCAGTCTTGTCTGATTTCTCTGAAGAAAATCCAGATGCCCTCTCTGGTGAGGGAGTGTGACAGAGAGGAACATGCTACCATAGTTGATGGCACTTGCAAAGGTGTTCATTATTATAGAAGACCAACACATGATAGAGGCAAAAGTCTCTGCCAAGTGCTTTTCCATCCTTGGTGGTGCTTGAAGTGCCAAATGATGTTTCAGCAGATTTGTCTCACTCCTTTCCTCAAGAAGGCCACCGTGTTGGAAAAACTCCAGGCACAGAGAAATTGATCAAAAAGGAAATCAGATTTTATCATTAGAGATCAGCTGTATCTCAGGTTGAGTGTGCTGCTATTATAAGTGGTTTGAGATTTATGCTGGCCAAGAGTGCAAACAGCTGTTCCTTGCTATTTCAAATGACTGCTACCAGTTTTATTATTCCCAGGCAGGTAAGGAAAATGCTGTGAAAAATACCAGCATTTCAAACCTGGACTGCTCAGATAATGCACATTACTGCCTCAGAGTCCTCTTATTGTCTATCTTTGCAAACAGCTGGCAACAGCTCTTGGTAGATAATACCATCTTGGTGAGTGTGAGAGCTGAGGGACCCCCAGGGGTGCAGAAGGTTTGGTACCCAGCTCCTCCTGGCTTTGCTATTTTCTTGCTCTCTGCTCCAGTTCTTTCTTGGTGAACACAGGATAAACATTACTTCATTCCTTAACACCTGGAATGTGTGCTGCCTACAGCTGAATGACACCTCTTTTGCCCTTTTCAGGCTTCTGTGCAGGATGGGTGGCTAAGGACATGCAGTGACACTATTTTGTTGACATTTCCATTATGTTCAGTTTCAGGCTTCATCTCCTGCTGCAGAGCTTTTGTGGCAGACAGCATATGGTGGTGCAGTACCTCAGAACCCACCTGCTGTACTAGCTGCCTGGCACAACCACTACTGCTACTCCTGTCAGATATAGTATTTTTGCCCTTTAATCTTGGATTGCTTAAAAAAATCTGACAGGCTGTCACCCAACAGCTGGTCCTTTCACAGGTGCCAGAAAATTCATCTCCAAAATTATACTTTCTTCCATCAAGGATTTTGTGATTAAACAACTGTTTAAAGCACCAAGATCTGGAAGGGGAGAGGCTTCAGCAGCAAGGTGAGGTGGCCATGGATCGACAAGTGTTCTGTGCTGCCTCTGCTCCTCAGCCACCTCCGCTTTCCATCATTTCACACGTCAGTGGTGACCAATGCAAAGCAAACTCATTAATCCTGCTGCTAGAGAATTAAAATCCCCATGTTGAAATTGCATATTTACTCACATCTCAACTTGAAATAATTGCAGTGCATGACAGAACTACTGTGGATTATTTTGTCTGATCACATCCTTAATTAGTGTTACACAAATTTAGTGAGTAATTTTGAGAGTCCAGCAGAAGGAAGCAGCAAACAGAATGAAGCACAGGGCCAGTCTCCAAGGAGCTTTAGCTCTGTGCAGAAACTCACTGACCCAGGGCAAGTCAGCCACACTGTAGACGTGTTTAAATACAATGTGGATGATTATTTACTGAGCCACAAAAAGTTAATTCCATGTTATACACTGCTCTGAACATTGATGAATGAGAAATCCTAGATAGAGTTATTTCAAACTCCGATAAATATTTATCTGTCAGCAAACAAAAATGAGAGACTTAGACCTTCATCTTCTAACTCGTAAATGACTAATGAATTTTAATGTCCACAATTTCAAGTCTCTCGGAAGATGTGGTTAATAGAAAGTCCTGAGGATCTCTCTGCTGAAAAACACAACCTTTCCTGTAAAAGTGAAAAGTTTCTGGCTTTTAACTTCCAGCTCATCTTCTTTTCGTGTTTATGACAACTTTCCAGGCAGAGTGGCTTTGCAGTTCCCTCAGTCTGTCCTGTGGGTAGGGTGACCAGTGAGAGGGAGACAGCAATTCTTCCTTCTCTGTCACATGAGGGCCACCTCCAATTTTACATCTATATGGTGATATCTGACTGCCTGTGCTTTGGACCAGTTTTATCACTGTCACAGGTGTCATCATCGCCTACAGGAGTGACTGCTTCTTCAGCAGTGTGATGACAAAGTGTCTCAGTGATTTCCTTTAAGGCTGAAGTTTGGATTTTGAAAAGCAGAATCAATTTATGCTCTCATGCATGTACTCCCAGATTATGAGAGCATTGTTATGAGATCATCCATAAGAGTTAGGAAACAGATCATTAGAGTAATTCACTCGATATGGTTATGCCAAAGTTAATTCACTTTTCAGCCATGTAATAAGATCCCACAGGGTCATTACTTCTTTGCTACATCATCAAAAATAATGAGATTCATTTTTCTCAGTTTATGTGGAAAGACATGCTGCATCTTATCATCCCCAGCTGAGTGAAATTGAAAACTGCAGCAGTTTCTTGAAGTTTTCCAAGGTGAGAAAGCATTATTTAAAATGTAAGATTTAATGCATTAATGCCAGAGACTTGGATTGTCTCTCCCTGGCAGTTGAACCTTTTATCACTAGCAGGATGCGTAGACAGAGGAACAGCTGTGAAAATAAGATTTTTAATATTATTTCTGAAAAGAAAAAAATGAAAGTATTTGTCAGGTTCATTAGTAAAAGAAAAATAGGACAAAAATGTGTTAAGACAAAAATTCATTGCCATCATATGTGGTATAAATCAGAAGGTTTTGCTTATGTTCTTGGCAAGCACGGTCTTAAAACATGAAGCAAGGCACTGAGACTGCAAGTTGCTTGAAGGATCCGTAAGTTTAGGAAGGGAATGCGCTGGGTTCTTGGCAATGATGCCTGTACGGGTAAATGTTCCTCTAGTCAGGGTAATGCTCATTATTTCAGCAGCCATCCTATCACATAATAGGTGGGTTTTTAACTTCTTGAATCCTTTCTAGTAGTATACACTGTTCATCTCTTTGAAGATGCCTAAATTACATTAGACCAGCTACTGCCTGATGATTTTTTTTACCAGTATGGATCAGCTAATTCATTGGGAATGAATATAAACTACTGACCTTTTCAGTTGAGTAAAATGTCTGTTAGAATTTTTTTTATTATTACAGCATCTCTTTTTATACCACTTCACACTGTGCAGGACTGTGCTCAGGAGCCTACAATTCATCCCAAAACTGTATAGGGTCTGACACCAGTGTTTACACCCCAGGCACTGTCAGGGCAGAGAGAGATGATAATAGTGTAGAAAACACAGAAAAGCCTTCAGTCTACATTACCAGACATGAACGGGGCAAGGGATAAAGACAACTGGAAATACACAGGGAATATGTTTTGCTCAGCAAGGTCATAACGAGCATGAAGACAAAGTCTTGTTTTCCTGGTTTTTATTTATCCTAAGTGCTGGAAGGTCTAAATATGGGGATGCTGCTGACAGAAAGGTGTCCACTGAGGGAGAATATTATTTATAACAATAGAGGGAATCAGAATTTCTTGAACAAAGAAAAGTGGTATCTCAGCAAAGCAACCTGGGGGACTCCTTGTTTCTGTGTAGGGTACTCTTTGGGGGAACTCCACACAGACCTTGTTGCCTCCCTGCCCGTGCAGGAAACCCAGTTCCTGGTCTGGACAGGTGCTATGGGCCTTGCACCCACCAACACAGTTAAGGCAGTGCTAGCAGATGCTCAGGGGGCTGTAAATAGTGTGTCCTGTTGGCTCTTCACAGCGCTCTTGTACGGCCCATGGAGGGACCAACAGTGCACAGCTCCTGAGACAATTCTCTGAGCCAGTAAGGAATTTATGGAGCCTCCTTCTTATCCTTTAGTTCTGCAGAACAGGTGGGAAATGTTGACTTGCTCTGACAGAAATCCAGGGAAAAGCAGCTGACAGTCATAGCCCTTGGGAAGAACCCGTCACATTTCCAGGCATTGCCTGTCTCTGTGCAGCACAGCCAGCACTTCCCCTGCTGACAGCATTTGAACACCCCAGGTTCCTGTGTTAGCAGCAAGAAAACCTTATGCAAATTCCACTCTTGTGGGCATCTCTGTGAAAGAGTGACTGTGCAGGAGACTGCAAGTCAGCAAATCCGGATTTGAATGGCAAGTGTCTCCCCTGTGGTAAATTCCCAAAGTCACACTGGATTTCAGTGAGGCTGCATCAGTTTGTGCTGGTAAAGGAACTGATTGTTTCAGCTGACTTATTATACTACCTAACTTAGGCAATAGCTGAACATAAAAATCACTCCTTGTATGTCGGCTTAATTAGAAGTGACTAATTTAATGAACAGTGTAATTAATGTTTATTATGCCATGCAAAGACCTCTTTTCAACAAACCAGATAAATTTTTCTTTCTCTTGTAACTGTAGCAGCATTATTGCATTTGATCAATGCAATGAAAAGCACAGCTGCAGACCATAGGGTTAGGCTATATACTAAAGGTATAGAACTTGCAGGCCTTCACTAGGAACCTGAATTGCCTATTTACAAGCACTCAGTGCATCAGGCATGGACATTCTTAACCCTGAATTAGGTTTAATTCTATTCTAATTGAAATCAGAGTAAAGAAGGAGCTGGTCTTTTCAAGACAAAGAAATTTCATTGACGTAAAAGTAGCAAAACCAGAAAGAATTGGATCTTGTTGTCTCCCAGTAGTGTCCCACCTCAATTCAATGGATTCAGAAGCATTTCTGTCAGGACTGAAAAATTAAATTATAATAAGGTGTGGAACTCCTTATTTTAAGATACAAAGAAAAATAAATTTGGGCAGCTCATGAAAATCATAAACCACCTCCAAAGTCCAGAAATCACACAATGAAGTAATTGACTATATTAATGAATAATGTGCCTGAGGAGAACAGAGTATAAAATGAATATGTATCAAGGTTATAAATAATGAATAATAAAGTCAACACAAGTTATATCTTTTGAACTAAGATGAAAAAAGAAAATATTTAAACACGCATACAAATATAAATAATGTGGAAAAGAAGGTACCTCAAGCTGTATATGCTATGACAGCTCAGATTCAGATAGCTCAAATGACACTTCAATTGTATTAATTTTCAACAGTATGAAGATGTCTCCCAGTATTTAAGGACAGCTGCCTTACTGAACTTTGATAACATTCTTGTACACATCTCCATCTCTCTAATGATCATATTAGATATGCTCAAATTAATCTCTCTCGGTATATTACAAAGAATTCATCCTTAGCATGCATAAGTACTTTTCAATTTTTTTATGGCACATAATAATAACTTCCAATATCATAGTTCTCCCTGTAGATTGAAACGAAAACCTCAAATCTTGAGAGCTTTATCAGGGTTTTCAGTATTCTTGTTCTCACCATTATTTGAGGCTTTTTACTTCCTTATAATTTTCTCAAAGTAGAATCAGAACCAGAATAGCCTCCAAAAAACACTGCCAACAACTGCAATTCAATCATAAGCATAATCTTTGTTAAATATCCTATTTACACTTAGTTGGCAACACTAGCAAAGTAGGCAGCTCTCCGCAGTGCACAAAAAAACCTGCTCCAAATCTGATGCTAAAATTTAGTGGTAAGGAAGCTTCTTATCTCTGCATGAGCATGACATCCATTAAATTGACTTATCAATCTACTTTCCCCTGGAGATAACAGCAAAATGTACACAGACAACAGCAGAATCAGGTTTGGCCTTTGGGTGTGCAGACTCTTGCTATTACAAATTATGCTGGCATGCTGGAGAAAGGACTATGGATAGGGCATTGTTCCACAGCATAAGTCAAACCTGTTAAAGGATGTTATGAACAAAAGAGGAATCCACTAAAACATGTACAGTCTTGTTTTAGGTAGAGCCATAACTGTTTTACGTGAGTTTTGATAGTCAGCTTCTTTTATATCTTTATTTCTCACCTAAAAGCACATAATGCTACAGCTGTAGCTCACTGTGTGACAGGGATCCCATCAGAATCAAAATCTCAGTGCCAGTCACCTGCTTCATTTATTTCTTGCTGTGAGCCTAATGAGAAAACAGCCAGAGCTACCCTAAGAAGCTGGGAGGAGAAATAACACTTTTCCAGAGGCACCAAGAAATTCCAACTGTTCTGAACATGAGAGACAAAAAGAGCAGCTGAAATATCAAGAAATATCATTGTGAAAAGAATAATCATCTCATTCTCAGTGCCATGGACTTAGATTGTAACTGTCAGAGCCACAGGAAGAAAAAGCAGGAATTAGGCAAAAACTTTCTCAAAGCCTGAGGAATTAAGATTTGTCTAATGGCTTCAACAGAAATTCCATTTCACCAGTGGTACTCACACCTTCTCTTGTGAGCAAAGTTCTCTCAGAATGCCCAAGCAAAGCACATGCCCAAGGTTTTCTTACTAACTCCTAAATGTGCAGCAGAATTGGTATTCTAGAGATTGAAAGTGCTATGGATGATGATTTGGGGAAGAATATATGATGTAGAACATAATGTTGATGTAGGAAGATGGACATTAAGATAATGGCAAGCTTTGGGTGAGGCAAGACAGTGAGGCAGCAGTTTTCATGACTCAGTGGATGCCTATTCCCTTTATTTTTTGTTATTTCTTTGGTCTGCAAAGTCAATAGAAACCATTGTGGGAAGAGCTGGTTGCAAAATCATTCTTTAATCATAAAATCAATTAATAATAATGCATAAAATTGGATAATTTTCACCTATAGATTTTGTACAGTAGTTGAACTTTGGTAAAAACTTTAACCATTGTTGATTAGAATTCAGCTTCTTTTGGTGAAGCATAAAATACAACAAAATAAAAAAAGCCTATATTCTTATGGTAAAGCCATTTTCCTACTGGTACAGAAAACTAGGGATAAATTGCTGTGTATTTATGACTAATTGTTTTTGGTACTTCAGATACTCTAGGATTTCTCAGGAGGTTTTATTCTGAAAAAAAAATACCACATGCTTTCTGCAAATACATCATTAGGAGTTCTCTAACAGTTCTCCATATATGCCAAAAAACTGGGTCATAGCAGAACTCTCTGAATATTGCCAACATCAAAAAAGAAATACTTTCTGATCCAAATTTGGGGAAGTGTAAAAAAAAAATAGGTTATTCTGTACTTTTGATTCTGTTAAAAGTACTGAGATATTTCAACATCAAGTTTCAGGTATTCCAAATTATATTTCTGTGTCCCTTCCAATTGAAATCCATTCTGTTCCTGCTTGTGGAGGTGAGTGTTGCTTCAACCTGGGACGTGCTCAGACACTGGAGATGCTGATGGCAGCGTGACATGCCAAGACAGCTATTGCAACAGAACTGATTTCAGAGGTTCTGGGAGAAAGGATTTCCCATTTCCTGTCAGTGCTATTTTCCCCATGTCAGCAGTACTAACTTTGAGTTTGATTGAAGGCCCTCATGTTGAATAATGTGAAAACTCAAAGAAGGACTTTCAGTCCTGCAGAAGAACGTCAGCCATAGGAGCTGACTAGACAGCATGTTGAAGTTCAGTGATGACATTATTATTTTTGATGAGCAAATAGCACAGCAAATACAAAAAGTAATTTGACTGTATTTGCCAGAAAAGTGTCTTACAACAAACAGAGTAAGGCTGGTTGTTCAGCTGAAGAGAAACAGGAGTTTATATGAGCATGGGAATCCTCATGGAAACAGTCATTCCTGGCACTGCTCCCAGGCAGAACAAGCTGAGTGGCAACTGATCAGGTGTCTAATATAAAAAATTATTATTCTCTGCTGTTACAAGCCTGGTGGCTGCTCAAATATCTGTATTGCTTCTTCCCTACCTGCACTTTTATCTCAGCTAATATAAAATATTGCCTTTTTCCTGTTGTGCCCTAATCTTATGACTCTGTAACAACAGGCACTGGGCCAGGCTGGCTTCTAGCAACCCCAGCTTTCAAATATTGTTTGCCTGGTTGCTTTCATGCTCAATTCCACTCACTTTATGGCAGATAAAGATGTCAGGTCATTCTGTTCTTGCTGTGTCAGTGATCACATTCTGCAAACCCTTAGGTTTAACACCAGAGCCCCAACACACAACAAAGATTTCTCTCCTCTACAGGACCAGGATGCAATTAATGCATTTTTACAGACACCAGAGGCTGTGTTGTACAGGTGTGCACTTAACCACCTATGTCCAAAGGAAAATTTATATCCTTTCTCCTTGGTAGGTTTAACAGGAAGGAAATCACACAAAGGTTGGGGGAAGGAAAAATGGAAAACCTGGCCTTAATTATTATGAGGACGTTTATAATTTCTGCTCTACATAGTTTTTTGTCTCACATGAGCTGCAGCTTCTAATACAGTCTAAGATGAAGAAGTACTGAGGGGCAATTGATCAGGTTAGAATAACCAAACCACAGGGATGGATAAGGATTTCTAACTTTGTATCACACACGGGAAATGGAAACAACATTTTTACTTCACTTTCACACACTGTAGGATGTCAGACTGTGCTTCTTTTTAGGATATTCAGTGAGAGAATTGAGTGCAGAGATAATGATACCTCAGTGGGAGATGTGCCTCAGTGAAGGAGGAATAAAAACTGACTGCAGTCACCAAGGTGTATGTGAGAGAGAGCCCAAGCTCTAGGTGTGGATGTGCAAAAATGAGGAGGAGGAGAGAGGTTTTCCCTCTTCCCAGATGCATTTTGTGCAGATTGTCCAAGGATTCAGGCTCAGCTGCTGTTAGCAAAATCCCACCTGCAGGAGAAACAAGAAAGGATGAAATACCCAGAAGGGACACAAAGCAGTGCTTCCACTTGCTTATCTGCCAAAGCCTTAAAATCTTTTCTCACAATGAGCTTACTTCCTAATGTATCTGGGACCATTAGAGGCATTCTGAGTTTTCCCAGCTTGCTTCCTTCAGCCACAACTTTTAGCAGCTCTGAACAGTACCATGGTGATTTGTTTCAGAAGAAAGGGGAGAAGTTCAATAAGAAAATACATGTATATACCAAATAAAAAAGTTTCTTGTGTCACCACAGGTGCCCACTAGCACTACTCAGTATTGATGCAGCTGCTGTGTGCCTGCCCCTCCACCATCTGAAAAAAATAAAGATTTATAAGAAGTCAGGCCAAAGGCATGCCTTGGCTGGAAAATAAGTTTTCTTTTCTACCCTGAAAAGGGAAGAAGGCAGATAATTTCCATGTGGGGTTTGCCATGATTTATGTTAAATATCTGCTGTCATTGGTGTATGCTTTGCCCAATTTCCAGAATACTAAACATGAAAGAAAGACAGGACAACACACCTGGCAAGTTTCTTGCCAGGTATCTCAATGCTTTTGGGATTTTCCCCACAGTCATTTTGATAGGAACCAGATTGTACAGGTATTAATGTAGTTTTGCAGGCAGGGGGGTGACAGACAAGCTTCCAGAACAGTGTCTGTTCTGGATGCTCCTTTTAGCACATTTCAGTTTAGCTTTGTTTTGCAGCCAATAATTCTTCAGTGTTTCCTACCATGGTGACATGAGTCAGATCCCTAGAGAGATGGTTTGGAATAGTTCCTTAAAAAGAGACAGTCACAAAGTAGTAGTGATGATTTTTTTTTTTTTCCTGGCAGTTTGCACCAAGAATATGAATAAACTTGTTAAATTTTTCCTCAGGTATTACAGTGCCTAGGGCAGGAGGATCTCATTGTCCTTCCCTCCTTAGACATGGCAGTAACTGGCTTCCAGCCCAGACCTAGTGCTGGGTGTTCCTGTGCACCTGAAATCCTCTTGGAGAAGCTGCAGGAGGAGCCTCTCCTCTCCCCTGCCTGCTGAGAGCTTTGCTTCTCCAGCCACACACGGGGAGCCCTTTCCCTGCACACTGAGCAGGGGTGAGCATAGAAAACAGAGGTGCAGAAATCTGAATCCAGTCCCAGGTTTCCCCAAAGGCTGTTCCAGCTGCCTCTTTGCAAGACCAGCATCTCACTGTGTTTTTGATGTCTCCAAATGTCTCACATTGTGATAAACATACACAAAAAGGACTTGTTATTTCACACCTTTACAGTCATCACAAAGGATGTCTGGTTTTCAACTTTTCCATTATCTTGCTGTAGATATGTTGTGAGGAAAAAACCTTTTTTCCTATAGAGGAAAAAAGTGGAAAGAAAACTCTCAACAATTAAAAAAACCCTTTAAACTCCCACCATAAAAAGCACTCAAAAACTTTTTTTTTTTTACAAAAAAAGCAAAATAGCTCATTTATCCTGAACAAGATGAAGCCACATAGAAAACAATACTATTCTGCCTTTTGAGGCATCTTGTATTTTTTGACAGCCTTAGCCCACAGCCTTTGATTAGATAAGAGCCTTAATATTGCATTACAGCAGAATTACCTACATTATGGCAGCTGCTTGTTGCAATTGTGTTGACATGACTGGCTTCTTGTGTGAATGTATTCTGGTCTTTCTAATCTCTTTAGCATCAGCAGCAGGACATTTTATTTGCAATTGATTTTTAAATTTAGGAGTAATTGAAGTTTAAATGCAGCTACCTTCTTGCAACAGGGACAGGTTGATACTGTTTAAATCCTAATTATGCACTGATTAAAAGTGATTGCATTGCCAAAGTGAGCAAGGGCTACAATTTGTTTCATTCTTAAAGGCTCAGCATAGAGAATTAATTGTATTTCCAGGAAAACAGATCAACATAAAGAGGAAGCAATTAAGAGTTCATTGTTGAATCATGAATTTCCTAGTAATTTTTGGAAGGTAGACAAGGTAGACTTAACTTTGAAAGCAGATCTTGTTGACAACAAGGATTAGTCATTTAACGATTTTGGTACTTGATGATAGAAGCTTTACCTACCATCACTCATACTAGGTTTTGTTAAAACAGGTAAGGCAGAAATGGGCTTATTTTCATGTAATCCAGTCTTGTAGTGGTCTGGTGTTTGCTTTGTTTTCAAATTTAATAATGAAATGACAGCCTGCAAATTGTTCTCATGTAACAAGTAGGATAAACAAAACCACTCACACTTCATATGAGCAGGAGTCATTTCATAAGCACCATAAAAAAATAATAAGAAAGCATGATGGAAACAGAGCAGCAACATACACTTCTACTATAGTGACAGGGCAGAGTTTGAACACATTATTGCTGGGAGTTCTGGATCTGAGCTTTGTGACTATCACAGGCAATGTCTGAGACAGGTCTGAATGATCCCATATTTTGGGAAGCACTTAGTCCAGTCCTGTTCCTTAATTTATTATTTATTTAATAAATAAAAACATTTATTTATTAAATAAATAATAAAAGAAATACAGTATTGCTTTTATTATTTATTTAGACACAAGTTGTGCTTGTATAGTGGGCTCTCCTGTTGCATCTGATTTCTCATTGGTGGAATATCAGCATCCCCAATGAAGTGTAAAGGCAGTATATGCCTGCACTATGGAGGCAGTTTAGAGGGTTTTTTTAGGGTTTTCTTTCCTCTTTCTCTCTCTATAGAAAACACTGGATTTATTCATTTCTACCAGCCTGTTACTAGCAGGAAAAATTTCAGTCATGGCCAACAGAATTGGCAAACAGAATTTCCACTGTGCCCTGGCCCAACTCACCACTCTTTCAGACTAGTGTCTCTCATCACTGCTGGTTCCCAGGAGACAGGGAACTCCATTCCTTTTGTCAGGCTTTAAGAAATCTTCCAGTATTTCCCTGCTGGTGCAGAGAACAGTGCCACAGGCTAGGCTTCACTAAGGTAGCAGTTAGTAATAATTTCTAATAGTGATGGTATTAGCATAATACTAATATGAGAAATAGTTTTCTAATAGTGATGGTATTAGCAATTACTACTAATCATCAGTATTACCCAAAACTCCAGAAAGGCACGCAGGGGTTCATATCAAAAGAAAAATTCTGGATTATGGACTAAGGTAATCTTGACTCAGAGTAATAATGTGAAAAGCTGTTATCAAAAGGTGTGTAGCTTCAACTGAAATGTGAGATTTACCATGGTGAATGCATAGCAATTCCACTGCAATGAAAAGCTGATCCAAAAGGTGAATAGTTAAATAGTATTTGACAACAGTCCTTCAAGAAGCCACTGTCATTTTGGGTGACTCTCTGGAAGTCAGTGGACTGTCTTCAGGCACAAAGTGGTTGTATTGAAGACAAACCATCTGTAATTCTGAATTCTGGTCATGAGTTTAGGTAGCAGTTTATGTCTCCTTAGAGATATTCTATTGTGGTTGAAACATAAAAAATTTCAATGTCTCTACTCCATACTTGCTTACTGTCTGTAGTATGATTTTTCCCAAACTTTTCTTGAACCATAATGATCACCTAGGGAGCTCTGAGTGCAGTCCATCCCGGGTATTGGCCCAGGATATTACCAAATAAAAATGACTTTGCTATAATTCCTTTTATGTACATTGGTTTCTCAATTACATGATTTATAGAATCTTTCAGGCTCATTTTCTGCATTTGAGAAGATGCAGGAATAGGGTAGGTCTAACACAGAGTGGTGTGTAAACCTGAATGGCTTTAGGGAATGCTGTTCCAAAGCACAGAGAAATAAGTAGACTTTTTTTTTTTAACACTGTCTTCAGTGGGATTTGTGCAGGTTCAGAGAACATTTACAGCTTGCAGAGTATTGAATTAGAATCATGGAAGTGTTAATGTGTAATGTATGCATACTAATAGAAGGGTGGTTAGAAATCAATATGGGCATTTGTCTTATGCAAAAGTCATAGAAATATGCTACTCCTGGGATTTAATGCAGAGTTAGTATATAAAAAATCCCCAGGGCTAATGTTTTTCTGTGCTCCAAGAATTAAGAGGTTTCTAAGACTAATCAAAACCTTTCACACACTCTTCCCATGTTATAAATGGATCAAAAGTCTGAAAATGTAACTGAAGTTATTATGTTTGCATGAATATTTTAAAATCTATAAACAAGACCTTTACTTTGTAAGCAACTTCTGTATGGAAAAAAAAAACATTCCCATAAAGGATTCACAGGAAGAGCTGTATGTTCAAAATGTACTTTCTATTTATTTCACCTCATTTGGTCGTCTGAGCAACTTCCTTTTCAGGAAGGAGGATAACTGGAAACATCTGCTTACTTATTCAATATTTTCTTTAACTTCTTGAATTTCAGTAAGAAGAAAGTAAACTTGACTCAACCTAATTTAAGGATGGACAAAGACTTTTGATACAGTTGTTAAACTTCCCAAAACCAATAGAGTGTAACAACAGAGATGTTTCCCACACTCCTTTCTGCATCAGATTTTTCTCCTGACTTGTGGCTAGAATTTTATGAAGGCTTCAGCAAACATGGCTAAATCTATTAAAGAGGATGATCTGAGGTCATGGTACCAATATTATTTTGTGATGAAGCAGCTTCCCTTTACAGTCAGTTGTGGGCACTGACCTGGTGTCCAGTGGAGGGGTCAGCCTGCCAACCTTTTGCATCTTCCTTCTTATTCAACAGCCTTTATTTCTGTTTGGAGAATCTGTTTCCTGTTAAAATGTTTGAGTAACCAAGTATAGCCTCCTTCAACATTGCCACTCACCCACCAAATGTTTGCAGAACATTTGTGGATTTCCAAAGACATTCCTGAATTGATGGTGGTATCCCACGATTTCCAGGAAAATGCATACAAGTGTGACAAGTCAGATACCTTGGACTTATGAAAACAGAGATCACCAGCAGCTTTGAAATATGAATAGACATTGCCAAGCTGCTGGGAAAATATAGCCAAACCAGCATTTTCTTTTGATGGTAGGAGGGAACAATCTACTGAGCCTGTTTGATCTTTTTTTGCTATCCGAGTCCATATGGGATTAAATGAGAAAGATAAGGTCCTGTTCTACATTTTTATCATTACAGAATACTATGTCTTTTATACAGATGAATACAAAAGCTTGTCCCAAATGTTTTACTGTAAGATCTCTATCTGCTCCTTCAGATTTTTTCTATCACTACACAGCCTAGATGAGCAGACTGTGTTAACAATTTATTTTTCACTTTTAAACTGCTTGTGACTGCATCAACTATTTGTCTTCTTTCAATTTTATCTTTCTGTTTCTTTTGATTAAAAAAAAATTGTGACCCACTCAAAATGCTGCTTAGGAATTGTTAAATCTTACAAAGAATGTTTTTCTGCTACAGGTGATTTTCATCTCCAATCCTTCAAGTGAATTTAATCCCAAATCAAATCCCTGCTCCCTGCAACCACCTGCAGAGAATTGAACCAGTATAAAAGCCTTGTAGTAGGTGTAATTTTTTTAGGGGGGGTGAGCTATTCTGTTTAGGTGCTATTATTAGTGGTGAGTTCTTGGAGATTAATTTCTTGTGGTGGAGCAGCCTGAGCAACAATTATCTCTGGTTCAGCAAGCAGAGGTGAGTGCTACGAAGAGGTTCTATAATGCACTATGAAATCAGATGTGTAATGATTTTTTTTTCTCAAGACTTTTAGTGGTTTACTAGATATTCAGGAAAAGGTTTAATCCTGTGTCTCTTGAATGACAGTGATACCAACCTACAATCTAAAGAAGCCTATGGTTACTGCTTGGTAGGCAGGGTGTGGCTGGTTTTAAAATGGCTTGTGGTTGATCGCCTGAAGTTAAGACTGTGTGTTCAAAGGCTGTGCTAGATAAAGAATCCTGCTTTGTGTAAGAGCCTCAATCAGTGTCTTGGAGATAATCTTCCTTTCAGCATTTTCTAAACAACTGCCTCCCAAAAAAAGCTCCTAGATTTGGAAGTCTTGCTATTCCTTAATTTTGGGATTGGGGTCCAGTTATTCATTTACATACTTGCTCTCTGAAGTCAGCACAAAACTTTCCCTAGCTCCTGGTTTTCATACATGCCTGACCGTTGGCATAAAGTCAAAAAGAAGGAATCATGGGACAGCGTGTTACATAGTAGAACAGAGCTTGGGAAAGGAAGCTTAGCTAGCCACTTACTTGCTAAATCTAGCAGCAAATAAAATGAAGAATTCCAGTCCTATAATCTTGTAATTAAAGCTTGGCAAACTGTTGAGGGGACGTTATTATTATTTTTGTATCATTTTAGCAATGCAAAAAGCAGAATATCTAAATTATCAAAAAGGCCTAATACAAAAATATCATAGGACCTATTATTTCTAGACCAGTTTTTATTACTATATCTATAAAAAACGTAATGCAAATATTTTGATACATCAACCTTTAAATTAATACAGGAATAAAACCACATAATTTTGTTTCAAATAATTTATGAAGAATGGGTAAGCTTAGGAACAACAGTGGTTCTGGACTTCAACCTCAGCTTCTGACACCACTCTTTGGAATGAAACTTCAGCTGAAATAGAGGCCAAATTTCTTTCTTCCTTACATCCATGTGTGATACTTCTGTAGAAGAAAGTCAAAGCAGTAAGTGTGTTAACTAAAATGTATTTTTCTAGATAAGAGATCCATGAGAGAATAAAACTGGGCTCTTCATTGCTTTTTATAATCACCTGTAGACTCAGAGGCATGAAGTTTGAAAGATTCTTTAGGCAGATACATCTGGCTGTAATTAAGCATTCTGGGCAGCAGGGATGGGTGAGATGGTAATTTTTGTTTCTCAAAATAAGAGCAGCAGAGAGAGAGAGTTTGGCTCTGCAGATCCCTTTGGGCAAAGATTTAATATTGAACAGTGCAGGCAGGGAGAGGGGAAAGGGTTAGCAACACTGACAGATTGGTAACAAACAAAAAGAACCCCAACAATTGTTTTCACAGAAGCTTTGAAACAGCTCCATAGTGGAGGCCTTCTTCCCTCTGCACTGCACCCTCTAAAGTAATAGCATTCCAAATGACAACTTTACGGGCAGATTTACCATTTTTTTATTATTGGGACACTCCATAAAAAAAGATACATTAACATGTGAACTTACAGAACTCTCTTATCCTCCATCATAAAAAGGGACAGCTCACCTGTAAAAGTGGCAGTTGTGTTGTAAATTTATTCTGCTATATTCTGCAAAGGTTATTATTCAGCTTATCCAAACTGTCTTCATTCATAAATCTGTGACTTGAAATATATGAGAAGTTATAACATTGACTGAATTTCTGTCTATTTTGTGGATAAAAAGGGCAAGTTCTTTGCTCTAGTTCTGAGTTGAGCATCAAGTGCTGTTATCTGTTACTATTTGTGAAATGTGTTAAGTCTGGAGAGGAATAAATATCTTTCCCACCAAAAGTCACTATTAAAACTAGTGGTTTTGGTGGGGAATATGTGCAAAAGGATAAGTGATTAATTTTGCAGGAATGTCTCTCTGCTATTCTAAGTTTCTTGTCCACATGGGGCATTCTGAGCTGGTTGACCTATCTGAATCCTAAAGACCTTTCACACAGCTGAAGTCACAATGGAGCCAGTCAATTGACACAAAAGATCAAGAGAAGCCATTAAAGCTGGAATTGGTTAGGAATGTTGTAGTGTTCTGGGGGTTTTCTAAGAAAATATTTTGTGTTGGTTTTGGGTTTTTTCCCAACTTGACCTTGGATGGAGTTTCTCACTCAAACACAAGAGGTCACAGGATCATAGAATGGTTTGGATTAGAAGGGACTTTGAAGATCATCTTGTTCTAACTCCCCTGCCATGGGCAGGGACACTTCCCACTACACCAGGATGCTCAGAGCTTCCTCAAACCTGGCCTTGAACACCTCCAAGAATGAGTCATCCACAGCTGCTCTGGGCAACCTGTGCCTCACCACAATCATAGTGAGGAGCTTCTTCCTAATAGCTAATCTAAACCTGCTCTCTTTCAATGTTAAAGAAATTGCCCCTTTTCCTATCAATGCATGCCCTTTTAAAAAGTCCCTGTCTGTCTCATGTAGCCCCTTTAGCCACTGTAAGACCTTCAATTTCTCCTCAAACTGTCTGTCCAGGCAGAACATCCCCAACTCACTTGGAAAACAAGTAACTTCAGGATTAGAGTATTTGTTTAGGAAAAGGAATTCTAACTCTATGGTTCAAACCAAGAATATGAAGTTGTGTTTCCTACATTCATGCATAGCAAATAAACATCTGCAGTTTATTACCTGGAAGGATTCCTGTGTCATAATCCTTGGTATTATATAATATTTAAAAAATATATATATCAAGTGCAGAAAGGAAACACTGCTGGAGTCAGACAATATATTGCTTTATAATTTTTTGTTTATTATAGAAAACATTATGTTTCCAGGCACCTCAGTAGCAAAAATTAGTGAGCTGAAGTTACCAGTAAGATGAGTCAGGGAGAGTACAGAATTTAGGACCCAGTTCACTTTAAGTGTTGTACTTAAAAATCAGGTTGTAACTGTTGTTCTTCTGTCTGAAGTAAAGATAGAACTAGGAAAGCACCTCCAAATGATCATTTAAACTTCTACTAGCTTGACGTAAAAAGAGATGCTATCCAGAAATCTCAATTTCTCTCCATTGACCGCAGCAGCACAGAGCTTCCCACAAAGTGTCTTCTATTGTCATTAAATCTGATGGTGTGGCTTTACAACTCTCAGAATTCAAAGGTGCACCAGGTTGAAACAAAATCTCTTTGCCCAGAAATAGCTGTGACCTTTACTAGAATTTATGGTAAGAAAAATTAAATCATTAAATCATCATAAAAATTAAGTCAGGTTAATTCTGGGTGCAACTAATCAGAATATCTACCCTTTACCTCTCTGTCTTCATCTTAACTTTCATCTTGACTAGCTCATCTGGAAGATTTGTAGTGTAGAGTGGATCTAAGGACATCCAGTGAGCATTGGTGGGGTTTTTTCACGCCAACAAATCCTTTTCAGAGCATTTCAGTAACTTTTGCAGAATTTGTTTATCTGTATTCTTGCATCCTGGTAAGTTTGGAATGACCTCTCCTTTGCCTTGGGGTAAATGAATATAATCCCACTGTTTGTGCTTTTCATAGCAGTCACAGTAAGTCCATCCTATCATGTGCTCTAGATCTCAAGGGACTTCATTCTATTTGAATGTTTTCCATTGAACATGAGAAGGCAGATGGAAAACATTCCTCTTTGGTAGAGGTCTGTAGATACAATAACAAGAACGTTTCTACTTCAGAATCTCTTGGTTCAAAGCACTGTTTTTGTGCTTGAAGCTTAGCTCTGTGCAGGATGTTTTCATAGTAGAGTGATGGTGAGATGAGAAGCAGAGGTTTGGGAGCGATCCTTTGAAAATCTGAAGTTTAGTTTTCTACTAACTTTAAAAAAGCATCTACAAGCTTTAAAATGGATAAAACTCACATATTTGTAAACACAGCAAAATTGTTGTGGGTTTATTACTGGCAGTGCAATGCTGGCTGCCTCTAGAGTGGCGACCCTAAAAGCCCTATATGACCTGTCTTTTTTATTAAAGACCCCATCAAGTTCTCAGCTCTTATGTCTGCAGTGAAAAGCTGAAAGATGCTTCAAAGTTCAGAAAAAAAACATGTTCTGAAACTTTACATGGTTTGAGTTAAGTGCAGTGAAGGAAAGAATGCTTGGCTTGGACTTTTAATCAGACTAAGCAAAATAAATAAAAGCGAAATTACTGACCCACTCTTCCAGATGAGGAAAAATAAGATAAGGAGACTAAGTAAGTTGCTGGAAATATAAAGTAAATCCTGTGCCAGTGCAGTGAATAGACACTTTCCTTGAAGCCAGGTGAGTTTCTTGGCAGCAGAGTTCCCTTGTCTGGCATGCTGAGAGCAGATGTTTAGCAGGAATAGAGAGCAGGGTCATGTTGGGACACTCAGCCACTTTCCTTGGCTCTTTAGGTGCTGGCTGGAGACTCTTTGCCTGCTCTTGTAGCTCCTGTGGAAGAGCTGTATAGCTCCTGCTGGAGGAAAGATGTGACTAGGACTTAACTTCTGGAAAGTTTCTTTTCATCAGGAGAATTATAATGGGAAGTGTTTGAGGAATAACAGGCTGTCCAAGCATTCTTCCATCAATAAGTTTAAGATGGAATTGAAAATTTTGTTTTCATTGGATGCAGGTTTCACCCTCTGGTTATGGTTTGATTGGAAGAGCAGGACTTCTCTGTTGCTTTGTCTGTACCCCTGTCTTGCTCTACCTCCTGCCCATTACTCTTTTAAGCCACTTACCATTGTCTTACCTCCCTTGGTTTGTTTTCCCCTGCTTCTCTTCACCACAAAGTATATGAATCCTCATTAGAATCCTATCCTCTGTTTCTTTGTGCCCAGATTCAGACTGTCCCACAAAATATCACTTAGTGTTGTTGTCTAGAAAAAAAATCAAATATTTTGTTATATATTCTGCGAGACACATAGAAATAGTTTCCTGCTTGCTATATTCACTGGTAATTAAGTGAAAAGAACATTGAGCTAGATTTAAGATATGAAAATGTGTTGGTTACAATAAAATGGAGGGATCTCTGCTGTTTTTTTCCTCTCAAGTATTTTCTGATTTATTTCTTCCCACCCACTCTCACACGGAGCAAAGGGCAAAAGCCTACAATTTGATACAAAGGGAATTTCAGTGAAACTGTTCACCTGCTCCAAGCACTTTTTTGCTGCGTTATTACTTTTTAATACTTACCCTTTACAATGCCTCCTTCTGTACTTTGACATTTAGCTTTAATCTGTGAGTAGCCATAAACATCACTTCTATGCTTAGACTGGGGCCTGCCCCAGTGCCCTTCAATGAGCTCACAGAGGTGAAGAACATCAGAGGAACATGGCAACCATGTCATAAGGACAGATGATAAAAATCAAACACCATCACAAGTATTTTCTTCTTTTTTTTTAGTTATTAAGATCTAACACAAAATCCCCTGAATATGGATCCAAGGGAGATTTAAACCAGAAAGAAATTCAATTCATACAAATATCTTCTCATTGCAATTAGGCAGGGAGAGACCTACATAAATGTCAAGAGTCTGTTTGGCTTTTCATTTCCAGGGGATTTGTGATGAACACCAGAGAATTATTTGAATTTCATACTGATGAGCTAACTTACATCCTGATCTTCTCTACCAAACAAAAACTGGAAAAGTAGAAACTAGAATAGATCTTGAAAGCTCAACTATTGCAAGTCCCCTTGCTGTCAGACAAAATCAGATGTGTCTGTGTGGGAGACAGTGTTTGGAGTGGGAGGGAGTGGGGTTTTTGAGAGGAAAAGAACGCCATATTTCCATGGCCAGAAGCTGTGTTCACACGCAGTGTCAGAACAACATTTTCCCTCAAAATATCATGTACTTTGTCCCAGGTAATGGGATGTTTCACAGAGGTGTGGCCATCGTGGTGCTTTTAATACAGCCTTCAGAACACTGTCAAACCCCTTGCAGTCTGTAAAGACAGCAGGCAAGCCCTTTGTACAGCTGTACTCATCTTTCTCATAATCAAAACTGCTGATGCCTGGGTGATTTTCTGAAGGGTTCCCTCCTGCAGAGATCAACTATGTACTGCCCAAGGAAAGGGAGAGAAAAAATGTACTGTTAGGCTGATAAATGTTTTTGTCATATTTAATTGGGATTATCCATTTAGCCCCCTCCATTTTCCCTGCAGAGGTTAATCACTAACACACACAAAAAAGGCCTAAACCAGGACTTGAACAGGAAATCCGAAATATTTCAGAATTACAGCAGTTAATGAGCAGCCTGATTTATCATCTACATTCTCTCCACAGTGCTTAAAGGACTTTGCCTTAAAATTATGTTAAACAAAAGCAGCCAGGGAGCATCTTATTCAATATGTATAATTAAGGCTCTATTCAGGGTTTGTTTTGGTTTTTGTTGTTGGCTTTTTCATGTTTATTTCTTGGTCTTTTGAATCATTTTTTCCTTGAAGAATATTTCCTGCACTGTAAGGCAACTTCCACTGCACCACAATCTGCATGATTAAGAAAGCATTTATTTCCCTCCAAAATAGGAAGAACTAGAAATATTCTTTTGATGCATTTTTATTTTCAATCTATGCCATATGCCTACTCTTTTCCCTCCTACTATTATCTACTACATCATTTGCATTCTAAGCAGAGATTGTTTTCTGTTGTTCACATCTCTATAATGGTATCCAGACCTTTAATATTTGGTTGGCTTGGGCTTGGTTTTTATTTCTAGGACAAAAGACAATAGATAACAGTATTTCTTCAGAGCATGATTGAGTGTTGGGTTATGGTAAGTTTTGGGCACCATAATACATGAAAGATATAAAGCTATTAGAAACCATCCAAAGGACAGTTATGAAGGTGATGGAGGGTCTAGAGAAGAAACCATAAAAGGAACAGCTGAGGTCACTTGGCTTGTTCAGCCTGAACTAGAGACCAGGCTGAGATCTCATAGCACCCTACAGCTGCTTCATGATGGGGAGTGTCAAATACTGATCACTCTGGTGTCTAGTGACAGGACGTGAAGCTGCACTAGAGGAGGATTATGTTGGATAACAGGGAAAGGTTTTTTCCCCCCGAGGGTGTTTGGGCACTGGAACAGTTCCCCAGGGCAGTGGGTAAAGCACCAGCCTGAGAGAGCTCAAGAAGCGTTTGGACAATGCTCTCAGGCACAGGGTGTGACCCTGGGGGATGGTCCTGTGCAGGGCTGGCAGCTGAGCTCTATGACCCTTGTGGGTCCCTTCCAACCCGGGATATTCTATGATTTTAAGAATATTTATGCACTTTCCCCAGCTAGATCAGATTCAGACTCAATGGTCCTGCATAGTAATTTTTATTCTAATCGCATCAGAAGTAACAGTTCAGTCTGAAATTTTTCTTTAAGCCCAGGTCACAAAATATGCTTCTCCACTAGCAACAGTGTGTGGTCAACATGTCCAGCTCTCTGTATGTCCCAAAAGATATTCATCTGCCTCTCAGGTAGCCTTTTATGCTCAGGGTGAAACAGGGTATCCTCCCTGTTAGAGACCTGTAATTCCTATGTCTGTGCAGATCTTTGAAGCTGTGCTGACCCCAGTCTTTAAGCCAGCAGTGGGAAGTTTCCACTATATTTTTATGGTAGATGTTGATGTGTCTTCATATGCAACTCTCTAAAGGTATCTGTTTGGATACCTGTATCTATCTGTGTTTCTGTAGGGGCATGCTTGGGTTAGAATCAGAGAAGTCTCTGGCTTTAAGCATTGTTGTAGCTCAGAACCAGCACACTGAAAGAGTTGTGGACTGTGGTCCAGGACCTGAAGAACATGTAGTGAGGCTCAGTGCATTGGCAACCATGTTCCCTGTGCTTTTGCCTCTAGGAAACCTCAGAGCATGGTGTCATTTCCACAACCTCTTCTCTAAACCTTACAGCCCTTTCTGAAATAGTTCTTCTGTCCATGACCAACCCAAGTTAATAAGCATTGATGCCTTTCATCATTCACTTCATGCTGTTCCAGAACTTCTGCTGAGGAGATGGCATCTGGAAATATGACTCTTTGCAGCACAGATGCCATCTTTTCTCAACGATTCTGTTATCCTGACTGCTGCTCTGATTTATTGCTTATTGCTCTTGGTTCTGATGTAGTCAGGTGCTGTTTGTCTGTTGAATAAGTAAGCAGAAATTTCATAACAAACCAGTATTTTAAAAGTAGCACAAAAGATATGTAACATTCCTGATATGCAGTAAGTTCATTACCAGTGTCCTTTCTGAGTGAAATTATTGAAAATTTCCCTCATGACCCACAGTTGAGCATGGATGACCTCATGGATCTCTGTACACAGAGTTTGATCTGGACACCTGCCACATCAGGACTGCATTGATCACTTCCATAATTCATTTGCTTTTACGGATGAGAGATCCCTGCTTTGCTGCCAAAGGAACTGAGTGATGTACCTGGAGCTGATGTTCAATATTTTTAAGATCTGAAATCTTCCTATCCAACAGATAACTTATTTTCTTTGCTGTTTCTCACAGAACATTCTAATAGTAAATTATTGTGTTTCTTCTTTTTGATATTAAACAGATTTCTTAACAGTTTTGTTGTGTTATCAGCTTCATTATGTTCTCAGAGAGCTTGCAGCGGATTACTTGAAATGCAAGAATATTCCCTGTATAATAAATACTTTCAAATGTGAAGATGAAGCAAATCAGCTAAAGGAAGCTATTAATTACACACAGATCAATTTTTGGTAATGCAGTGTGAAGTCAAGAATACAGTGGTAAAACTTTTCTGGTTTTGTTTTTTGTAGTAATTTTTCTTATGGGCAGTGCAGCTTCTATTATAGATGGCAGGTTTTTTTCAGAAAATTTGTCATCTATTTACTTTGGGGAAAATGAAGCATAAAATTTAATACAAGTGCTGGTGAATTCAACCTCAAGAGTACAGATACTTTTAATTTCAGGTAGGAAACTGATCTTTCCCATCTGCTCCACAGTTCAATCGTGTTTCAGTTTTTCAGAAGGGTTCTTAGGAGGCTTGGTGGTTGGTAGTGTGGAGTGCTCTCTAGACTGGGTTTTCTGTGGACCTACAGGGTCTGATCACATAGACAGCTGCAACAAATGCAGACTCAACCCTATAAATGACAAAATCCCTTGGAATACTACATCCCATCTGAGTCAAATGCTTCAATACCTTTGGATTATATCTGTTGGTGAGGACTGACCTGCCTTCAAACCTGTGACTAAAGGAAAATACGTGTTTCTTCTCAGTCCTGTAGTGGTTGCTTCCATAACTTGATACATTTTTGTCCTTGGCTGTGTTTGCCAATCACTTCACATCTCAATGTACACAGTACTGGGGTTTGCTCAACAAGTAGGAATTCTGTATTGACTTGCAAAGTTGTAGAAATAATACTGCTATCCAGAATTATAGCTTTGGGATATTTACCATTGTGCTTGAAGTCATAAGTTACTTATCTCCTGGGGACAGAAAATAACAACATTTTCTTCTGAGTCATTACACTTAATAATTGAAAATCTACATGCTAAGTAAAACTTCTTTCCCTGGAAGCAAAAGTAATTCCTGCAAGCACTATATAAAGCTAAATATGCAATATGTCTCATTCCACTTACTCTAATGGTTCTCTGACTGAATTTTCTTAGATTTTGCCATATGCTGAGTGGATTATGAATGTGGTTAAATCTGTGGAGTAGAAAATGTTGAGCAAAACCAGCAAGTCAATTTTAAAAGAACTTAAATCATTGTTGGGAAATGGTGTATGTTTTTCATACAAAATCTTGTTTAAAACTTACACTGTACAATTTTTGAATATCAAGTCAGAAAAAAGAAGAAATTCCATCTTGGAGTTTAGAGGTTGGTTACACTGGGGAATGTGTTTAGTTAGCTATGTTTATTTATATGAGGAGGGAAGGCAAATATCTTTAGTTTTGACTGCAGTTCCTCATGAACTATATCAAAACACAAAATTGTCCTGTATCAGCCCATGTAAGATTAGGACTGAAATTTTCTTGTTTGTTTGTTTCGAGTTTAGGAAGCTTCCTGAAAGACTTGCTATAAAGACTTAAAAAATACAAGAAAAGAGGAGAGCTCTTTGTAGACTATGAAGCTTCCTATCCATTTTTTTTCAAGGCAGAGGCCTCAAGTGAAACAAACTCAATCCAAAACCAGCATTCAGTAAGATTTCAATTCAAAACTCAGTGTTTAGAGATCTAACTTCCCATTAGGCAATAATTCTAAACCAGAAACTAATGAACTGGAGCAAGAGGGTTAAGAGAAGAGCTATATAATGCCCAGCACAGTTGCAGTACAGATATGTGTGAATATATTCATGTGCTATGGAAATAATGTCCACCAAAGCAAAAATATTTTCTTTAGGAAGAAAAATCACAGCCACCAAAAACTATGTGTCTGCCTACGCACATTTGTGAGTAAACTCTCTGTTCTATAGGTGGGGCTTTTTTGTCTTCATAAAAACTATATTTTCAGAGATTGAATGACATTTTTCTTTCCCTGAGTGATATATTCAGGCCATGTTCATTCTGATCTTGCCTTGTGCAGTGCAGATCAAGGTCTGGACAGTCTTGAACAGGCTTCAGACCTCAGAGGGGAGATGGAACACAAGCAGGCTGCTTTGCTGGAAATGTTACTCCTTTATCTAACACCAAGATAGGCCCAAGCACACAGTGGTAAAAAAAGTGCAGTTATTCAAACTACGCCTCTCTAAACCTGGCTGGCTCACAACCACAGGACATGATTTTATTTTCAATGCCACTCCAAGCTGAGTAAGATGCCCCAAGATGCAGAATGCTAGTGTTTAGGACTGGATTACAAACCTTGTGCTGAATTCTCTTTTCCCTTATCTGAGTGCTGTCATCAGCCATGTACCTGTACCTTCATGCAGATGAGGTAGAAATGGGAATGCTTCCTCTCCTCAGCCACCCCATGAGGCTTGTTTGAGGAGTGTGTAATCCAAGCACAAGTAACTGGTCAGTCACTGACCCTTTTTCAAGGATTAGCTCAGGCCAGTCCTGAGTTCAGGCTGGAAGAGCTGCACATGTGTGACTGCTCACCCTGGGTTGTGTGGGGGCTGCCTGGGCAGCAGGTATCAGCCTGGCTCCCCTTGGCACAGAAATAAAATGAGAGGATCTCCCAGCCCAGCATGAGCAGGCACCAGGAACAAGGTCAGTGCTGCTCTGGAGCAGAGGTTTCCTGCACAGTCTGCCAGCTCCTTCCCAAAGGACAATGATCTCTTTCCCCAGCCAGGCTGAATCCTTCTGCTGTGCCATGAATCAGCACAGCAAGAGATTCCCTTATGCAGAAGAAACTCTGCCCTTAGAGTTTTTGGAGCCCCTACAGGAGTGTCCGTCTGTCCCTCTGCTCTATGCCTTGTTTTTCCTATGACAGGGAAATTTGGCATGGGATGAAGCACAGCAACTGGACCCAGCCAGCCAGCTGATGTGACAAACAATCCACCCTTGGGGAAGTGGGATTTGTGGCACTGATGCCTTGCAGCATGTCAGTGTGCAAGAGCATGGGATGGATATGGGAAAACATCATGGGAGCAGAAAAAGCAGCAGAGCTTTAACTGGGAGAAGAAAATAAATCTTTTCTGAGAAGAAGAAAAAGAAAAGGAAACCAGCATTCAGGGTGTTTATCTATTGATATAAGCACACACAAAAACATTCCAAATCTGGATTTAGGGTGAAATGTCCACTTTACTATAGATTCACAATAAATCCCTGAGCATTCAATGCTCAGAAGTAGCTTCATTTCCATCTTGCTTTTGATCCATTCTTCTCCTTGTGTCCTGCAAACAATTCTGCAACACGCCAGAAGCCAAATACTTTCTTACATAAACTGTGTGGGTTTGAGACCAGCACCTACCAGAGTCAGTTGAGAAACTCCCCTCCACTTCCATGGTCATTGGATCAGATATTGACAGAGTGACATTTAAAAACCAACAAAGGAATTAAGAGCCTCTGAGATAATTAGATATGCTGGCACATGTAGTGTTTCCTCCATCTGCCATCCCTCAGACAGCTATGTGGCTAAGAACAATATTTCTTGACATTCTCGTGGCAGATACCATATGTTTTCAGAAAAATTCTCTGGCCATGACTCCACTGGGCTATGAGTTTAAACTTGTTCTAATCTTGTTACATCTTGTTACATCTGACTTCTCATTAATGAGTTTGTCTTACCTGTGATTGTGGTTTCTTTCCAAATTCAGCAGTAGGCTGATTTTCATTAGCTTGTGCATTTCAAGGTAGCCAGACAAAAAGCTGTGAGTCCAATGTCTGAATGAATTCCCTGGGGAGAGGGGAAAAAATGGAGAATATGATGGCAACATAAGTAATGGAACTTATGGTCCAAGGTATTTCAGACTCTTACCTTCCTTTCTCCTTTAAATATCTAGTCCACTTAGAAAACACTGGATTTGCTTACTTGCTTTCAGTTTGCATAATTAGAATCACCTGTATCATAGGATAGTTCATAGTAAATATTTAAATATGCCCATTTGGAAAATAAGAATAGCAGGGTCTGAACATGGAAATTCATTAATTTGGTCAGGGGCTTGCTTTTAAGACTCTTATTAACCTTTTTCTGTAAGCAAGGTTTGTAGCAGACACAAATGCAGGCAACTAACAGAAAAACTTGTAATATTACAGTATCAAAACTCTTAGCTAAATCACACTGTGATTAGGTTAATTCATCAGTGCTAAAGAAACAAACTCAGACAGTAGTCTGATTAAATGGGATTCTCAGAGTGATTAAAAGCTTTTCTGATTCCTTTTTTGACTCTGATTGAAAAAAAAACTAAGTCAAATATCTTCTTGGAAAAAAATCCAACTTAAGTTGACTCAAGGGAGGCTTCTTCTCATGGCTCTGCATGAGCCACCTGCAATTATTACAAATTATCTGACTTGTTCCAAGCTGTGCATCTTCTGAGACACTTCAAGTCTCAGTTTCCCTATTGAGCTTTGTCTGAGATTGAGTGATGCTGGGCTCAAGGGTGTTCTAGAAAAATCTAGAAAGACATTGACCTTGATTTTTTTCAGTACAGCTGAGGAAGCCCAGAGAGTCTCTCACTGATTGGCGGTTTTTGGGGTTTTTTTTGACAGTGACAAAAACAATAGAGGTTGTAGTGGGGTAGATCTTGGGTTAAATCTTTATCATGCATTTCTTGACAGACATGCTGCTGGCACTAAAGGATACAATACCCTGATTTTCTCTCTGCCTCAGCTCTGGATTTCTTTTTATTTTGTTCCTTTCCCACTACATCCCCCCACCACCCCACCCCATTTTATGAGCAGGGCTTTCTAGACAGTAATGTATTTGGGCTGCTGCCTCTCAAAGAGGTAAACAGAAGGAAGAAATTGCCCTTAGGCCAGCTAGCAGAGCTTTTTCTCTCTAAGTCAGAAGGCTTTAGAAGACTTTTCCTACTGAGATGATGAGCTTTTAAATGGGAACCAAGGGTCATTTCTGGATAGACTTCTCTGGTGATGACACAGGGAGAAGGAACTGTCATGTAGAGAGCCTCATTCACTTCACTGTCAGTTTATTTGCTGAAATTTGCTCAGTGGAATAACTTCCACCCTCTCCACATCATTCAAAAATAGAAGAAAAAGAGCAGAAAAGAAGGCAAAATTAAATGTTTCCTCTTGAGTCATGGATGCTAGCAGGAATCGTTAATAGATGCAGAGCCTTTCCCCTTAGAAACTATGCATTTCTTTTAATCAGGGATTAAAATCTTTCAGTTTCATTTCACTCATCAGTAAATCAAGCTTTCTGAAATTCTGTCTCTGAACACTGAAGGTGCCATGTAACATTTATTTCCTCTGACTGGTAATTCACATCTTGGAGGTAAGATAATGAATCACAGCAAACTCCCTTAAGGAGAGAGTTTTTGGTTTGTTTTATTTGGTAACTTGTTTCGGTTTTTTACTTGATAGAATTCCAAGTGCTTGTCAAAAATACACAATATATTTTCTACTTGTAAAGTGGACAACCAAAGGCAAAAATACATGGTAATAATTTGTCCAAAAGGAGTGCAATGAAGAGTGACAAGGCATAGAAATGTAGTTCAGTGGACTGCTGGCCTGAACAGCAAAAATAAACTGTATCTCCTTGTGAATAGCCAGGGACATTGAAACTTCTACCACTTTCCTTGTTTAGCTTCCAGTGAAGAGTGACCAATGTCTGCTGCAAAAGGATAGATTTAGACAAGTGACAAAAGAAACCAGGGGACTGTGTGAAAGGGTTTGCTTTTAGGCAGCTCTGCCTGTAAAGAATCTGTGAATATAACTCCAGAAATCAAACACCTGCTTATAGATCCTGATGAAATCCATAATATTACCCTTGCAGCTTGTAATCTCTTTCTTCTATAAGGGGAAACCCTCCCCAAACTCCTTTTCAGTCCTTCACCTGAACCAGAGGTAACAGCATAAATCAAAGGTCTGAAAGAACATAGAGTTTGGATGCCTGGAAAACAAGGGCCATCAATTTTTGTCCTGTTTCTCTTTTATTGAGACAAAGAGATTTAATTTGTCAAAAGTTTGTCATCTTAAATGATTTGTAGTCCTCAGAGGAGGATTTCAGAGATAAACAATCAAGACATAGTAGGTTTTCTTTGTCAGTGTGTTAATCTGATTTTAAGAATGTGTGTTTATATTTCAAATTCAAGTATTTCTGATAACTTCTGCATTTCAACTTCCATGTTCAAAACATTATTGTTTCAGCTAGCAAGCCAGTGTAACTTTTCAGGTTTCATATCAATATTTCTAAGGGCATCTGGACCTCTTTCTTTTTGGTAGAAAGTCTTGCAATTATTTTCATTTAATCCCACCGGAAGAGATGCTAAGATTTTTCTCTTCCAGGTGTGGTTCTTACACCTGGTTACCTCCTGAACAACAAAACAAAAACAAACCCAGAAAATCAACCAAACAAACAAACAAAAAAAAAGCCAATCCAATTTTGATTTTAAATTAAAGCTAAATGACTTACTTATATTTCTGTCAATCTCTGTATAAAATGATCATGGATTGCACTAAAATTTTTCTTAAAATTCACCTATGGCTACAGCAAAAGATGAATTTTTAATATCTGCTTGTCTGAATGTAATATTTTCTTAATTTCTTTTATTGATTTTCTTTTTACTGCCAAAAAAAAAAAATAGTCACCAAGTTTTGCCTTTGGCTTTCAGGAGACTAGATGTTTGCTCTGTACTTCAGGAATAGAAATAATAAACAGAACACAAAAACAAAACAAGACACGTGTAAATGGTCCTGGCTGGAATTGTCAGGAGAACGATGTAATCCATGTATCTCTTAAGCATGGTTTATATTAATTTGAGTTCAGTGATACTATAAGGCTTTGCTGCATGATTTGGATTTTATGTTTTAAAATATGGCACTGACCTCATTCCATTGTTTGATTTATTGTTTATTGGTCTACACCACAGATCATCCTTAATTGGCATATATTACATTGTGAACTTAATATTTATGGGGCAATGCAGAGAGCATTGTTACTGCTGTCTTGGCTGTATTTGTTCTGTTTGAGCCAAGTCTTTTAAATAAAGACTGTAAAACCAGTATCACACTTTCTCTGGAGGCTCTCTCAGATATGACTTATGAAATGAAAAATGGTTGTGCAGCCTCAAGGAGAAGTCAAAAATACTTTTAGCCAATTATGTTTCCTAAGGGGAGACTGATCAGGATGCAAAAGGGTCTGGTATACTGTCCATTTAATCTGTTTTTTTTTTCCCTGGGAATTTATTAGCACTTATGCTATTTGGCAACATCTGAAACAACAGTGAAACATCAATCAGTAGAAACAACCTTGAGGGCCTGATCTACTGGAGCTGAAGAATTTTGACACTCTTTAGATCAGACACTCAATTTTTCTTCATCAATCCTCTTTTTCCAGGATTGTGAATGGAAATTTGATAATTTTTATTGATTGTTCTTCCACTAAGGGAAATAGGAGACAGGTACCTCTGTCCTCTGTGTCCTGGGCTGAGTCTCAATCTCTAGCTCAGGATGATCAGCCTGCCAAGAAGTCAGACATTAGTATTCTGGCTGTTCAGCCCAGCTAACCCGTAGCAGTTTCTTTAGTGTTACTTTATTTTATCCTATTTTTTCAGAAAAAGGACTTCTCTCTGTCCTATAGGCAATGTACTCTTACTCTGTGCTCTTCCAGCCTAACACTTATTCTTAATAGGCTTCTGCAAATCAAAATATTGTGAACATTTTAAAGCAATGATTAAATAGTTCCAAACCTAAATCAGTGCTTTAGATAGACAAGGTTATCTCTAATTTCAGCAGTCATGTCCTAGCCCCAGTTAAATGGGAATGTAAATAACAAAAACTGTTGTGTGAGGAGCTATGATAGAAGTCAGGAAATGCAAGAACCAGGAATTGCTCTCAAGTCAGACACAATTTCCTTTTAATATGTGTGTGTGTGTGTGTATATATATATATGTACACACACACATATATTTGGCAAAATTGTGTATTTGACTACAGATAGAAAAGTTCTTCCTGAAAAGGCAGACCAGCTCTTGTCTGTCCCCAGCAGAAGCTGATTGTGCTGGCACTCTTACAGGAGCCCTGGCAAAGTGCAGAGGGCAGCTGGAGTTGAGAGCCAAGTTAGGAGTGTTTAACTCCACGAGCTCACAATTGTCAAATGGTGATAAAAACACTGCTTAGTGCTGAGAGTTGTGCAGCTCAGCAGGAAGCTGTGAGGTGTCAGAGTTGGGATTGTGCAGAGTGAAGGGCAATTTTTCTTAAGCTTTGCAGTGTTGATAAGACATGCAAGGGACAAGAAAAGTTTTCGTTTGTGTTTTTATCTCTGGGTATGGTGTTTTGCTTGTGTGTGTGCCACTTCAGAACCCAGGAGAGGTGATGGTCTGACAGCCCCAGTGCCAGAGCACACAGATTACCTGCTGAACATGCCCAGAGCTGGCAGCAACAGGATGAGCTTCAGTGTGCCTGGAAGGGCCATTCTCCAGCTCAGTCTCCCTGCCCAACTGGAGCCAGACTTTCAAAGGCTCTTTGCTCCCTTTTAGGCACTCAACAGTTTTGCATCCAATGTGCCAAAAGCTTCTGGGAATCTGGCTACTGACTTTGGCAAACTGAAACCTGCCCATGAGATCTGGGAGTCCTGCTATTGGATATCTCACTGACATGGTCAACTAAAGCCAGTCCTGGTTGTGGTTTCACTGATGTGAACACTTGCTCACTAAAAGCAAAACTGAGAGCTATGTTTAATTAAAGCTACAGTACAGCCAAAGGAGCCTCCTGAGTGTGGCTGGATTAAGACAGGGATGACTGTAAACTGGATCTCAAAGCTCTTGTCAGAAAAATATCAATTTCAGTTTCCTTTTCATTATCCAGTTTCAAATGCAGGGCAAAAAGCTGCTGCTCTTTCGTACATAGTATGCACTGGTTACCTTATCATAGACAATATTAATTCTGCTTCCCCCACCCCCAAGTGGTTTCTAGGCTCCATTTCCATATCTTGTTTGTAGAAGAAGACTAAACAAGTAAAAACCAAGCATATCGTGGAAAGCATTTCTGGAATTTTTGTGTAACTGGTAGAATGTCCATAAAACTTGTATATAAGAGAAAGAAAGACTTTTCACAGAAGAACTCTGAAGGGCAGTAAAATCTGATAAATGCATGATTTTCCTCTTTGTGGGTGTGAAAAGCAAAGCTTATTGCATCAAGGCAGATTTATTCTCTGAAGTCAGTGGAACATTTTCTTCCATTAAATCAGTTTTGGGTAGTTTGTTTTTTTTTTTACAAACCCTAATCACAGACTGCAAACTCTACCTCCTAAGAAAATACCAATAGTTTTATTTAAACAATTTGAAAAATGTCTGATCCTGAGGAATGACATTCCCAAAGCTGCACGAGGAGACTGTGAGAAGGCTGACACTAAACCTTGAAGAATCCAAATTGCCTCAGTGCTTATGAGCACTCAACAGAAAGCCCTGGTACCAGCAGTGTATTTGGATTTAAAAGATTAATTCTTACTTCCTGGGTATTATGTTACCTTCCTAGCCTGCATTTGTTATGGGACAGACAGAACCTTGTTATATTGATTATACAATCACTGCCAAGGTTGTGGCATTACAGTGAGCAGTGGATGTGAAGTATATGAAGAAGGGTTAGGTTTGAGACAAATTCAGACAGATTGCAGTCTAACCCATTTTGCAGAATAGGATCTCATGAAAGTAAAAATTAAGACAAAAATGAAACATAAGTGACTGAGCTTGTGCATTATAAATAAGCTCTTTCTTAAAAAAAATGAGGCAGTTAATAGTATAATTACTTTTATATGTAGTCCATGAAAACACAAATTTTACAAATTATGCGATTAAAATATTTGTAATGAGAATCACAAATTACAACAAACATAAATATCCATAGGCTAGATTCTTAGAGTGTTGCAGGTTTATGACACCTCACGGTTTTGTGATGCTCTGCTGAGATTTCCTCAGGGTGGTGGAAAGAACTGCATTTTTCCTGACAGAAGCCTTCTATGGCATGAAGACTGGACCAGGAAAGTCACAGGAAAACTTGCTTTGGTACAGAAATGTGCAAAGCAAGCCTCTAGCAGAACATGGAGCTGGATTCTGCTGGCCATGTTCTGTTTGATGGAATTGTTCCCAAATACAATGTACTTGTGCCTGGTAGTGGTTGGCCCAGAGATTTATTAGTTGCCATTTTCCTATTTGGACAGAAGTGACTTTGATTTATTATTGACAAACCTGGCAGCTACTTGTGGATATTACAGGAGCTTTTCAGAGGTGGAGATATTTTAACGATATTTACATTTCTTCTCCATACTTAAATGTCACTAGTTTCAGCAGGAGAACCAAATGTTATTTTTGGGGTGGCTTAGGTGACTGTAAATATCTTCCAAGTGACTCATGGGAAATTACAATGTGCTGGGGGCAAAGGAAGCCACTCACTCTGCAGTTCCTCCAGCTGGTTCATCCATGTTACACTGTCTGCCCAGGCTTCTGATACTCAGAATTAAGCACAGATTTCCCATGGAAAGGTTTTCCCAGCAGACAGTTTGTTATCAAGATTAACAGCACCTGCTGACCTTGCAGGAGTGCTATGCAGGTAATTGCATTAGGATAGCCAGATATGCAAAGGGAATGTTTTTATCTTGGAGTTCAACCCAAGCTGATGGCTGCAATACCCATTCCCTCTCATGCTAAATCTTGTTGCTGTGTCTCCAGTAGTATCAGCAATTCAAAAATAGCTCAGCTATGGCTTCCCAAGCTGCAACCATGCCAGCATAGCCCTTCCCCATCCATTTACCTTTATTTCTAAGATTCAGGGCAACACAAGGAGTCCACGTGAGTTTGCATGGAAATCCAACTCCTAATTACTCTCATTATGAACCATGTCTTCCTTTGAAACAGACAAACAGGAGAGAGACATCACTTGTTGACATACACAGCCTTCAAGTTTGATTCTTGGAGTCACATGTTCAAAGAGTCTCATGGAATTCCAACCATGATGCAAAAACTTCTGAACACAATTGAGTTCTTCTAGGAGTACTGGTATATGAATGATTCAAGCCATAGTTCAGGCTGAAATATCAGACTTGGAAATAAAGCCCAATCATAGTGATAGATGCTTTAGGAAGTACTTAGGCTAGGTTTTTCAGCATTTTCATATTGCATTTGTTCAGAAAAGCCACCAAGAAATACTTCCAGTAGTATAGCAGGGGGAAAAAATGGGAACACCTATGACCATGACCACAACCTCTTTGGACCCCTCATACCTGCAGTTTAGTAGGATTTATGAATTGCCTAACCACAACTATATAGAGAGAAGGTTATACACTGCTGCTCACAGAAATCTGAGGGGTTTTTAATAGGTGCAGATGAGAAATTCCCTGACTTTATTTTTTTTTTTCTCTTGAAAGACAAAGCTGACTGAGGATCTTGATGAACCCCAAGTTGTTTCCCAGAACCCATGAATATATTAAGCTACTCAGATGTGCTGTGTGAGAGCAAATATCCATGTAGGCCATCCCCAGCAGTGCCCAAACCTAGCTGCCAAAGGAACAGTAAGGCTCGAGGAAGAACAAAGATTACAGAAGAGATTGTGAAAATATGTTAGAGACTGGAAGAATATTTGGAGGAAACTTGAACTCTGAGCCTTCCTGAGTCAGATATGGTTTTGCTGTTTTCATTAGTCCTTCATGGATTTTATTTTCTCTGAACTTGTCCATTCCCCTCCAATCCACTATTTTCAACTTCTGTTTTGAAATAAGTGAACACATGGATTAGAGCTCCCTAGGTCTTGTGTACTTTACCTGAGGACTGAGCTTATCCAGAGAAGCACACACGAAAAAGAGATGAGTCTGACTGATGGGAGGCTCTGTTGATTCCCAGCAAACCAATTTAATGTTTGTAAGCACTGGTGATATGTAAATCTCTAGACATAACAACATCTGATAGATTTGAGGGGAGCAAACTGTGATCGCTCAAACACTTGTACACCAAGGGGAGGTAAAATTGTTTGTCAGTACTGTACTGCATGGCACCTCCTTGTTTGTTAATGCTCAGGTGCTTTTGGCCTTCCTCTGCCATCTGTAAGATAAAAACAAAAGTCTCACTTGGAAGGGAATTATAATGATACATTACATGTCTTTAGTATTAATTTACTCAGCTGCTGTAAGAGTGCATGGATGAACAGCAAATGCTGACTTTGTTCTGAAGGAAACCAATGGCCATAAAATTGTCAGAAGTCATGTGGAAGTCCGTCTCTATCTACTTTGGAGACAGAAGAGCAAAGAGACAGGAAAAAATGTTATCTGTTATTTAAATACTTTTTCTGCCTCTGATGACAGCTGTGGCTCTTAATTAATAAAATATCCCTTAGAAATTTCTGCAAAGGCTTGTCTGGGAGGTATCATGTTTGTGGAATTTGCAGCATGTTTATGGGCTCATTCCATAAACATTGGCAGATCAGGACGTTCTCACAACCCTGAGAAGTTCTATTAACTTAATTGTGGTGTGAATTACTGGCTAGAAATTATGAATGCTGAGTTATTAGTAGCAGTATTTCTATTGTTATTGCTGTTATTTTTATAATTAATATAATTTCACAGAATTATGAACAATTTCTCTGCCTTGCTTATCCACTTTATGCCACTCCAATTTTTCAAGAAGTCTTGTCTGCACAACTGAGAAACAGAGAAGAAAGGCTGATTATCTCCTATACATTTAATGACAGCATTTTACAGTAACAGTCTTGAAGACATTTTCTCAGTAAAATGATTTTTATTGTTGCAGAAGGGTGCAAATTCCATCCTCTCAAAGATGAATATTGGTCTGGCCCATAAATGTGATACATGCCCAAACCACAAACACACCATGTACTCAGAAATTACCATCTTCCCTTGGAGGGAATTTATGGATGTTTCTCATAATTGCACTTCCGTCTTGGAGACAGCCTCCAGAGTATATCAAATATACAGTATCAGCCTTTTTATGCCTTTTATGATGATTTTCAAGAGTAATTGGTGCTCATTAACATTAAACTTGCTATAAGAACGTACTCAGTGTGCATCATGAGCTGGTAGGAGAGTTTGCTGAGTTTTTATTCTTTTATGGTTCCTACATGGCACAAAGAAGATAGTGGAAGAGAAAATGATAGAAGGGTCAAGAGGCCTGGGAATTGTTTTATTTCACAGGCTTGCACAGCACATCCAAAGAGGAGCTATTGATGACACAGTATAGAATTAAAAAGAAAAAAAGCAAAAACTTTTTACGACTCCTTGCACTGTCTCAGGCAAGAAGCCATAAATCAGCAGCAAGGTCACAGCAGCAGATCACAAAACGGGTCACTCCAACACAGGCTGGATTGAATTCTGGTGTGGCCAAGGGCAGCTTTTGATACTGCTGCTTTTCCTTAGTGTGGAGTGAAGTACTCAGTGTATCAGTGGCACAGATGGTAGAGCACACAACAGCAGCAACCCTGAACCCCTTGAAGGTAGTTTCTCCCTCTTTCTCTTTTCCTTCTTGTTTCCTTTCTTCTGGCATGATCATCCACTACTGACAGGAAAAAAAGAGAAAGGAAGGCATAGGTCTGGCTAGGATGAATATCTTATGCTTTGCTTATTTCTCTTTGCTCTTTCTCCCTGACTTCCCTTATTTACTTTGTTCTTTTTGTCTTTCTTTTCCTCCCTTCCTTCTTTTTTTTAAAACAAAGGATAAAATCACAACAATTGCAACTGCATTTAGCCCAGCTGGACATCAACATAACACTCCAACATTTCTCAGTTGAACTTCATCTGAGTCCCCCATTGCCACCTGAGACCTCTGATCTATATTTGAGATCTCTTTATAGACTCTGAACTACATAGTTTCCTAATTCTCACCAGAAAAAAATGTTACCCCCTCCTTTCCCTTATGCAGTAAGTTAACATGACCTGCATTACTCTATCTCCTTCCTAATGCAGTTTTTATGGGGTACTACTATTATTTTGCTTTCATAATGTTAATTAATGTCATGTATTTTGACAAGAGTTCTAAGTCTACTTAACCTGTCTAGCTTGTTGTGTCCAACTTATTAATGATTAAAGCCCTTTGCTCGACCTTGAGAAAATACTAAACAATTACTGAGGGGAGTATGGCCTTTCTAAAAGCCATTTTCTTCAAAGGCCTTAAAAGGTTTCATTTGCTCTTCTGCATTTCTCAATCTGTATCTGCCAAGGAGAAGAAAAGAGTGTATTGAAAATACATATTCCCATTTTTACCACTGAGAAGAAATGTAGCGTTGTCATAGGACAAAAAAGAGGTATAGCTCTGCCCAGGATACCCAGCAGCAGTCTGTGGGAGACATTAGGAGTGCTCCACCTCGTTGTAACCATTCCTCCCCCAAATTCCTCAGGGTATGACCTGCACAGTCATACAGGAGAGCTGTCCTGGCTTCTTGACTTCTCCTTGGTTCCCCACCAGTGAGAAGCACAAAGTGCACACTGATCTCTCCAGGCTTGGTTGTTATATCTAGGACTTTGTCTATATTTTACAGGTATTCCACGGTGAGGTTTATTTAAACAAATTCCTCTATTTCCCTGTGAGGGACATCTTCCCTAAGGACGCTGCATGGAGACAACCTGCAGTTGTCTGCAAAAATGACAAAAAAAAAAAATTACATCTACCAAATTATGTTGGCATAATTTGGTATATCCTGAGCCCATAAAAGGGTCATTCCCTGATGTGGCCATGTCTGAACTGGTTTCATACCTTTGTTTTCAAACAAATTTCCAGATGTGGAACTCCATACCATCTTTCCAAAATGTTCAGTGCTCAACAAATGGCCTTTTGTATCTTGGTAGGCTGCAGAGAGCCGAGCATGAGGACAAAATACAGTTGATTTAAACCCTTTATCCATTTATTTTAACTTGTTTTACTTTTCTCCAAGCCACAGTAGAAGTTTTCACCTACTCAGCAAGACCCACAGGTGCCTGGAAAATAATGAACAAACAAATTTTAAAAAACCACAAAAACCACCTGACTGAAACTAGCTGCTCATCTGCTAGCTGGCATTTCAGACCAAACATTGGTTAATTCAGCCTCAGATCTTTCTGCTTTACACTAGGATACTCAGCCCAGCCTAAAACATCCTTAGCGTTACGTGAAATTATTTTGGTTGACTTTTCAGCGGAAGCACTTGTGCAATCAGCCACGTCTGAGAAGCTGGTGAGGAAGTTTTCCCCTAGTGCCTGCAAGTTGTTCAGGACAAATCCCCAGAAATGTCTGTGCATCCGTCACCATGCTCAGAGTTCAACAATGCCTTGCTGGAAAGGGTTTAATTCACACCTTTGACTTTGTGGTGGAGGGATCAGGACTCTCACACTGCAGGTTGAGGTGTGAGGGGCTTTGACAGCCATTGCTTCTCTGCTGCAATGTTTTATCTGCCCTAAACTCACTGCCTCAAGAGCAAACAGACTTCACACATGCTCAGTTGATGTCTCAATTGAGACTAAATTGGGTGTGGATGCAGGGCTGTCATGCAAGAGCATAGTCAACCTGGAGTGCCTCAGCAACTGGCATGGCAGTATGGAAATGCTTCCCACCCCAGGACAATGGAACAGAGGGAGACTGGACTGTGCTGGGAGGCATTACTTGCTGGCTGGAAAGGCACAGAGGTAGAAGAGAGCTGAAGGGTGAGATGAGAGAATCTGCATGAAAGAGACTACAATATGACAGAAAAATGAGGCTGTCACAGCACATTGTTATCCGTGGGTATCTGAGTTAGCACGTCATTGGAACAAATGATACAGTTCACTCAAGAGATCTTGCCCAGCCCTTCGCAGACACACAAGAAAACATTACAACTTTTATCTTCAGCTCACACTGAGAGGCCCATCTTCACCATGGTTACCTTCTAGCCAATTTTGTTGGTTTTTTTTTAAGAAAAGAGAGAGTAAATAATGTAACTTCAAAAAAGAGTTGTATCAGCACTGCCCACATTGTATGCTCCTCACCAGCCCTGCCTTGCTTACATGTGTCACTGGACAGCAGAGCTGAGTTGGCCCTGATAGATGAGAAATCAGGTAAATGCCTGCACTAGATGTCAGAGTACAATTCTTCATGATTGCCTAGAACTTCAATAAAATTCTTCACATCCCTCCCCAGGGACACAGAGCAATGCAATCATGAATGATTGATATTCAGCCTGCTACAATACTCTGGCTCAGTATCAGCCTTTGAAATAGGTTAAATAAAATAAACACATTTCAAGAGCAGTCAGGCCAGGGAATTTATTTTGCCTGTTGTGGTGTTGCCATTGGTTTTTGATAAAGCAGGTGGGCACATGGTGAAAGTCAGTGCATGTCAGGCATACACCTAAAACTCTATGTGTGCTTCAAATTTCAATTTGCCTTGATGATCATAGAGTATAATAAATTAGTGTTCTTAATGAATGGATCCATTTGATCATACACACATACTTACATAACATGCCATCAACAATGCCCTCACCACTTTCCTGTGCTGTTAGTTACGTCAAAATGAGAAAAAAACAAGACATGTTTGTGGCGATTGTTGAGTTGTGGTGGGAGCAGGTTTGTTTGATTATCTATTTATTTATATAAATGATCTGGTCTTTTCTGGTGGGAAAACAAGCGATGATGTAAGTCATATTTCCTGTGGCAGAAACTCCTCCAAGGCCGTTGAAGAGAGACTGATCTACACATGATCAGGGCCCTTGCAAACCACCTTCACATGCAAGGCAGCACAAGACCCAGTTACTGGGATTCATAAATACAGGGTAAAAGAGGCAGAGAGAGCTATTTCTGAAAATAGGAAGACAGAGACTCTATCTTGACGATCTGTAAAAGTTGGGCTTGTTTAGTTGAGCAAAACCAAAGATGGGGGATGGTTAGTTGGTTGCTGGCAGCAAATGCTTTAGAGATTGAAGAGAACAGTGAGGACATGAGTTACTAAAGTTTAGAAAGACTACAATGCAAGATGAGCATGTGGGAAGTGATGAGTGGAAGGGAAGAAATTGTCCATTAATGTATATTGGAAGTTATTAAACTGAGTTCCATTGACCAAAGACATGCTTTTCTGGAGAAACCTTCCAGCTAGGTCACACTGTACTTCATTCATGAATTGTGGACTGAGATCCTACAGAATGGCTTCTTGGCGTTAGAAGTAGACTGGATTCTTGACAGTTCTAGGTAGATGAAAAAAATAAAGTCATAAATTATCATCAGTCTAGATATCAAGCATTTTCAATGAACCAAGCATTATGCTGCAGTCATTTCAGAATTTGTGATCCAAACCCACCAGGTTTTGACCTTCGTATCAAGGCAATGTGTAAAATGCACATAAACTTGGGTGTAGACACTTCTGTTTGTTGCAGAGACACTGGGCTTGTATTAGGGAAATATGAAGGAAAGCAGTAGTATCTGAAGCTTCTTGGCTAGACTCTTAGATGTGCTGGAAAGCTTGATTGTAAACAGTGGTATTTTGATTTCAGATGATCTGGTGATGTGTAAACCTCGTTGAAAAATAACTTCTCCTTCTGAAAAATATTCTATAATCAGAGTTTCTGTGGTAGTTTTGCATACTTCTTTGTCTTCTTCCCCTCTAACTTCTCATAAGAAACCAAGAACAAAGTAGGTAACATTTGAAATTTAAAATAAAACCAAACATTCCCTCGAGCAGAGATTTTATTTATTTTTATGAAAATGTCTATAGTATTTAAAGTCAAATTTCAATGAAAGGGCAGGTTCAAAGGACTTTTTTCATCCCTTGCAATCAAGTCATATTTAGGAGAAAGTTGTTGCCAGAACTTGGCTATCTGTATCCTGTGAGTTTTCATTATTTAATGTATAGTGTCAAAGGGACATCTGACCAGTTCAAAACATGCAGATGCATTGTGCTTGTGCTGAAAGATGCAAAAAGAAAAAGCGAATGTACAGACTACACTCAGACAGCATCTGCTCCATTCATTCAGCATTTTACATAGAGGCTACAGCACATGGACTTGCTTTTAAACAAAATACTGTGCTTATTCCTTTCCTTGAATCAGTTCATTACAAAAGCTTCTTCACTTCTCCTGTTCTTTTTTTTTTCCCTTTTCTGCCTCACTTTGTCCAAACAATTTCTTCTTGGAATTAATAATCTGACACATTTCTTCTCTCATAAGAGTCAGATATGCCAGACAATGGATTGCCATGAGGGCACCTAATACAGGAGAGTATATTCTGATACCAGCCTTCCTTTGCAGAGTGCAAACCCTGTTGGGATTGTTCGGTACGGTGTTGTTTTAACAATAGTTTAAGATTCAAGCAATAATTGCACATGAAGCCATCCTGAATTCCCTGAATGCATCAAAGGACAAGGTTCAGGGAAATCTGAGATAGTACAGGGAAACAAAGATGAACAATTGGAAGGACAGAGGAATTGTCTTTCCTGTTCACTGCTTTACTAAGCAAGTCTTTTTAAACTTCTTTTCAATGAACTAAAACACTGGGTCGCTTGCCTTGTGAGTATAAGGATGATTTATGAAGAGTGTTGTGGTAGATGAGTGTTTGGTGTGAATCATTGCAGTCTTTTTAGGAAAAGAAGTAGGTCACAGAAAAGGATATTGCTGAAATACTGGTTTGGGTTTTTTTCTTTCCATAGAACCAGGAAGGGTCTCAGACACAGCTGGACCTTCATCCTGCTGTAGAAAATATATTATCTATCAATTGGGTGTTTTAATTCATTCCCATCTCTGCTTCAGCTATCACTGCAAATTCAATCAATAGCTAAAAGGCAGAAATTCTTAAGGTGATTTTCAGGAGTGAACTTCATACAATTGATAATTTTTTTCCTCTCTAGTTGCTCTATGACACTGGTACATACCTACTTACATGAAGAAAACTTTGGGTGTCTATACAAGGAACTCTAGAAGCTTGCATCTAGGAATAATTTAATCTAATGTACCGGGGTAATGTTTTTGGAAACAGTGTCAAATATTACGGAATATTTACTTATGGAAAGAAAGCCAGGAAAGAGGTCAAATGTACTTTGTCAGGGCAGACAGACTGTTCCAGAAATAGGTGAGCAAGTATCCTGTATTATAAATGCATAGCTATGCTCTTTGGAAAGAAAAAATAAAAAATCCAAGAAAGGTTATTTAATCATACCTTCCATTTTTGATAAAAGTCCTACACAGTTTGGGTCTAATACACAAAATCTTTATCATCAAATCCCTTGGGGTGATCAGGTTTTCTGTGGTGAATGTAAAGTAATAGTTTCAGGAGTAAATTAATATGAGGAAAATCTTCTTTACTGGAACAGGATGCTCAGAGAGGGTGTGGAGTCTTCTTCTCTAGAGATATTCAAAATCCCTCCTGGATGTGATCCTGTGTAACCTGCCCTGGGTGAACCTGCTGTAGCAGTGGGCTTGGACTAGACCATCTCCAGAGGTTCAGGCGTTCTATGATTCTATAATTGAGTAAATCCTGACTTAGCTATCCATTTTTCTCCCCATATCATACAATAGAAGCTTGACAAGAAAATGAAGGTTCTGTATTACATTTTTTTTATCCAGTTGATTTAAAGGAGTGAGAGTGATATCACGTGTCTTTACAGGCGTATTAATATGTCGTTAGTTTAGTTATTGTTATGATACTAGAACACTCCCATGTATGAAAAATAGGCAGATTTGTGTTGTAAGCAAACTACAAAGGAGTTTGAAATGTACCAGTGAAGGTGTTCTAGTTCAAACAGGAATAAATTCAGCCTTTTACACTGTCCTGCATGGAAGGCAGACTGGATGATCACATCATACCTGCTTCTTAATGAAAGATTTTGCTATTTAACTCTACCTTATGTAATTATGAATATATCAAATGTTTTAAATTCATGTCAGAATCAGTACCATAGCAATAGCAAGTGTCCTGATCTATTTTCTTAATTTCCATTTTTTTGCATGATAAATATGTATTTGTTACAGGTAAAGTTTAAGGAAAAGAGTATTCATAGAAAGACATATCTTTCCCATCAGTAGTGTGAAATTTCATCATACCTGCACAGGGATCTCTCTCTCAGCCCTGCTGCCTGTACCTAATATCTTTAGGAGGTGGTGTTACATTCCCATACTCATCAAGACCTCCACATCTTTGTCACTCTAATGTTGATGTTGAGAAAACCAGTTGTGGAGACAGTGTCTTATGTAGGGTTTACCAACTGACCTTTGAGAGTTGGGGTGTTTGGAGCATTGATTTTTGTGAATCACAGCTACCAGACGTGATTTCTTGTCATTACTGATCTAGTTTCATCCTCAAGCAGAGCCTTGGTGGTGAAAGTCTGGGTACTCCCTTAGCTGCTCCCTGCCCTCCCACCTCCCAGATTCCTGTCACAGTTTTCTCTCCAATTGATAGGACTTCTTACTATTCTCCACATCTAGGCAGTTTACATAACCCTAGTCTGGCTTCCTACTTTGATCTACCCCTGATGAGTGCTAATTACCTATGGAAGTGATATCTGATGTCAGCTGCTGATGGGTGAGGGGGGAGCTGTGAGAATTTGCATGATTCTCATTTTCGATTATTTGCACAGTGTGCAATCTGAAATATTCAGACTCAACGCCCAATCTTGCAGTAATTGCAGCATGTCAGAGGAGTTTTTTTCTCCCACAATAAACTGTATGGCAGCAACAGGAGAAAAAACTTGCAAAAGAGGGGAAGAGATACAGATTTTTCCCCACATCAAAGTGAGGATTATTTTTCAATTCCTGTGCTTGAGACATTTGTTGCATTTGATACAACTATTTTTGAGAACCTTCCTGTATTGCCAGGAGTTTGCTTGACTCAGAACACTTGAAAAACTCTGTTAGCAGCATGTAGGTTTTGATCCACTCCTCTCACTATCTAGGCTGTCCTCTCTCCATGAAATGCTGAATGAACGTGCTCTTGCTCATGGTGAATGACTAACAAGTTGAGTAAAAGAACGATGGTGCCTTTCCCTCCTCTCACTTCCCTTTTATGAAATATTGCCTAAACAAATAGCCAAAATTATCTATTTCTTAAAATCTCTTTCTTATGAACGTTCAGTGTGTGGGGTTTTCAACTGCTGACTTCCACAGAAAGGCTGAGATTGAGCAATGTGAACAGAGTTTAAGAAAATATACTGAGCTTCATTTTTTTGTCTCAACTCTTGCTGATATTTCAGCCAGTAAAAATATTAATTCTAAATGAAATTAATAATTTTTCTTCTCCTCTATGTTGATTCTTTTGTTTGTTAGGATGTAGGAAGAAATAAGCACAATAGGAATGTTCTTTTATTCCAAGATGAAAGACAAGTCTGTGCCACTGTAGCAGAGACATGTAAAGTTAACCAAATAAATCATGCCATTATCCAACAAAATATTCTCTGTGTAAAACAGCTGGTTTTGAACACTGGGTTTGACAAGTGTCAGCAAAACCCACTTGTCAGCAAGTGTCAGGTGGCTTCAAACAGTCTCATTTTAATGAGTCCAATTCAAAGAGCTTGGCCAGTTTGTGTCATATATATTTCCTATCTTATACCAGCAAACACAGATTTCTGTGTTTTCCAATTAACAAAGACAGTAATTACTTCCTTTTTGATTTGGAGATGATAACTACAACATTAAAAATCAAGTGATGACTTTCTACGGGATAGGGACAGTGAGAGGAAATGTCTGATTTTAGCCATTGCCTTTGTCCTCACCATAAAGCTGCTGATTCTCCCATCCCAGTGCACAAGTTCTGCTAGAAAAATTGCCATCAGCAGAAGCATGTAGCTATCAGCAGCAGCAAACGTATCTCACTGTTACTGCAGTCAAGTACAAAATCAAGCTGATCACCTGTCTTTGTGTCATTTGTTATCTCTTGCCAGTTCACTGCAGTGTATTGACATAGTCACAATTTGTACAAATCACATGTGGGAGCAGAGCATCCTGTAGATCACTTTGCAAAAGTGATGAGCTACCAAAATTAGCTCCAGGCAGAAGACAAATCAGGCACCTGTTCTGCCTGTGCAGCTTCTAAGAAGAGGGAGACAGAGAGAGGCAATGATCTGTCCCAGGACAAAGAGACCTCTCTGGCCTCCCTTCCCCTCCTACTCCTGACCTCCACCAAAACCTTTATGGCTCATCCCAGTTTTTCTCAAATCCCTGAAATGCCTAGAGCTTGCTTTGAGGGCCCATTTGACAGGTAATTATGGAAGAACAAAGTGGGCATTTATTCTTAAGCTACAGTGGACTAGTAAATGCATCTTGCCAAGTGTTTCCTCCTGGGATTAATACTACTATTGATTGCATTAAAGCAATTAATTATTTCTACTTCTTTTTAGGTAACACTTTAGAATGAATTTGATGTCTCTTTCTTGCATCAGTAACAATCATTAAATAGGACAGTACCTTTTAGTTGCTGAATATTTTGCTTTCAGCTCAGTCATATTTTGGGACATCTGCCAGGAGCATTCTCAGACAAAAGTTAAGCAGGTGCCTAAGTGCTTTTCTTGGATGAGAACCAGTGATTAGACTTTCATAGAACTGATGCATTAGGATCCTAATACATCATTGGAAAGACTTAATAGAACATTTGCTTTCTAGATAAGATGCCTTGCCATTCATAGTTATTTTTCCCATAGTTTAAATCTGTGTCAAATAAGTTTTGTTAGCTCTTTGTTTTCTCTATTTCTACCTTCCACACCATCAGGGTAAGTGAAGAAATAAGAATAAGGGGTTGAATCTGAAGATATTATGTCTAGTCTAAGCTCTGAATTTGATGGAAAATGTCTCTTGACTTCAAGGATGATTATATTGGGCTGTACAATATAAATTGTCTGTGATGGATCTGAGTAGTTAACCAACTTGCACATGAAACTCTGTTCCATTTCTTAAGTACTATTGTAAAATAATTAAAACAGTACTACTATGACATGTCTTCATTAAAATGATTGAGAAGAGCAACTATTATGGTCATAATTTTCAACAGAGTAAAATATTTCCTGTCTAAAAATAAAATTCCTTATAAGACAGGCCCTGGACGCTTGCAGTTCTGACTTCCTTGCCTTCAGTCCTTAGGCACTTATTAACCAAGATCCTCTTTTTCCATGAAGTCACTTAACTCAGTGTCAGTTCTGTGTAAACAAAACATGCCTTTCATTAATCCTGCAGTAACAGCTACTGTGCCACCCTGGGCTCTTCAGCAACACACAAACATTTGACAAAAGACTGACTATGACAATTAAAACAGCATCCTTCACTGAAAGTGAAATGGCTGCAAAAAGCTGTTTCACTGTAGTGTAGATATCAATCAGGCACAGCTGAATGTGAGCTAATAAACATGTCACTCTCTTTATGCTGCTTGCCTGGAGGAACAATAACAGCTGAGAAGGCAGGAATGGAACACCTGGAGCAGATGATTGCATGCTGCTTTCTGGACTCTTTTGGCTCTTCTTTGAATCTTGATACAATAATAAGGAATAATGCAGCAAATGTACAGTCTAGGGGAAAGGAGGATTAGCAGGACAGGTTCTTTTCCCTTCTTCTACGTCCATCCGCTAAATCTTCACATTTTGAACTGCACTGAAACATCCCAAGAACCAGAGAAGCAGGAAGATAAAATCAGAATTGTGTCTTGTCTAACCCTTTGTGTCTTGGAATCAAAGATTTTTGTTAGAAAATAACTCTAAGATCAATCCAGCCATTGATCCAGCACCGTTGTGTTCACCACTAAACCATGTCCCCAAATGTGTAACATCCACTGAAAACTTCCAGGGAAGGTGACTTTATTTCAATCCCACCACCTTCCAGGGCAGCCTGTTACAATGCCTTGGGGGAGAGCTTGGGAGAAGGAAGGGTAGTGCAAGGCTGAGGTATCATGGCACACCTGCAGTGACTGACACAGAGCCAGCACAGGGACTAGCACACAACCAGCAGTAGCTTAAGATGCAGAAGTATGAAGAAAAAAGGGAGCAGAAGATTGCTGGAGTTTGCAGGAAAGCTCACTTCAGGGCAGTATATATGGCAATATCCCCACACACAAGACAAGGGTATAAAACCTTGATGGCTTCCCATCACTCAAGCTTTATCCCCCATTCCTCAATCCAGCTTTACTGCACCTTTGAGTTCCATAAGTCCAAAGTCCAGAAAGAGGTGCAGTTTTTTCCAAGTTCTCTCAATGCAGACTCAGTTTTACCCTTCTGACTTCCTCCTGGTGAGGAGGCAGGATCCCAAATATTAAACACCCCCACCATACCCACACTTCTTACTTCTTCCCTGACTAAAAATGCCCAAGGACATTTCAGTCAATTAAAGTGTTTACTTGCTACCTATCTCTAGCTTTTCTGTGATGGGCATCAATGCTGTGATACATAAAATACACCTTGGTGTGTCAGGCTGAAACCTATATGACTCTAAAAACCTTGGAAATTTTTTAAATAAGGTAGTAGAAACATTACCTTCATTGCAGTAATTGAGATGAAAATGAGATTGTGACAAATTGATCCACTCTCCAGTAGGTGAGGCAATCACAGAGGAGTAAAACTGAAAAAAACCAAACAAAGAAACCAAAACAAAAACAAACAAAAGCCAAAAAAGAAGCAGATTCACCAGCCTTTCATGAGAGCAAATACCTTGCTATTTGGCATGCTGATTGACTCTCTATCAATCTGTTTTCTGTGTGCCTTCCAAATCATTACAAATGTTTGCCTCCTACTAACAGGCAAACAGCAGGTCAGTGCTGAAAAACAGATTATGTTTGTTTTGAAGTCAAAATTGAATATCCTTTTTTTTCCTGGATGCAAAAACTAGCAAAAGGGTAACAGAGGTCAAACAGCAATTATCACAGTACTTTTGGCAACTGAGATTGGAGGAAAGCTGTGGGGGAAGTCGTTGATACTGGTGGAAAACTGGGTTGGTTCTGGATGCTAACACCATAAGTAAGCACACCTTGATATTGAGGAAATTGAGTTATGCCAGACAGTCAGTTTCTGCCTCAAGAGCAGCTCAACACAGTCTATCCAGCTATCTCATTTGTAAGCTAAATGGGAGGAAGGAGCAGTGGTACAGTGGTTTGTTGAAAAATTAAAAAAGAGAAGACCTTCACTCACATGGGGAAGAAGGTTCCCAGCTCCTCTCCTCTCTCCCTCCTTCCTTGAGCATATTCATATTTTATCGTTTCACTTTTACTGGGTGACCTGGCTGATATGTTTTTGACACACTAGAATTGAAGCTTTCCTCAGTGCAAGGGGAACAGCTTTAGAGGAGTCTGCTAAGGCCAGGAGAGGAGCTTTAGTCTGTGATGGGGGAGGGATGACAGGGGTGAGTAAAAACAGTGTGAATAATTCATGCAGCACATTCAGATTCCATGTGGATCTTGAACCAGCCTGAACACACTATTTGCTTTGCATTCGTAGTGTTTCATTAGCTGCTGAAGAGATGAACAAGCCAAAGTCATTAAATTTAGTGTAACATTGTTGTAATGCCACTTGTTGGTTTTATGGCTGTGCAAAGACAGTGACTAAAAAGGACTTTAGTTTCTTCCCTGAGAGTTTTGTTTCAAAATCACTCCCAACCTGGAGAAATTGCTACGGGAGAGCAACTTTAGCCTCCCATCCCCCAGCCCATAAAATGTGATAAAGCTAACAGAGATTTCAGTGCAGGTAAGTATGTGAGTCCCTGCAGAAGAGAGCTCAAGAAAAAGAAATCTTTTCAGTAAATTCTATTCTATTCTAAATGCTCTCTCAGTGCATGCCACAATAGTTACATTCTCTAGTCAAGTTAGAGAGTTCTACTCACCATAACTGATGCCTGAAAAAGGAGTTTTTACTGAACAATGCAATTCAGCCAAGTCCAAGCAGCCAGGACCCCGCTGTGCAAATGTACTGAGCCTGGCCATGAGGAGCTGAGCTTTCTCAGGTCCTAGTGGCTCCTGCTATTCAAAATGAAAACATGGAAGGCAGTTTTTGGATTAAAAAAAAATAAGTTGAATTTTGGACAAAAATTTTCCCCCACAGTGTTGACTCTCTCTTCCTGGTTGAGACTACAATTTAATCTGGAGTGTTTTGTGACCCTTGCAAGCAATATATTTGTAAATAACTGTGGGGTTTTAGCATTCCTGCAGAGCTTACCCCACATCTGCTTAGCTGTTAGCAGATTGCTCAGGTTTTATGTGACTGCTTTAATATTCAGCTGACAAAACACCCTTATCACAGGATCCCTTAGTCCCTGTTCTGCCTCTCATTGTCTGTGAAATTAAAAACATTGTTTTGTCTTGATTTAAAGAGATAAATCACACAGGTTTGCACGAGCTGTAGACTGGGGTGAAAGAATCTTCAAGAAAGCAGGTGTACTTGTTGAAAAGGTTCTCTGATTTTTTGATGCTGACTGTACAGTAAAATGGACAGGTTAGGCTTACATGTTTGGCAAAACAGACCCAGGGCTTTTTCTCCCCTGGGTTACACTTGTTTTTTTCTTCCTTCCCATTGGCTGGAGTGCAGAGGAGATTGATAAGGCTCTTGCTGTCTCTGAGGCAATGAACCTGGTAGTTTAGCTGCAGTCATAGAAAATTATAACTGCAGACGCAGAGGTTGTGAGTTCAGGCTCTGTGGATGATTCAGCCCAGAGCAAGTTGTCATGTGAGCCAACCTTATAACCTGAGTGGGTTGTAAAAGGGACTGGAAAAGGGCCTGGTTATTTACTCTGTGCACAGTGTGCCATTAAATAGGAAAGTTTCCTGAAATGTCATGCCGGTTCCTGTGACTATTTTAGATTAACTGTGTAAAATTCATGGCAATTGTGCTCAAAAAATACAAACATAAAAATCCACCTTTTTCAAGAGGAGAAGTAGACAATTTGTCCAGATCCATGCTCAGCTCTGCTTCAACACTAAATAGCTTAGCTCAAAGCTAGACCAAGGGTTTGGAGGTCTCTGACCTAATTCAGACTTATGATTGTAAGAGAGGAATTCACTCCTCTGAGCACACAGAGGGCAAACAGTGGTGTAGAGAGAAGGGAAGAATGGGCGAGACACACACAGAGGAAAGGTCCTGGCTTTTATAGAGTCACAGAATGGTTTGGGTTGGAAGGGACCTCAGAGATGACCTCATTCCAACCCCCTGCCATGGGCAGGGACACCTCCCACTAGACCAAGTTGCCCAAAGCCCCATCCAACCTAGTCTTGAACACTTCCAGGGATGGGGCATCCACAACTTTTCTTTTATGTCATATATTTAATCCCCAGAAATCTCAGATGGGTTAATAAAGGGAGACAATACCATTTGCCACATTCTACAAGGAGATAAACTGAAGCTATTATTTCATACAAGGCAGTACTCTTAGTTACCAGGGACAGTCTCAGGGTTGTTATATACTTAGTGTTTAGATCAATGATGGAAGAAGTTATTCAGCAATGGCACCACCTCAGGGGCACTGGAACAGAAATCCAGGTGGTGTGTGAGTCATGGCAGGGACAGAGACATGACTTTTGGTGGGCAGAAATGGGATACTGAATTGACCAAAGTTAATTCAGGTCCACATAAACCCATTTCATTTTTTTTGTATGAACATTTGGATGTCTTCTCACTGAACCCTTACAGTTAAGGGAATAGTTTTGTTGCAAAGGCAGTGTCCAGGCTGTCAAGGGTACTGTTGCCTACTGACACCACCTACATGCAAGTTTTGTGGCCATCCTACCAACATTTATATCTGCTGACAATCTGCCTCAGAAAACTGTCATTGATTCTACTCCTGAATTTCATTGCACTGATGTATATTTCAAGGAATTGCTTAGTCAGCAGTGCAGTCTGTCACACTGACTTCAGCCCCAGCCATCTCGCATCCAAAGTCAAAAGCAAATTTCTATAAATTTCTAATAGAAATCAGAAGGATGCTCTATTAATTTCAAATAGAAATCAGAATGATGCTGTATAAATTTCAAATAAAAATCAGAACTATGCTCAGGTAACAGACATCTGCTTCGGAATGGTATAAACAGTGTATTCAGCCCTGTTAGACTTTTAGGGGAAAAGAAAAAGAAAAACCAATACAGGAGTAGGAAGTCATGTTGAATTTAAAGCCATTGATCTGTGTTTTCATGTGCTTGAGAGGTTCATGTGCTGAAGCAAGAGGCAGTGAGCTGTTTTGGCAGGTTTGTTTTCCCAATTTTGCACTTGCAATCAGAGTAAGAATCTTAATGGAAACCATGCACCAGGAGTAACCATACTTTATTTACATTTAGAAATGAAAAACAGTGATGCCTGTCAAGTGCCCCTTCAAACGATCATGCTGTCCAAAATGTGGAGTTTATTTTGTGTATGGTAGAAGTTCACTGGAAGGATTGGAAGGAATTATGTGGCATGTGAGAAGATAGAACAATAGGTGAATGGAAAAAAATGCAAAACATAAACAGTGTAGAAATTTTATGGGCAAAGTCTATTGCCTGCTCTTTGTTATCTGGGGTTTTTCCAAGAAGATTATTTGACTGCTTGAGCATTCTTAAATGTCTGAATTTTTATTTGCTGTTATTGTCATAAGAACTGCTGAAGAAACAACTCCATTTCATACCAGATAGCTTAGATCTTGGGTTTGTAGGTTTAAAATTTGATCAGGGACTGTGAACTCCATGAAAATTTCAGGAGGGGTCAAATAAAATCATATCTATATCTATAAATACATATATATATATGTATGTATGTATATGTATGTTTATACTGTTCTCAATATCCTATAATTCAATATCCACCTTCCTTCTGGCACATTCACCCCACGTGGGTAAAATAAATTAAACTGGTTTCAAAATCTGATCTCAGAAAACACCTGTGGCTATCCATACAGAAACAGATCTTAAATCCCTTGGCCCTGGACAAATTGTTCAGCCATTCTCCTAAGAGATGTCTTTGCCTCATAGATCTTCCCTATTGTTCCACACCTCTTGGAAAACTCATTTTTTTCTGGCTGTGTCTGGGATTTCTGAATCAGAGACTAAAAGCCACATAAGTCTCCCTTCCCAAAGTGGCAGGTTCTGCTTCCTTAGTTCAGGTGAGCATTGGCTACAGCAATGACTACAGAGAAAAACTGAACTGGCTTTTGCTCTAAACCATAGGGATGCACTAACACTACAGATCCAACAAAATCAGAAAATCTGAGATTGTTTTTCCCCCAATTAAGCAATTCAAGGAAGTCTTCAAGTAACAGGAGTGGTTTAACAGAATACCCCAGTTTAATAAGAAGATAGCCAAACCAGCTGTGTATGAATGAGCTGAGTACTAGAATAATTCTAATCACTAATACTGATACTTGACAAGTTTACTTAGAACTTTTACTTCAGTAATCATACTTTGCCCTTGTGAAAGGTGTGAGACAAGACTTTTCCCAATGAGATGCTCAGTAAAGGTCTCATCAGCTTCACCAAGCGAGATCAGTAGTTCTGATTTCAACAATGCATCCACATAGTGCAGCCCCTCCTGTCAAGGAGTGGCCATTAGCAGATGTCTCCTGGAAAACATAAAACAAGATGACTGTATGATGATCCTTTTCCCAAAATGCTCTCATAACCCTCAGGAAATTGTGGTTGAGAGATTTCCTGTGCCAGAGGTATATTTCTGCATTTAATAGCTCTCCATGGGCTTGTCAGTATTGCCAGAGTTTACTCACTGACTCCCAAGAAGGCTTAGAATATATTCTCACATGGGTATTTTGAGACATAACCACTCAGTACACTCAATTGACTGTAATAATAAGTTAGCATCCTTCAGGGACTGTACTTTCTACTACCAACAAAACAAGACAGGGAAGGAAATATTGCCTGAATTTGATAACACCCATCATCCATGGGTACTCTGTGTCATTCTCAGCAGCAGGGATGGCAAGCAGGTTGTTATCTGTGTGTTTTCCCAAAAAGGCTGTCTGGTTCTGCTGTGGTGTCACCTGTCCCCGTCAGGGCTGTGACAAATGACACTGCAGGAGCACCAGGCTGTTTGGCCAAGCAAGGTGTTTCTTAGATGGGGGCTAGGAGACAGACACATGGCCAGCCTCACCCAGAGGAAAGCAATGCAATGTCCTGGCTTTGTCCTGGAGCCAGTGAGGGCTGGAATGAGGTGAGAGTAACTGATCACTCTGGGAAGGGGCACTGTAATCTCTCTGGATCAGTAGTTAACTAATTTAGTAACTGGGTAGGGGTGGAATTTTGAACAAATCATACATAAAGTTATTTTTTAAAGTCAACTGCAAGGTCTAGAAGAAAGTTGTGTCTTCATGAGGCAGCACAAAATCAGCATTAGCAAATACATAATGACAATTTGGAAATGTAGGGGGTAAGTTATGCAAAAGTGAGTTCAAGAAAAATAAGGTATTGATGATTCTCTGTTGACATTTACCAGCACTTCAGTTTCTCTCCAGCATCTGTTCCTGAGTGAGACATCATTTCAAAGCCATTCATTCAGAGTAGATGAAATATTTAGCTATTATAGGACTTGTTTTTCTCACTCTTCAGTGATAGCTTTCATCCATTGATATCTGCCTATCTATACTCTTTTTATTCATTAGTGAGAGATAGTTGAATTACTGCAAGGATATTCACTGAAGATATAACAAGATAATTTATTTGTGCTAGATATTGACTTGACAGTTATTCAAAGAGTCAGACAAGCTTTCTCAGGGAGAAGAGAAGCAGACTTTGTCCAGTGTTTTTCCTTTTGGAAAACCACTCATGCCACCAAAGATGCAGATCCTCAGATAATCCTGGTCTTGCAGCAAAAGAGATGAAAGAGAGAAGATCCTTTAACAAAGACCAACACAACTATAGGGGGAACCCTATAATTCACCCAGAGCAGCTTTCTTCCTTGATTCCAAGTTAGTTCTGTTATTTTAGGAAGTTGGGGGTGTGAGTCTTTTTTTCTCTGGTATTTTAATATAATTCTGTGATACTTCTTCAACAAAATTATGCCATATGCATCTGCTACAGAATTTTCATCCACTTAACTTTCTGTAATTCACATACTTTTTCTCATATTTGAATGATATGCAATATAGAGTTGTATTCATTATAACTTTCATAACAGTAATGAGCATGTTTTGAATGGAAGAGGGATTGCAAGCTTTTTTAAAAAAAACAGATGTAGTCATATACTTTAGGAAAAACTTGATTTCTTTAGTCCAACTCAAAATTAGAAACAAAAAACCAGAATATTTTATCTTTTTTTTTTTTTGAGCTTTTGGAGTTTCGTTGAAACAGAAAATTCAGAGTGAAGCACAAAGAACAGGATGAACAGTTCAATGGCAATCTGCAATTTTAATTTTACTTGTGTCTAAATAAATAAAAACCAATTTTAATTAATTTTGATTGAAATGTGCCTCTACAAGAATAATTTTTGCCTTGCAGAGAGCTCTATCCATGATTCCTATCTTCATTTAGCAAATATATCTTCCTTTTAATGCTTGTACTTTAGACTATGCAAAGAAACCTCGAGGGCTGAGGGCTAACCATAAACACAACCAAAATATGCACATCTCCAGGTCAGCAGTTTATCAGGTTGGTGTTGGGACCATGGTCACAGGCTCTGCTTTGTGGTGTGCAGTGTGGTGGCAGAGCTCAGGGAGGGATTTGGGTACACAGTGACAGCAACTCTCTGCCTGTCACAGGGATATCAAATCCAGCTCTAATCCTTGCAGCCAGACCCAAGTCACTCCATCTGTTCCACTTTCTCTGCATGGCAGCCCTGGCCCAGCCAGGATCTGGATCACCATCCTCAGGGCAGCAAGTTTCAGCTCTAGAGCCTGAGAAGCCTTGAGCTGATGATGCTGAATTGCTCTGCAGATCCTGTGTATGAATTGTACTTCTGACAAGCATTTAGATGCTGTTATCTATTTTCATCAACCTACCAGACGAAATATTTTTCTTCCATTCAGCAGCCTAAATTAGTGCATTTACCATGAATATCCACATATGCAACTGCAAGTCACCTGCTCATTATGAAATACGCACAGCAGGAACTGCACAGCTGCACACTCAGCTCCCTGGGCAAAGCCTCAAGGTCCTTGTCCTGTGACACAAAGAGTGTCATACTCTTGCATGAGAACCCCAGCTAAGCAAATACCAATTTCCCAAGTAGCAAACACCACAATTACCAAGCCAACACTCCCCCCAGACAGCAGAAAAAGCTCTGTTAGAAAAATTACATTGATTGCTTCACAGCCTAAAGGGGTAAGGAGCTATAGATTCAGTAATAATCTTGTAGCATTTTTGGCAATTGCCCTTTTCCCTTCATCCCCACTCCCCCATATGTTGACTTCTGCTCACTAATATCAAACCAAGGTTAGACAGATTCATTTTCAAGTAACAAAGAAAAACAGGAGACAAAAATCATGATGAGTGTAAAAGGAGCTACCAAGAAATTGCCCTCTCAAAAAAACATGTTTTTTTGCTTCAAAGATGCTTATTTTACTTGCTGCTCTTCTATGGCATGTGACACATTGATCATCAAATCCCCATATGAAAGATGAAAATGGGCAATAATACTTTAGATGTTTGCCACTTTAGGGGCTTGGAGACTAATTTTCTTTTAAACTGCTCAGGAAAAGCTGATCTGATCAAATAGATGATTTTTTGGGAACAAACAAATACACATAAAACATTAGTAAGGCTCTCTAGTTTGTACTATGACATGTTTACAACACAACATGGGTAATGACTAGTGAGGACTAAAAAAAAAATATTGGGGGGTGTTTGGCCTTTCACACAAAGATGCTTTCAGAAAGTTTATTCTGAAGTAATACAAGAAAAGTTCAGAGACTGTCCAATGTCCTCAGGATATATATATCTCTAAGAAACAAAATTTGCACCATGAAAACAAGATCTGAGGCATAGAGTTGTCTCTTAGATCCTTTTTATCTGATGCTTTTTAGTCTGAGGCTTTGGTCTTCTTACCAACAAGCTTTGCTTTCTGCTCATGTCTCTCTCTACAGCAGCCAAGGGTGTTTTGTAGGCTGTTACTGTAAGAGGGAATCTAATTCTCCAACTTTATCTTGGTATTTGAATATGAAAAGACAACTGTTGCCAGCTTTCCCAGGTCTTATTTTATCCCAGTAGAACGAAATTTACCCATTTGGAACTTCTCTTCAGGTTTAGCAGCTGACAATTGTTTCAGCAGTTTAAAAAGTAGGAAAGACCTGGCTTATTAAATATTTGCAAATACTCCTGCTGGTTTTAATGATCTTTGAATCAAGCTGTAATTGTGGCTAACGATTAAAAGCCTGATCATATGTGGTTGGAAGTAGATGAAATTTCTTGCAGTGAAGAGCAAAGATTCTTCATTTCTACTTTTGAAAAGATGTTCAAACATAAACACTTCAAATGAGAAGACATTTTTAAAAATGTAGTGGCTAAGGAAGAAAAATATCTGCTGTCAATCAACATTGCTCTGTGGAAAAGAGGTCTTGTAACACAAAACCTAATTTGTTCTTTGACAAGAATGCACAACTGGATGATAAACGTACCTCTCAATAAGTAATATTCTTAAAATGAGGTATTGGTACAGCTGATCCTGTCTGGGGGTGTGGGAAAGAATTGATCATCCTTTTACTTCCCCCAGTTGTACTCTCTGTTAATCCATGATGTTACTCTTTTTTTAAGTGTTCGAAATTGAATTGTCTCCATTTGATTAAACATCAGAACCTATGAAGACTACAATGTATGGCTAAAAAGTGACTGAAAAATCCTAAAAGCGGTCTATCAAGGGGAAATCATTAGCAAAAAGGGGTGGTTCCTTGGCAGACTGGGAGTGCTTCTGCCTGAGGGTTGTGCTGTTGTATACGTTTCATCAAAGAGTATCAGGGAAGTAAAAAGCCATTTTTAAGTATGGACAAAACCTGGTATTCTCTTAAGTAAAGATAAGGGCAAGACTGTAATACACAGGGATATAACATCATTTAGTTATCATCTGGCCTGTTTAAGTCACATAAAAAACTTTTCTGCAAAATGGTATGTTATGATATCTCGGAAAACAGGGATCCCCAAGAAGGGATTTTGGACAATGTAGGTTATAGCTGAAGGTGATGTAGAGAGAAGTAAAAAAAACCTTCACTTCTTGAAATCCAGCTCTTACTTTCTATCATACTTGGCTAGCCTGAACAGCACAATAAACAGCAGAAAGAAATGAATGAATTCAGGACATAAAAGCTCAATTTTTGCAGTATGGTAAGTTAAATCCTGCAATCCAATTTACACAAAAAGCAGATGCAAAGAACTCTAAATTACAGTTATCCTGACCTGTAGATCCAGATCACATAGAAAAACACTTTACAGCAATATAACTTTGATTCTCAGAAGGAACTGGAAAGTCCTGCCTAGAGGGACTGTCTCAGAGCAGTATTTTTTGTAGTCACAGTATGGAAAACAGTGTGCAGTGCAAGTCTGCTTAATCTGGAAAAGTTACCAAACCAGGGATACTCTAGTGGTAGATAAGTAAAAATATTTGCTTAAATGATGGAGGTCACTAATCACCTAATTAACTGTGTAGAGGTATGGTGTCCTCTTTACCTCTTGAGAACTCCAGGTCAAATTATGAACCTGATAGTAGTTTCCTGGGCAATGTTAAAACCTCTGGCATGCATCTGAGTATGAGGACTTGGCTAGAACACCCTTATGGCTGTAGAAATATGGAACTCATAGAATTCTTCTGAGCATCAGTTCCCAGCATGGACTCACTCATATTTCACAATGTGTCCCATTCAGGGCAGGAGGATCAGGGCACGGTGAGCTCAGAGCACACCACCCCACGGTGGGTGATAATGGTTTCCATTATTAGTCAACTCATGAAGAATTTGATCTTCCTGTAAATTGCTGAGAGTTATGCAAAGCACTTGGATGCACATGCAGCTGTAGAGATGGATGAAAAATGTTGGGGCTTTTCCAGCTACCATCAAAAAATTTCAAAATTTTGCATAGTTAAGAAAATTTAAGTTTGGATTGAAGTGAGGGAAAAGTGAACACCTTTTTCTCCCCCTTGTAAAAGAAAAGTAACTAAATTTAAGATAAAGAAACCAAACACCTCCCACAGAAAGTTGCCAAACAACCTGTTTATCAGTTCTGGACTTTTTTTTAAAGGAAAAGAGGTAATAACTTTCTCATGAAATTAGAGGAACAATGGACAGAATTTTTCAACCATCAGAAGGAAATAGCAATAAAGGCAAACAAATATAAGAGTAGGGTTTTTTCTCTCCATCTGTGCTTATGCATGTTCAAAGGAAGGCATGCATAAATAGTTTTCATGCAAGCAATGTGTTCATAATCAAGACAGCTCTACTCAGGGCCTGCATGGTTATTCCTGTGAGGTTCCAGAGGATTTAGACTGTGTACAGGAGAAAATATGCTTCACACATAAAAATTCAGGTGCTATCACTCCTGTGCTTGAGAGCAGTGCAGCCTTTTAGTAACAATCTTAAACACAATACAGACAGTACTTGGCTTCTGCAATGAAATAGAGCTTTATTTCCTCTGGAAGCTTTTGGCTGATGGCTACACTCACTGACACTGCATCACCCTTTCACCTCTGTGAGATGTTACAGCAGGCAGAAGTCTTTAGATAGAAGCTATCTCAAGCAAAGTTTGCACGTATTTGGCATCATCCAATGGCCTCAAATATCTGTGAGGCTTTTGCATTTCATCTGCAAATGGCATGGCAAGATAAATCCAGCTATTTTCCTTCCTTTAATGGGAATGGTATTTCACCTTGTTGTGGTACCTCCTCTCATGTTGCCTCACATGTGCTGAGAAATCCAACAGATTCCACAGCAGTTCTGTAATTTGTCTCCTGCAAATGTCATCTAGAAATGGTGGGATCAGTCGTGCTTAAAATGAAAAGCACGCTCAACAGCATGGAAAGAGATAGAAGTTAAAATTTCTTTTTATGGCTTGACCCTAAAAAATTCTGACCCCCTGCATCTGTCCATTTTTGACTGAAAAATAAGTGGCCAGTTGGGATAAAGCCCAAAGTTCTGAATGAACGAGTATATTGGCAGGAACATCCATGGAAACTAGTTTATTTAAGAAAGTATTTTAAAAAAAAGAAAAGTGTCAGGAGGGAATCTTAAATATCTTGTCCTCATAATCTGGATTTTATTCAATCAAATAATGATTAGATACGTACTGTATAACATAGTAGCTGTCAGAGCAATGAAATTTTCTTTCCACAACACTCTAACAGTAGTTCTAAAGGGATATATATTGAGCAGAAATTATTTTGATGGATAAATCTGAGAAATCAGCAAACATCTTAAGGATGTAAAAAAAATTGGTATGAAAAGCACAGAAACTTTAGTCATTATTAGAGGTTATTCAGCCTCCAAAGATGTATTCGTTCTTATTGCTCTGGATGATGGTACAAATATTACTTCTGGCAAATTAATTTGTTTCTTTGTCTTCATTTGATAGACTCTGGTAGTGATGGAAGATACCTGGGATCTTGCAGGTCTGCAGGGAGCTTTTATTGTCACAGTCACAAAATTTGATCTTCTTTGAGTAGGAGAATTAATTCCTGAATTTAGAAGCTGCACAGTGTGGGAGGGCTCAAATGTAACTGTTGTGGCTATAACATGGACAGCCAGATATTAACATTCAACTCAAATATTCATTGAAAAATGTGCCCTGTTTGTGTTTAGCAAAGGAATGGAGCTTGAGGTATAACAAATAAGCTTCTTAACGTGTTTGCCACAGTTTCCTGTCAGCAATTCTCATATGGCTGAACAGAAGGAAGGAAAATTGGCTCAACCAGGACAAAGACACAACAGGCTGATTTATGCCTTGAAAGTGAGGGAAAAATCCAGTTCACACACACTGTTGCAGAGCTCTGGTGGGTACCAGCTCTGCCATACACAGCAGCCAGCTGTGCAGGAGGAATTTTCTTCAAACCTACGCTCCCTCTCAGCCCCGTGTATTTTAGGGGCTCAAGAGAGTCTTCATGTTAACAGCTCTGATTTTTCATGCAGGTAGAGAGAGAGGGATAAATTAGCCTGGGTGGGACACTCCCACTTTTGACAAACCTGACATGTCTACTGTTCAGAGAAGGGAGTCCTGACAAAAACTCGTGGCTCCAAAATGGGTCTGGCAGTGATTTGTGATGAGCAAAACTGAGAGTGGTCATCACTTGGTCTCCTGGGTGAGCAGCTACCTGCTTCTTTAGCTAACTATGCCTTGGCACCACTGATACTCATCCTCAAGATGTTATTGTAACTCTGAGCATTGTCCCAAGTGAAGGCCTGGGAGTAAATGAACTTCGGCTGAAAAATTAAAAGGTGTGGAAATAGTTCTTTGTGCCTCACAGACCTCTTGTTCCTTGTTCTTCCTTTATTCCCACTGGCTCTGACCCTGTTTTGCTTTCCTGTGATGGATGGAAAGAATTGGCAGCTTTTACCTCCAGCTCTTCTCTTCTGCATGAAAGCCATGCTGGGGTTGTCTAAAAGCCCTGACTCCATTTTGTTTATTTTTCCAGTCTTTTCACATATTGCCTGCAGATTCTTACATGCACAGAGATGTGGCACCCTCTGCAACGGGTTCTGCACCACATCACTGAATATTCCACATCTGCCAACTTTCCTCCAATTTTCACCTTCTCTTCCCATGTGTCCTTAGTGGGCCATAACCAACAAATGGTGCTGCTCACCTCACTGTGACTGCAGCCATGGTTCAAGCTGTGCTGGGTGGTGGAGTACAGCAAAGTCTGCTTTAATTAACAAAGACAAACAAGGAGTATGGTGCAGTGTGAAGATATGCAAGACCAAGTTAGAGCAAAGAAAACAACCAATTTTTTTTTGCCAAAAACCTTATGGGAACTTCCAAGAACTGTGTAGCATTGAAACTTTACTGCCTCTCTCTCTCTCCCTGTGAGGAACATTGGCTTTGACCTGCTTTTTTTCAATGTAAACATAATTCTATGTGTGTGTGTATGATTAAAATGCACAACAGAAAGAATTGCTTCACTGCCCATTGTCTCTTGCTGGGGAGGAACAAATTGAACAATGCAATGGCATATGTTAGTCACACGGCTCCACGCACTGCTGGAACATTTTGAGATACTCTGGTGCCTTCAATTAGGATCTCTGTAGAAATTATTTTTTTGGACAGAACTGTGACATCTAAAATTAAGTATGAATTACATCAAGCCAAGCAAATGTGACAGCCATTAGAATAAGCATGTACCAACCTTCCACAAATGTATGTGTTTTGTGGAATGCTTTCATCTAGCTAAACTGCAGATGAATGGCTAAGGTACGCTTTGATTTTTGATTCCAGTGCTATCCATATTATCTGAGTGCCATAATTTTGAAGTGGCTTTTTTTGAGATAATGCACAGTCTTCTCTCACACAAATGGCCCATGTAATACTCTTAAGTGGTCTTGCTGAAATTGGGCTGAGTGCTGACAGCTGACAAGATGCAATAGAAGTGTCTGAGACTGGTCAAAATCTGAAAGCAGCTTTGTGAGGGAAAAAAAATCCAATTTCAAAGTTCTTTCCCTTTTGAAGGATTTGTACTTATTTCACTTTAAAAATTTACTGTCCATTCTTCTTGCTTTCATGGATGCTTTACATAATGGTTAAAGAACATTCTCCAAAAATGCCAATAGTATCAAATTTTAATTTAAAGATTTCTTTTATTTCTTTCTTGTTAGATGTCATTTCTACATTCTGACTGACCAAAAAAAAAAAAAAAAAAGGAAAAAAAATCCATTCTTTCTCTTCAAAACTCTCCAATCAGCATTATGACATCTTGAAAATCTCTCATCTATTTCAGAGGAATTAGGACCAGGACCAACATTTTTATACTTGATTTCCTCAATATGCCAGTTAAACACTTGTTATCCTTATTGAAACCAGAAGGTGGCAAGCACTCTTAAAGTATGGGCTGGATCGAAACAAGAAGGCTTCTTTCCCAGAAAACCTCAGCCACCATTGTCTTCAACTCAGCCATGAGTTTTCCAGCCAGAAATTTGTGTTTTACAGCATCCAGTAAATCACAGCAGGACAGGACTAAAAAGGAAAGTGTTGAAGAAATTTAAAAATGCCTTCTATTTTAGTTTAAGCAAAGAACTCTGAGACGAAAGTAGAAAATAATTGCCTAGAAAAAAAAGCTGACCAGAAAAAATGAAATTTCCACCCCATAGTAGCCCTGGCCAAGTAAGGGCTTCAGAGAGGTTGGGTTGGCTGCCAAGTGTGGCCAAAGAGGAGTCACAGAGCACCTGGGCTAAACCTGCCCCACAGCCTCTACACAAATGTAGATTAATGTTACAGAATATTAAATAATGCTTTGCATGGACTTTCCCAGAAAGAAACTAACCCCAAACCTTATTTAATGATTCTCACTGTTTTTCAGCAAAAGCTTCATGCTTTGTCTGCTAACCTGTCAAGCTGAGAAAATGGAGCAATTTGTGTGTGAAAACAACAATAGTGGAAAGCTAATGTGCTCTGGGATGCTGAGTTGGAGGCATTGGTAGGAAATTGCCCCCCTGCACGTTCTTTTCAAGCATTTTAGTTAAATTTCACTCTGTAACTTAGCTGGGGGAAGAGGTCATCCAGGGCATACTAGAGAGGAGTGCCTGAATGGTGAATTAATACACCTAGATAAGTCTGTTATACAAGGAAACCAATATACTCTTCATTTCAGTATTGCTTACGTCATTACTTAATTTTAACACTTGGCCTAAACACTTCATATCAGTTGGATTATTTTCCTGACAGCCTTTCTTTTAAAAACATAATATTTAATGAATTGGTGGATAAGAAAGCTTATGAATAAAGGACGTAATTTCTGAGCTTCCTCCTCAAATCCTGAGGGCCTCAAAGCATGAGGAAGCAGCAAAGCCTCAAGATGCCCATGAGAGCTGACAGGAGCTGATGACTTGAAAGCAGTGACGATACAATCCTCTCTGACATTAATCCTGAGCTGGGAGCAAGAGACAGCTCCTGATGATGTTCCTGTCTTTAATTATACATTGCCACAGCATAGGTGGCTGCAGTGCTGAGGAATCAAATCCATCCATACCAACCTATGGCAGGTACTGGGTAAGGTGATCTCTGCCCCTCCCACTTCCCCATGAAAACATGAGCTAAATAATGTGCCAGAGAGCAGGGAAAACAACACCGCTATCCTCCTGGTAGTTCCTCTATCCTAAGCTTTCCTTTTCTCTTGACCACATTAAATACTAAGGGAAAGGAGTTCTTTGGGCTTTTTCAAAGGTAGTAAAAAAAGATACCAATTCCATCCAGCAGATTAAATGGATTCAAGAAAGGGCAGTGATTCCTTATGGGTTCAAGCTGTACTCAGAACTCACACAGAACCACATGTGGTATTTGCCATTTCTAGGGAAGGCCTATCTTGTACCTCTAACCACCAAATATGTCCCGAAATAAATGCTGGCTCGTCTCACCTGCATGTTTCACATGAAGTGCCCCACTGCACGTGGCTGCATAGCCCTGGGCACCTTCTGCTCACAGCTCTGCCGTGGAGACTGGCTTTGCCCTGGAGCAGAATAATGACAGGGTATTTCACCACTCATCTTCAATTACCTTGCCCCAAGCTGCAAGACCAGTGCTGTTTGCATTTGAGACCCTGAGCTCCACAGAGAAAACCCCTGTGTTTACTGAGCCCCTCAGACAAGTCCACGAACCTGCTGCTCCCTGCAAAATTCACACTGATTGACTGAACTTGTAATAAATCCACGAGCAGCAGAAAGAATGGGTAGGATAACATCTGAGATTATGCCAAGGCATAAAGAGCAGTCACAGAGGAAAGTTGATGCACAGAAAAGTTCGAGGCAAATAGGTTTTAATTAGAGTAGCAGTCAGCCCTTTGAATATTTGCTGAATACTAAACCAGATACAACAAGGCATTTCCTTGCCAACCATCGCATACATTAAAGACTGCACAGAATGAAGAGAGATCCTGAGGAAATCCTAAGCAGAAGAGACCTAAATCAGAGTTTAACAGGTCAGCTGTATCTTTTACCCTTCTTACAAGCATCCACCAGGGCAGAAGAATCTTATTTCCCAGTCACTGTAGTTTCTGTTCACTTCTGCCAGCTCATCTTGTTATTCCATTTTTAATAGGGGTCACTGCAACACAACACATCTGAGTAAGTGCTGCCTTCTGAGCTGGACTAAAAGTAAGGACCAGAAAAGACAAGAAACAGCAAGGAGTTTTATTTAAATTAGACCTGTAAGTGACAGGTCCTGCAAACATGAAGATGAAGCTGAAAAGTAAAATCTGCAATGATTTCTTGATGGCCTTAGGGAAGGATATCCTACTTTTTTCTTCTGGCAGTGATACACATTGTGCTCCTTCACACCTACAAAAATGGACCAACACTCAGTTCCTGGTCCCCTTATTTTGGAATCATGTGCTACACAGCTCAGCTCTCTGTGGGTACCAGAAAAAGCAACCCCTGGCCAAGCAAAGGACTCTAACTTTTCCTTTGGAGGAGATGGTAAGGCACTGGCAATGCACTGGAGGACTTCTCCATGCTATGGGAAGCTTGCTGTCTAGAAGATCAAAACAGAGCTGTACATCCAACACCAGATTTGGGTGACCTAGGGAAACCCTCTCAGATGAATAGAAATTTTGCCTAAAAATGGATTTCCAGAGCAACCGAAGGTGTTTGACTGAATGTGTCATACAGCATATTTTGGGGGTGAGGAAGAGGCAGGAAAGAACTGGCAGGGACATGATAACATCTTATGTCAGCTTTCTCAAACTGAAACTTTTCTGGTTGATTTCTTTGCCATCTAAATGGTAATTTTACCCTATGAAAAATTAAGCTAGATTTTGATACTAAAATAACTGTTAAAAATGTGAAAAGAGAATAAGTTCACCCAGATTAAAAATGCATATATGCACTTTTCTCCTCCTTTGCTCCATTTCTCTAATTTTTTTCCAGATCAGCACAAACAAAATTCCTCCCCACACGCTGCAGTTCATTCTTTACAAGAGCTCTACTTATTTAGCCCAATGTTTATGTTTAAAGATACACCTGACTCTTTTTCCAACTGTTAGTATTGTGTAATCTTCATACCTTCAGGCATCTTGCATCTTCGATTTTTCAAAGAATAAAGAGATATCTGTTTTTAGTTTATGAAGTCAAAACCAGTCTATCTAGACCTCTCTGAAAGCTGTTTATATTCCATCCTGGACTACGGTGTTCTATTGAAAACTATAAACTTTGGTTTTGATATTTTCAAGCAAGAGATTGCAAAGTAAAAGAAAGGGGAGAGGAATATAAAGCTTAATGTGCATAAAAATGTGACAGGGAAGGAATAAAAGGGAAATTCACGCCCAGGTGGCCTCTCCTCCTCTGTAGCCCAGGCTGAAACCACCCTTGTGACTTCCTTGGCAGCTGTTCAGTGGATTGCAGATGAAGATGCTCTTGTGAACCTGTGGGAATCAAACCCGCCAAGTTCCTCATAGCTCTGCTTGATCCACTCTCATCTTTATTTAATGCTCTTTTCCCCCATCTGTGGCTTGGTGTAGCTCTCCTCTGTAATTGTCATTAAGATCTGCAGGCGAGGAGTGTTGTGTATTCAGGAGAAGAGCAAACCTCTCCACCTCCCTGTCACCCTGGTGAGATGTGAGATTTGGGCTGGAAAGAAGCCCCAGTCAGAAGTGGCCTGAGATTCTGCTGAGAGCAGAAGGACTGCAACAGAGGAGGCAGTTGCTTCTCATTTCTGTCCCCAAGAGAAGGCACAATTCAACCATGGCACTGAGAAGTCAATGAGAACTATTGAGTTTCCAAATCCCGATGAAATCCTGAGGTCCAAGAGAGCAACCTGTCTTTCAGGGAGTTTTTTAGATCAAAAGTGCCCAAAGCCATGGTCTCTTCAGACTCTGGGCCCAAGCTTTCCCCTCACCAGCCCATCCCTCTTTAGAAAATTTGTGCAGTGTCTCATTGTAATACCAGCTTACCACTGGAATTGGTGTTCAGGCAGAATCAATATTGCATCGAGTTCTCATTAACTTTTGGGTGAAATGTGCATGATTCTGGCTCCAGTAAGAAAATGGCTGTTATATCCCTGTTCTACAGATGTCCCTATTTGTCACTACATTCTCAAGCATGACCCTGGAAGCTGGACTTCACTACAGCAAAAATCCCCAGTCCAGGGAGAAATGAACTAAAAAAAAAGGATTTATTTCCTTTTTCAATAGCAAACAAGCAAACAACAAAATGCATCTTGGCAACATAATTGAAAGAAACTCATCACTTTTAATGAAAGTTAAAATGATTGTGTTCTAAGCGAGTTAATTTTATCACTGTGTTATTGTTGCCGGACAGATTAATTTCATTTGTAGTCAGTGGGGAGGTAACCCACACTAGAAGCCCATTGCAAAGCTCTTCATTGATTTTTAATGGGCTTTGTGTTGGATCTTTGGCCAATTTTGACTTTATGCCTCTATAGTGCTGAGCTATGAAAGAAACACAGGAGTTAGTCTAATGCTTGGTGCACTTTTTTCAGAAGAAAAATGATTTGCAATGGGGGGTATTAATACCACAAAGAGAATTAATTCCCCTCCTGACAAGTCCAAAATGCAATTTTAATTATACGAGGTGTAATAATGACTCAATGAAATGAGTTTTTATAGGAAAAAGTGTTTTTTCTTCTTGCTTAGAACACTATTTTAATACTCTCATTTACAAAAGGTCATTTTTACACTTTTTTTCTCCACTTAAAAATCATAATAAAGTCTTTGACAGAATAGTTAAGAGTAGGACCTACTAAGGTAAGTGTTGCTTTTCACTTTTAAAGTAGCATTCCCTCCACTGGTGTTATGTAAAAGTGATGATGTTACTTTCAAAACAAAGCATTTTGTCCATCAATTTCTGACGATTTTTCAGCTCTTTACCTCTTAGGGAATTGTTCTACAATTAAAAAATGTAGGAAAAAAAATAATCTATTCATTTTTTCCTTGGGGAAAAAAAGGACCTGTTTTCTACAGAAAAGGTTGGAATGGAGATCTTTTTTTCCTCAAATCGTTTTTGGGAAATTTTTTCTTCTCTGCTGGGTATTAGATGCCAACTTTTTCTTCTTCTTCATAAGGTGTCTAATCAAACATCTTCCCAGCTGAATGATGTGTTTGTAGGCAATGTGTTTGCTGGCTGTCATTTTTCATGGTCCACATGATGACTGTAATCTAGGGTGTAGTTTTGAGTCAGGCAGCTCCATCTGCACCTTCCTGGACATGTTTTCAGTTCTTCATTTGCTCAGCAAGACCTGAGATGCTTTCAGAGTAAATCAGTGCTGTTTAATCTACAGGGTTTTACACATTATTGGCTTTGAGTCATATCTGAGAACTGTACATCCAGAGACCACCTCCTGTGAAAGTATATAAAGTAGGAATGAACACCAGAGGGAGAATTATCCATATACTGAGATGGGATTTGCAGAAGAGCTGCCCTAGGATATTCAAAACAGTAAAAGTGCATTTTAAAGTCCATTGTGGGTTTCTTTCAGGCATGGGAATTTTTCTGACCATCTTTCGTTTTCATGGCAAATATAAAAAGCAGAAAGTTTCCTCTTTGTGTTCATGTGGTTGTTGAAAGTGTAAAAAAGTAAAATTCTGCCGTTCCTGTAACAATGGGCAATGGCTCATAAAATTGAACCTCTGGTGTAAACCCCTCAGAATTTTAGGCTCCAGTCTCAAAAGCATCTGTTTGACTCTTTGCATGTTTAGAAAAAGTAATTTCAAATATCACACAGCTAAAATGTTCAGTGACTGTAAGATGCAGTGGCTCACTAAGGTTTGAAGTTCTCTGTGCTGCTATAAAAAGTTTTGTCTTATTGTTTCTATTCTAACTTTCTCTTCCACCTCTATCCTGCTCTGGCAGGTTGCTCAGTGGGGCTCACTCCCTGTCCCAGAAGTGGCTGAAACTCAGCAACAGGTATTTAAGTGCAAAATACACAGCTACAAGGGATATTTTCTAACTGGAATTTCAAATCCTTCTATACCACACTTTGGTCTGATTTTTTTTATCTTATGTTGAAGAGAGTCAGAGTTGAATCCACTTTTTGCTCAGGGTTAGCTCAGAGACAGAGGAGTATCTGCTTTCTTGTGCTGCATCTGCTGGAAGAGAAGTGAATAGGTACTTCAGGAGGGTGAGAAACTCAAAGGCAGACTAGTCTGTGAAATGACAGGCAACAAAACATCCTGGAGGTGTTGAGACATCTGAATCTGGTGCTTTGTGGTGTGGTTTAGGGGTTACAGTGGCAGTGCTGGGTGGACAGTTGGACTTGCTGATCTTAAAAGATCTCTTTCAAGTTTCAATTCTCTGATTCTATGGAGAGATGAAATGAAGTAGTCCATTTAAAGAAATTTTGTTCAGCTTCTGATGGGGCCAGGAAGGCTTCTGCAGGCTCTGTGAGACAAGGACCTGGGAGGACCTCAACCCAAGTCAGCTCCCATAGCCTATGGTCCCTGGAGAACCAGCCAAGTCACCAATGTTGACTGAGAGCCACCAGGCTGTGTGTCTTGCACAAGCTGTGAGCAGAGTCCTCCCTGTGGCTAAAATCATCTTACCCCCAATTCCCATGGGATCACAATGCTGCCCATGGTTTAGTCCCCCCAACAAGGCAGCCACAGTAGCTCTGAGGCAGTCAGATAGCAGAAGAGAGTCAGAGTGAATTGTGCAGTAGTTTCTCTAGAACATATCCATATTCTTATTCATCTTGCTCATAAGATGTGGCTAATTGTTCACATGGAAGCAAAGATAACGTGTGAGTTTCTAACGTTTATCAGGTTTTCTGGATGTGTTCCATATTCAATACTTCTTATGTTTGAATTCCCCCTCACCCAGGTAATTTCACAGGATTTCAATGCTTTTATGGTGGTGGAGAGTAGTTTGACATAAAAAAGGATTATATCAGTTTGGTGCCTATCAGTCTGGAAAGAGATGGATGTGGGGAAGGAGGTGCTGCAGGATAGAGGTCTATTAAGTCTTGTGTGGCATACGAAAGGTTTGCCTCCAGCAAAACACAGACTACGAGGTGTTCATAAGTTCTTAACAGGAAGTTGGTTTAAAACAAAGCAGAAATATCACACAATGCAGAGTTATGGATCCTGTGCTGCAGGATAAGCTTTAGTGGGTGTTAAAATTTTATGACTTCAGACTGGAGAAAAGCATAGAGGAAACATCCCTCTGAGACAATGGTCATTCCCTCCCACCCCACAAATATCCATTTAAAACTTCTGAAAGTTGGAAAAGCAGTCTTCCCAAAGTTGTAGAAATATACAATTGCCTTTCTATCATACTCTTCCACAAATCCAGGCTCCTGGGTAGAAGAAAGTTGCCCTTACCTTGCAGGACTTTATGTTCTATATTTATTCAGCATTGCAGGCTTGAAATTTTTAGAGAAATTTACTTTATAAATCAAGTTGTAAAACTAGGCTGTCAGCATACATGTAACGTTCATTGCTAGTTGTGTAGCTTATTTGCCAAAATCCAATTGCTCTCGGTCCAATGCTAACCATTATTTTCAGATAACAAATGTTATATCAGCAATTTTGATAGCCTTTTAATGTGTTTTCTTTTAAGACAATGTTAAGTGGAGAATTGCTTAATGATCCAAATTGCAACAAATTTTAACTACCAAAAATGATCTTATAATGCTTCTTAATGTATCTGATGCATTATCACTCGCCAGGACAGGCAGAGAAAGCAAGACACCATATTTCTTTACCCTTTCAACCCAAGACAAAGGAGAGCAGTACTTGAAAATCTATGATCTTTCTTGTTCCTTGCAGTAACTGCTTCATTACAGGCACACGTTGCCTTTTGTTCATTGGATCTTCTTGGAAAGTCTCTTGCCCCATTATTTTAAAGTCCCCAGAAGGAAGACTAACTCAGCTTTCTATACATTGCAGTCTTTCCCCCACCTTAGCCTTGAATCAAATGGAGGAACTAATGAGTTTACCCTATGCTGCAGTATTTTGAAAGAAAATACGTAGTCGACCAAAACCCTGACAAAAAAAAGGTGCACTGCAAAGTATGAAACTGGCTGTGAAGTGGTCTGCAGTTAAAATAGGGTTTATATTTCACTTAGATACCTAGAAGTAAGATGATTCTCTAGCCAGCTGTCTGCAGGTTGGGTATTTAGACTAGTTTTGTCCCTGGCTACCTCTATTGTCCACAGAAAGAGAAAACTCTGAAAAGTCAAGAATCGTCCACTGGAAGTTTTTCCATTTGATTATGACATACATGACATACGTGTATAGTATCTTGGCCACCATCCCACCCCGGAGTAGATGCCTAGGTTGTAGCAAGAAGCAAGTACCCAAAGGGAGCATTTAGAGATAAAGCACTCTAAGGATAACCAGTGAAAAATCACTGTTTGTCTCTCAGGGACTTCACCTTTGTCAGTCACTGTCACTTGACACTTCACTGTGGTGGTGGTGTTTGACGACTATGGCAGCACAGGGCTGATCAGGAGGGGATTTCTGTCCCCAGTAAATATCAGCAAGATCTCTGCTGTGCTGAGCAGCACAGGGCCAGGGGCACACACACAGAGCTCTGGTTCAAACCAGAGCAAAGCAGTGGAACACAGATATCAGCACAGCCACTACATGCTGTATTACCTAAGGTAGATTCAGTGATGGATGAAGCAGCAATTGTTGAACTCAAGAATTCCTAAGGATACTTAATCCATATACTTATGAAAAAGGCTTAAACTCTTAAATTCAGCCTTTTACTATGTTTTGAGAACTCTCCCTTTTTAGATTGTAAAGGCACTGCTGCATAAACTTTATTTGATGTCTGTTATCCACAACTGTTTGAATATTTAGATGCCTGATGTCCAGCCCTGTGAGGCTGAGTACCCATGTGACCTGCTTGTAATAGTAATGTAATCAAATGAATTTTTTAGCCCTGTTTGTGATCTCAAAACTTGACAGAGTAGCCTCAGCCCAAAAGAGGAATGAGCTGCTTGTTTTCAAGACACTTTTCCTTTTGCTGCATACACTTGGAAAATCCAATGTCACTCAAAATTACCAATCTCTATGGACAAGCTCTCCACAGGCATTCACTAACTAGCCTTTCCCTGCACATGGGAATGATTCCAGACTTGCTTTATGAGCAGTAGTTTTTCATCCTTGATCTGAGTTGTCCAACAGGATTTCTGCTTTCAGAATCTTCCTCCTGCTCTGTGTTTTTGTGATAGAAGGTGAGGCAAGGAGGGAACAATGACTGTAGAGTAACAGGTGGAGAGGCAACCAAACCTCTGGGAGCCACTGTACATAAGGAGAATATACCACTCTTTATGTTCAGGAAAAGATAACGAATTTCATTACATACTTTCTCTGGTAGTGTTTGCATTTTGGGACAGATCTTTCTCTACTGCAACCCAGTACTTGACCAGTTTAAAACACAGACAGTTGTCCTCTGGGAAGAGTGGAATATGATTATCTCCTTCACAACTTTCCTAAAGGCAAATTGTTCCCCTTTTCAGAATCAAACCCTAAGAAAGAGCCTGGGAAAATGAACCTGGGAAAACAAAAACAGAGCAGCAGGCTAGAAAGACATAAAACCATCATAAAAAGTCATTTCTAGTTAGGAAAAAGTGACTTACAAGACCAATTTGAGAATATATCTGTCACGAGCCAGATAAGAGGAGCCAAGAGTCTTAAATCAGTCCCTCCCTCCTTCCTTTGGCTGTTAGCGAAGGAAAAGAAACTTTGTGCACAGCAGGGAGAATGTGATGCTGAGCTGATCAAATGTGAGTGCAGAGGGAGCAGCAGATGACAAGGACAGAGTTGGCAGGATGTCACCAGATGGTTTGATTAGCAATGGGATGGTACAAAATCTCCCCATCCTAGCAGGGACTTGGCACAGGAGCTGGCACGTGACTCAGTCCTCCAGTTGTTGTTCGCAGCACTACTGTTTGGGAAATGGTTCTGCTTCCCTGAAAACAGGAAGGAAATTAACAAAAACAAAAACAAGGATGAGAAGAAAAGGCTACAAGGCTTGGTCTATAAATGTTAGACTCTGGCCCTTCCTTCTTGTAATACCATACAAACTTCAGATGAAATGAGATATTTGAGATGGGATAAAAATTGGATAGTTTGAAATGAAATCTAACAAGAGTAATATGAGGGAGCATTGATGAGTGGGTACTTTCTTTCCCCTACCATCAATATCCACCTTATTGCATTTCTTCATGTGTCATTTTAGGCCAAACAGCCACAGAAATTTAAAAAAAAAGAAAATGTGTTTTTTTAAGTTGTTGTTTTTTTTTTTTTTTTCTCTGTGGAAGAAATGTTAATGAAAGCAACAGCACTCTTGGTGCTGTTCTGATCTTCTGATGCACATCTTCTGATGCACCAAATTTGCATCTCTGCTCTGGTGGAGCTAAGAAAAAAAAAAGCTGATTTTAGCCATGTGTATGCAGGGATGTGGAGAAAGTCCCAGATACCAAATCTACCTAGAGAACAAGCTTGAATTATAAAATAACCACCTAGATACCTCATAAACAAGATATACATTGATCTTAATTTTATATACTTAGTACAACACATAATCAGCTGACACGAATTTGGATATTCCTGTTAAAGTCAACAGACTAGAACAAGTTTTTATCTCGTGTCATCTAATCTAGAGTGTGCACGAGACATATATAACAATCCTATAGGTATATGGAAAAATGCTGTGATGCAGCCAGAAGTCTATAATGAGATTCCCTACACCTGGATACTTCCTTCCAAACTCTACATGTAACTACGATCCTGTCAGTTTTCCAGCATGTTCAGATGGATAGAGTATTTCTCTCTAACATGTCAGTTTTCTGACTAACCTGTCATAACAATCTATGATACCATTCTCTGACAGCTTGCCACTGCTTCACATAAAATATGAGGGTTTTCCTTCAATCACAAGCTTGATTCATATTCCATAATAAGAGTGTGTGGGAGGTGTGTGTAAGTATAGATAGAAGTGTACATATGTGTACATAGACAGACACATACACAAATCCAAAAGTATCTGCCTGTGAATAGTTAGAATTACAAATAGAAAAAAATTCAGCATTGCCAAGTTGCATCTTTCTCCTAAGATGAGTATCCATTCTTTTCTAACTTTGTGGAAGACTTCTTTGTAGTCCATGACTACATAGATCTGTGCACCACCAGTGGGGTAACAACTGAGATAATTAACTGAGAAATTAACTCCTTGCCTGAAGAAACTTTGCACTTGTTTTAGAAAGAACTGTCTCCAGTTTCAGTCACAGTCGCTAATGAACTTTGTGATTTTCGAATGACAGGCTAAAGAACATAACATCAAATCCTCAAATAGGTACAGTTTCTTGCTCCAAGTCCCTCTGGAAAGTCTGGAAACACAAGAACTGATCAAAATATTGTCATCTTTTCATAGAAATGAGGGTTCTCTGTTCTGCATCACACACTCAGACCTGTCAAGTGATTGCTGTATTTTCCTGATGATCGAACTCATTTCTATCATATTTGCATAGTTTAAATTCACAAGACCATGACCTTAGCCTGTAGATACCTACTGGCAATGATGCCAGTTCTTAGCTGTTTCCACTAGAAGCAGTTTCCATCTAGTTATATCCACTAGAGGAGTGTGACTGATTTGTCAAACAGGAAAACTCATGGGGGAAGAAAAGGACAAATTAAAATCCAGGAGATAACTTTGAAAGTTAACTTTTGTTAAAAAGGAAAAGTTGTCTGCTTCTTGCAAAACACAGCTGTTAACTCTCCTGCTCTTGGTTTTCTCAAATAAATTCAGCATAATCTAAACTACACTCTGGGGTTCAGCCACCTTCTGGAGCTAAGGACAGTCACAGTGCTGTGGTGATTTAGTCCATTAAATGATTAATTAACACAGAGCCACACAGACTGAGCCCCCAGCCCATTCCCTGGAACATGAGAAGCGTTTTCGCTGTCTCCCTGCAGTGCTCCACAGACCCCCACAATCAAATCTTACATTCTCCATGGTTTAAATATCCCAAAGCTCCCCAGCAGCCTACAGAGAGTGTAATATCTTCATTTTGGGTGCCCGTGGACATCAAAGCTACATTTTCCTGCCTGCAGAAGAAACAGACAGCACTGTCCTCGCAAACCGCAGGGAAAATTTTAGTGACTTGGGAGAGAGGACCACATCTCACATACAAAGGAAAACAAACATTCATTTCCCATGGCCCTGTTCCTTTTCTTACATTTCCAAATGAAAGCAGTCCTGTTCTCTGTGGGGGAATCTTTCCTGACAGGCAGACTAACATTAAATTGAAAGTGAAAGCAAACAGGTCCCTGAAAAGCTTTTTTTGGGGAACAAAAAAAAGTGGGAGTGGGAACATCGGTGTCCCCTACTCATGTCATACTACCTGGAGCTAGTCTTGGGTGTTCAGGATGTAGAAAAGTAACTGAGAAAGTAAGCTGTGTATAAAAAGGGTGTAAAATATATTTCTGACTTTTTCATTTATTTAAGGTACCATCTCAAAATCTTTCCTGTGTTTCTGGGCATCCTCTTCAATCCTTGCAATCCCAGCAAATGCCTCCTAGGCAACCTTCCCCCTTCCCTGATCTATTTCTAATAGTGATTGCACTAAAGACTTCACACTATTCGTGGCTGTTTAATCATTCATCACCCAGCAGCCTGGAAAATGCCACTGCTTCTCAACTCTGGCCACTGCTGACTAAAGTCTGCCTGAAATGAAGAATGGGTCACTGTGAACTGGCTGAGATCCTGCATTTACAGGCACATCCAATACGGAAATTTTTTTTTACTTTGAGACCCACTGACATCAGCTGAGAGATCTGATCTCAGTGGGTTTTAAATCACACCCTGTATTTGGGACTTCCAAAGCAGCCTGTGGGATTCAGACACATATCTTTCCTTACAATCAGAGGGTGTTAAAGCAAATGGAAGATACATGTCTGAAATCTCCCAGAGTGGTTTGAAAACCAAGCTACTGTGCAAGATGTACAGCTTTCTTCAAAAAAATAGCTTCCAGCTCTTGCTTTGGTAAAAGTAATGGAACTGTGTGAAAAGATCCACACTGAGGCGTGGACCCCTCATCCTTCAGTAAAAGAGGGAGAAATATGGCTGGAGTGCTTTGTTAACCCTCCCCAGCTCAAAGCCATTTAGAAGAGCAATTGCTTTGCTCTGGATCTGCAGGACTCTCCTGACAGATGACGCTACAGCCCTGCACAGATAAGGTTTCCATTCCAACCACAAGTTTATGCTTGTCCCAGGTTCTTTGGGGGGTTAAATCACAGCTGTTATGTCAGAGGAAGGATGATATGGAGCAAGGAGCAGACATGACCAAATGCCATTTTCAGTCATTTAAGGCTCAGCAACAAGGAGCTCTGATTTTCTTTAATAAAAAAACTAAAAAGACAGCTAAGACTCAGGCCTTGGCAAGGACGTGGTTTTGTACAGCTCAGAAAAGTTGCCTTCATTTTCTAGAGATGGTAAGAAATACCTTCCTACAGCCCACAACAACAGTGTGCTTATTAGTCAGCCAGCCAGCCTTTCCTGATTTCATTATTACCTTGTAGCAGGCCAGGACAAGGAAACATCATTAAGTGAAGTTCCTCCATTTTAGCAGCCCACTGCCTTCACACCTGATTTAGAAGGCAGTGGGAGAAGAGCACATTCATTTACACACTCCCCATGAAGCTTAAATCACCATCCACTCACACACCACAGTCATTTCCCTTTACTTCTTACATTTTAGACTTCTGACAATAGGTGAAGTTCTGTTACAATGCCAAAGAGTAATTGCATTTTAATTGCTATTTCATGATGGCAGTGACAGTTCAAACCTCAAGCTGATTCCAGGTCTCAAGTGTCAGAAATCTGGAGATGGTCAGCTCAGGGTTTCCAAACTTATTGCAAGATTCAAACTGGGCAAATGTTAATCCAAGTCCAGGGATCTGCCTATTATTAATTTTTTTAGTGCCTGATACATCAACTCAAATGGAAAACTACTGTAAGGGAAAATTTGATCAAGATGATGCCAGAGTAACTTTTGCTCTGCTGAGATGTTACAAATCGTGCAAGACAATTTCTGAAACAGATAATGAGCATTTGAAGCACAGTGGTTAATCACACTTAAGATAAAAACCTCAGTGAGCCAGTTGTCAGCAAAATTATGCATTCAGCTTCTATCCTATGTTTACCTGTAGAAAACTCTGAGAACAAGTAAGATACTCAGAGCTCTCTCCAGACAGAAAGCTCATAACAGAGGATTTGAATAGATGGAAGATTGATTTTCATGAAAAGTCAACTAGTCATACTTTTTTTTATTTTTATCACATAGCTCTACAGTTTAACTCATGAGGAATGTAAATAAATTCATGTAAAATGTTAGGTAAACCTTTTTTTTTTTCTTTTTACCAACTCCTTTTTCTCAAATTCTTTTTCTTTTTCTTTTTAATAAATTTTGTTTGGGTTGAGAATATGCTCATAAAGGCCATTCATGCAGGAGTCACAGAGAAAACAGATACAGAAGTGCTGAAAAGGAATGCAAACAGAGTTTGGAAACCAAAATTTCCACATTTGCCTGAGGGACTTAAGGGAAAAAAGTACCTCACATGAGACTCATGTCTCCCTCTATATTTATGGTAGAACTGGCACAGAGGAATGCATACAGCCACGATGGAATTACCAATAAATCACTGGCAAAAAAATGTCCCAGAGTGATACCTGAGTGCTCATATGCAGCACTGTAAGGCAAAACCCAAAATGAGAGCTGCATGCTCAGTGCCTGCAATGGCATGCAGGGCACAACTGGGCCTGATTTTTTTCCATCCAAAAGATAAAGAAATTATTTGTATATTTATTATTCAATATACTGCTTATCTCCTTTGAATTGATAAAAGCAGCACTAAGCTTCTGTACAGAGATCCATTAAAGAAAAAAGAAAACTACACCTACAGTTTTTCTCTCTTGTACCTAGATCAAACTTAGGCCTTTATCTTTCACTAACAAGACTAGAAATAGAATATTTTTGAGACTTGACATCAATCTCTGTTTTGAAACACCAGGTGAGATGCAGAACCCTACACAGCTGATTTGGATCTGCTCAGTGGTGTCAGCTATCCGCTGGTTTCTATACACCCCTCCTATACTGTTCTCCTCATGCCTTCAAAGCTTGTTCGATGCCTCACAAGTGGATCACAGAATCATCAAATGGCCTGGGTTGGAAGGGACCTTAAAGATCGTCTCGTTCCAGCCCCCTGCTGTGGGCAGGGACACCTTCCACTGGACCAGGTGGCTCAGAGTCCCATCCAACCCATGGATGATGGCACCTCTATCCTTCTTGCATTTAAGGTTGACTATAGCACTGCTATGCCAAATATAATCCACGTTTCTTTTTCTTCTCCTCACCCAGCAGAGTCACAGTTGCAAAGACTCCCAGTGACAGAGAGAAGCAGCCAGCCCACTCCCTTCACCAGGCCATTATGTGTCACTGCCATGCATCATCAAGTGACAGTGCCACCCACACACGTGGAATCATAACAGCCCAATGAGAGTCACTGCGCTCCTGTATCGTGCCTTTGGGAGACATACTAACACAGAGGAGTAGATTTGGAAGAAAATAGTTCTGGCAAAGTTTCTTTAGAGAACTAGATGTGGACCAAAAAGGACTGAGTGATGGGCTTTTTTTTGTTTGATTTCACTTTGTTTGGCTTTTTAAATACTTGTTTTTCTGGTTTTAGGAGTGTTTGTGACAACATTTATGATTTGCATTTCAGCTACCATCACTAAATCTGTGCTGGGCCCATAAGTATTTCTAAAAAAATCACAGATTGCTCATTTAGCTCTTTCCCTTCTATGGAAGGCAGTGCATTTACCTCTTCCAGACAGTCCCTCTGCTTTGTTGTTATGCTAGCTTTGTGCTAAGCAACTTTCTTCAGCTAAAAGAAAAACATTCTCTTCATCTTTTTTGTTCACAAGAAAATGTCCACCATCAGGAGCAAAATCCATGGATGCCAAAACACAATGGACAGACCTTGCCACTAGCTGTGACTAATAATAAGAGACATTCATTGTTGGCTTAAGGCTGTGCTTTGTTCAATGTTCTCTGAAACACTTTAAGACTGCCCTGGTAACTTCTAATTAAGAAAGTAAGCCTCATAAAAAATGTTCTTTATAGCAACCTATTCAGAGATTTTTATTTCTTAGAATATTGACATTTTGGGATGACATTTGTCTTTATAGGAGATGTTGGACATTAGAAGAGGTATTTTAATCATGAAACATGAAGTTGTTTCAGTTCCCAGTGACCCAGTGCCAATCCAGCCCACAATCAGCTCCAGAACTGTACCTTGAAGCTATGTGATCCCAAGAAATTCACTTAGTGTCTGTGCCTCATTTTTCTCCTACAGAGAGAAAAAAATATTGAGGGAGCAGTGCTTGCCCACACAATTTGTTGTCTGGTCACAGGAATAAAAGCGTGTACTTTCAAGGGATGCATGCCAATGTATATGTACATATGTTGTTATCCAAAGCTTTTGCTACATTCCTGAGCTCTGCTCATGCTCTGCTTTGACTGATTCATGCTGCTTGCTCCCACACCACACTTTTGTCTGTGCCTCACATGAGGACAGCACCTAAGAGTTAACATTTGACTTTTTGATGGGGTAACAAACCACCTGCTGATATCTGTATGTATGTATACATATATGTATTCAAGTCAGGGTGTGGTTCTCCTGGACCTGTTGCTGCTCTAGGCCAGACTGTTCAAAGATGCAGCGCAAAGCAGTGGCAGATTGAAATAAAACGCCCAACACTCCTGTCTTCCAGACCACTGCTCATTCTCCTGGGCTGTATTTTAGCCAGTTAAAATTAATTCTGCAGAACACAAACAAAATTTATTGTGAAACAAGGCAAAAGAGTATAAAGATACTCTGTCCAAGTGGCAGCAGACTCCCTGGACCCTCTCTATTTTGGTAGTCTTTGCTGTCATAGTGACAACAAGTTACTTGTAGCCCTTACACAAGGTACTGGAAACACCAAAACCTTCTGTCTCCTGTATTAACAGAGACAAATTAATGCTATCTCAGTGCTGCTCATAGTTCCTCTGGGTGAAATGAGTGTGCCAGCAGTGATTCACTCACCGTTGCTGAAACAATCACTCGCCCTCCCCATCCCAGCAGTGCTCTAAAAACTAACCTGGGTGTGCAATCAAAGAGAGCACACAGCTGCTGCTCCTCACCCCCATGCAACCATCACATTCCCCTGGGCTCCCTGCAATGTTCTTTCTAATGAGGGGTACATCAGCCTTTGGCTGAGGGGGAGTCTGCCTAAAAAAGACAGCACCTCAGGGTTAATAGGCAGAAGCAGCCCAGCCCCTTGAATTCAACTGATAGCACCTGTGACATCTCTGCCTGTCTTGAGAGGCAGAGCACAGATATTGCCTTCTGCAGAATTATGTGTATCCTTGTGGCCATGGCAATATGTGGGGAAAAAGCCATAAACAGGATTGCAGGAGCAGTAAAATCAAGTTAGGGCCTTGGCAAATGGTGAGTGCTGCTGATGTGTGGTTCTGCCAAGCATCTCCAGCACCTTGAGACAATCAGGAGCTGTCCACTGAAGCACAGTCCTGGTGCCTCCTGAAAAGATCCCAGGAGATGCTCTAGGATATTAGCAAGCCTTTATTGCAAAAGGCTTGCAAGGTAGACCATTGTATTTCACATAAAATAGTATCTCTAATAAACCCATGGCAACTTTAATTTTGTCTCCATCTTACACAATAAGTACCAGCATCTATCAACACCTTCAGAGGAGTTTACAGTCACTCTGTGAGCTGGAAACCAGCCAGCAGGGCTATTCTGAGATTGGTGATGCCAGAAGGGAAATAACTCAGATGGGTCTTTCTGAGGAGAGTTTCAGTGTATTTTGTGGCCTGGCTGTGATCCAAGGACCACAGTGCTGCACCAAGGCTGAGCACTGAGACAATTCATCCATTTGACACTCCAGAGAGATGTGTTTGAGGGTGGAGAACTTCATTTATATTTTATAGTGAATGTGTTTCTCCTTCCCATTACTCAAGCATGCAGCAGCAGAGACTTCTTAAACTCTATGTAGGAGAGATTATCCTAAAGTTATGCAGTGTTTTTGCCCATAACAGCTGCCCAGTCAAGTTCATCTTGAGGGATGAAATCACTTTAGACATGGTGTCTTTCTCAGGGCAAATCTTTTCATACAGACTTCCATGTTGCTATGACCAGACAACCATGGCATGTGTGCCTACCACAGAGGTGACAGCAAGTGAATTCCTTGAAATTCAGACAGTGTGTGAGGCTCTGAAGCTGGGGAACACATTGTGTGCTGCCAGCTGCCAAGTAGATCTCAGCCTGTAGCACGTCCCATCACTGTCACGTATAGAATTTGTCCCTTGGCCTGTCTGGTGTCACCTGCCCCACTGAGCCCTGGAGGTCAACTAAAAACACTGAAGAAATTCAGAATTAAGACCCTAGAACATTCCTACTGCATAATATATGTGTAAGCCCCCAAGGGATGCCATCTTCTGGGAGGAAATCACAGCCTATTTTCACCCCCAGGGAAGAGCATTAAAGACAGAATATTGCCCACATACCTCCACTTCTGTAGCACCAAAGGACTCATGAACCCTGAAGGTGTCTCTTAATCTATCAAAAACACATACATCCAGTTTTTATAAAGAGTTCTCTGCAAGATCCTACCTTGCTCCATTAGCTCCATGGAAGCCTATTACTGCTAAAATCTTCATTTAGGTTCTTCATTTACAAGCTGATATTAGATGGTATGAATAGACTCCCTTACCATTCCTTATCACAGCAAATGTCAGTGTCCTTTTTCAGGTTAGTTAAAATACATCCAACAGAACAATTTTCCAGTGGAAGTTTTCTTTGAAAACTCCCAGTACATGAAGATTTTAATGGAAAAGAATTATTTCCAAGAGATAATTTTATAAAAAGTGAAACAACTCATTATAATTTATTAAGGACAAGAAAGGTAAATTTTAAAGCACAGGAAGGGCCCAAATGTTAAAAGCAAGCCTGGAGAGGTAGTTCTATGTCTTTTCTTCTTAGAAAAATCCAGATACAATAACTGACATCCTTCAAGACTGGAAGGGTTTCCACTCTATCTATCTGTACTTTGAGCCAAATGGAATGCTGAAGGCAGGGCAGAAGAAGAAAAATTTTAAGCAATCCTCAGCACAAAACATTACTTTATGAGACATTTTTTTTTCACGACATGTTTTCTTAACCCACAGTACATAGAATCCTTTTTCACTTCGTCCAAAATTCACCAGAAGTCTTCCAGTGACCTTCAGCCCACACATTTTGGATCTCACTTCCAGCCTTAACTTTCCCCACATTTGTTTCTTGACTTCTGAATTTTGACTACAAAACACATTAAAGAATGGGAATGAAAGTCCGTAAGTACCCAGAAAAATCCTTTCCTCTAACCTGGCTCTTCTGATCCCTTTTATAGGTCATATTATTGATAAAAGGAGTCTCTCCTTCCTGGGGATGTACCATGATCCAACTACTTTATTCTCACAGGAAAAATTATGCAAGGAAACACTTTGCTGACCTGGTACATGCTGCAATGTCTGGGAGGGAGCAGGACAATTTTCCACGCTCATACCTAGTGGTCCTCTTTTGACCAGCATTGTCTTGGCAGTGTCAGTTATTACTGTTGAAATTAAAAATCTATTCCCACTTGGTATTGGTATTTCTCTGGAAAACATAGTGCTTTGGAAAACATACAATCATGTTACTTCTTTGCAATATTTCAGGCAAGGATGGGGTTTTTTTTACGCAGTTTTACCAGAGCATCAAATCAAATGTGTCACTAGATAAGCACACAAAATAGAAGTTCACATAAAAGTGAACATTCTGCAGTAATATATATATATAATACACCTATATGTATGTACATGCAAAAACCACAGAAAGACAGATAAAAAATATGAGATTAAAACCTACAGTTCTGTACTCTGTTCTTGTGGTTTAAGTTAAATAAATTTTATTAAATTGGTTAGCTAAAGAACACTGCTTTCTAAGAGTAATTTGTTTTCAATGCTAATGCAATTACTCCTTTTCCTCTAAGCAAAGTCTTCTGCAGTATTGGAAAAAAAGAAAGATGAAACCCACAAAATCAGTCCCAGCTGCCTAATCTAGCCCTTAATTGCAGTGTGTAGATTTCTTTGACAGAGGAGGAAAAAGAAGAACTCAGTCAAAAAGAAGCATCTATAGGAAGGAGAGTCAGCCTCCCCTGACTCATTTCCAGAGTCGTTCTCTTAACAGAGGTGCTATTTAGAGATTAATGACAAGTCCCCATCATTCAGGTAAATGCTGAACCAGAACCCTGCCTGTTTCTCAGCTGAACAGTCTGGGTGTGAATTAACATTTCTTGCACTTGGAACTTGTTTTTAAACTTCACCTGTTTAAAAGATGTGATGTGGAATCAGCAGAAGGTGGATTCAGGTTCTTCCTCAGCTGTTGATTTACATATTCCATGACTCAGTTCATCACATTTTCTCAATGGTATTTGAGATACTCATTTCAAAGTCAGAACCCATGGCTGCATAGTCCTTTCAGCTACCTCTTCCCCAACAGATGGTAAAAAAGCAACCCCCAAACCCTCAGGGAAGTAATGAATTACTTCTTGTGAGCAGTGCCATTTGGAAAATGTCACTTTAACAGAGGATAAAGTTCTGCTCTTACATAGCTTGTGCTTCTGCATGTGCCTCAGAGCCAACAGCAACATCAAATGTCTACTTCTGAAAGAGCAATTTATTTCCCTAAACACATTTTTTTCCATAGGCCTAGGCTTTTCACCCACTTTGGGACTAAAAAGCAATATTCAGTAGATGCAGAGTCACTGTTTGTTATGCAAATGACAGTATTGTCTTTGTCAGTATTAAAACCTCAGCCAAACAAAGGCCACAGGTCAATGCTTAAACCACATAAAATGATTGATTTTTTTAATTACAACAGCAATGCAATTATACACTTATCTAAGACTCTTATTACTAGATACATTCTTGTAAAGGAGACAATTGCCTGCAGGCCGAAATTCACAGCTAAACTCCAACTACACCCCTTTCCATCATATTTGCAAAAGTCTCTGATGTTCACTGAACAGAGAGTGCAGGGACTTCTTCTGAAAATTTTGCTACTAACAGATTTCTTTCCCTAAAGAAGGAGCAGCGTGAGGCTTTAGAAGAGCCTTCTAATATTATTTCCTTAAACAGCATTTGGAGACAATGATACGAAACACACTAAACTTGCAGCCAAAGGGCTTTAATGGAGAGTGTTGACAGATGCAGAGGGAAGATGAAAAAGGACACCTGTGAATCTTTACAGCTGATGCTGCTAAAAGAACAGCTTATGTAAAGGGTAAGGCAAGAGCTGTGCTAGAATGGTAGCTGGGAATAGGAATGTGGAAGAGAGTATTGTTTTTCCTCTGTTTTTTTTCCCCAGTGATTTAGTATGAGGATAAATTTTGAGGCAAGAAGTCATTTCTGAAATTATAATAACTGTCTTCTAAAAGGAATATTTGTTTCTATTTTGAGCTTTTCTCTTTGTGGGAGTAAGAAGCTCGAGGGCAGGAAAGGGAAAGAGGTTTCAAAAGCAGAAGTGATGCAACTGATGCTGCCTCAGGATTTGCCACTGCAAGAGTGAAGGGAATCCTGGAGACCCAGCAAAGGTAATGTCTACATCTGACTCTCAGTGTTTTGGTTTTTTTATTAGAATTGAATGGAGATTCTTTCTTGCATCTAAAAGAGGTAACTGGAACCTACTTTGGTTTGACTCTTCATTAGTAACTTTGTACCATGTCTGTCTTGAACCTCCAGCTGGCTTTTTGCCAAGGCAGCTCAAGGGAGTTGTCAGATGCTTCTTCTGAGGGTAGCAACAAATCCTGCTGGCTCCCCCAGCTCCAAATCTCATGATTGCAACTGTATCTGAGGTGCTCAGATTCCATACTGCAAAATCCTCTGTAGATTATGTGCAGCATTATGCTTTCACCTATGGATACCTTCCTGAGGGTTTGGCTGAAGTCCTTGATTTGGCTCCCTTGGATTGACTTTTGTAGGGAAGCACTGATGCTGCTTTAGGCACAGGTGGGTGCAGCAAGCACTGGGGTCAGGAGCTGATTAGAGTTGTTGGAATGTTTGCTGTGTCATCTGCCAGTGTCCCTCCTGCAGCAGCCCCTTGGTGTCTGTTTCCTTGGTGTGATCTCTGTGGATGGTTCTGGGTGTGCCCCTCTGGTGGGAGTCAGGAGCAGGTCATAGAACCATAGTTTGATGCTACTATGGCTCTAAAACAGCAGGGAGCCTTGGGAAAAGTGAGAAAATAGGGGCAGCTGGCAGCACCCAGTTGCTAAAGGCCCCCAAATTTTATCTGTTCAGGCCAGGAAAAAGGTTGTTCTAGGCTGGCCGCTTTAGCCTCCAACCACAAATTTACTGACTTATTACTTAAATGCCTTCACAACAGTGCCACCATGGTGTTTATTTTAATCCTGATGTACACTGACCTTCCCTTCTGCCCAGAGCCCCAGGAACATAGCCAAAGTGCCATGCACTCTCTAGTTGACCTCACATCCATGCATTGACCTGGAGATTCTCAATCTGTGGTACAAAACCTCCCCATAGTCAGGTTCAACTCCTTCTCAAACAAGGAGTTTTCTCTTCCCCTATCATAGTGTCTTGATACATCCTATGTGTGCTACTTGTGATCTGTTTGAGGCATCACATGATGTTCTCTTCCATAAAAGACTGTTTTTTCACCTAGAAATAGACTGATTATTTTGCTGTGAGCATGAAAGGTGAGATAGCCAGGAGCACACTTTTTTGTTTTCCCCTGGGACTCATGAAACTGCGATCACTGTGTCCTGAAGACTTCAGGGAAAAAAGTGTCCTCCTGGCCATGTCACCTTTCATGCTCACAGCAAGATAATCAGTCTATTTCTAGGCACATTGCACAGTGTACAAAAGGCATTTATTATAAAAATAAGGGGGTTGATTTGTAACTTTTAGAAGACGTAGTGACATATTATAACATATTTGTAACTTTTAGAAGACACAACAGGACAGTGGTTAGTCTATTTAAGTAGTTGCATATATATAATTTAATAAGGCACACTTGACAGCAGGTGATTTTGGTCTTAAGCATTCATTCTCTACGATGTCCTGAGCAATGCCTAGGAGTTAACTCGAGGGTATTGAAAAATTAGCACGTTTGGACAGAGACTGTTTGCTACAAGGTACTTCAAATTGCATGTGGTTCGATTTACTTTTTTTTTTCCTCCCCATTGCTTACCTGTCACAATTCCTAGTAGCCTAAAAGCAAAAACTTAGAGGATGTTATCTAGATGCCACTGTTCTCATGCTTTGCTAAGCTTAGCTGAAGGCCACATCTAACTCTTTGACTGATGACTCACTAATTCTGGGGTTTTATTTTCATCTCAGTGTGTTTTACTTCACCCATTTTTCACCAGTTTCTCCAAGTTGTCTTGCACGTTGCAGTAAATCAAACTAAGGTTGCTAACAAGGTTACCATCCTTACTCCTCTCAATCAGGGTAGCAACCAGCCCCACAGTCTTGAAACTTTTGTAGTTCATGCCCTTCCACAAAAAAGGTAAATGTTTCTCTTCAATTTCTTTTTGTATCTTTCCCTTGTGCTTATTTCTACAAAACTTTTGTACCTGTCCTTGTCTGCCGTGCTTAACTACCGTGTTGCAAGGTTCCCAGTGTTTGAGGGTTTTTAGCTAATGGTTTTCAAGGTTGAATGCCTAAGGCTTAGTTCTTGAATTCAGCAGAGGCAGGTAAATAATTGAGTTGCCTGAGGTTTTCTGGCTGTTAGTCATTGTCCTCCCCAATGGAGGTGAGAAAATCTGATTCCTCTGAACAAGCCAGACTTACCAAAGTCTTTGACTTCTTCAACATCACTTTAAATCCTAGAGAGATGTGGTGCCTGGAAACATGTCACAGCCTTCAGCACACTCTATCCAAGGCTTCAATAGTTACATTTAGGTAGAAGAACTTGCTTGTTAGAGTGTTTTCAAGTGATACAAAAGCCTCTCAAAATCAGCTGCAATCAGTGGGAACTGCAGGTTTTGCAGCACATGTGGATTTTCAGTCTGCTTGAATATTTGAGTGGTGGGGATCTCAAATCTTAACTTCAGTCACTAAAAAATACAGTCTCTGGGCATATTAAACTACTTGCATGAATGAGGTGCTCAACTTCCTGGGTCCCTTGTCCCTGTGATGTGGTGGGACACTGAGGGACAGGCACGTGTGTGATTTATTTGCTTGGATGATCGTCCAAGGTGCACCTCACTCGATGAGGTGTAAAGATAAACGCTTGTGAACTTGGGTAGTGCATTTGTTCTGAGTACTGGAAACTGAAGCATGAAATAAAAAACTAAATATCTGTTCATAGGGAGAAAAGAGGAGGTGTAAATTGGGGCATAATGCCATCATAGAAGAGCTGCAAATGAGACATTATCTGTGAAAATTGTTTGAGCTGACAAAGCAAAGAGCCTCTTGCCAGGCTAGTGAGGAAACAACCAAGCTAATAAAGTAGGATTGTGAGAGTATGAACATGCTTCAAAAAGGCTGCTTATCATGACTAAGAAATAGGAACAGCCTGGTTTTACACTCAATGAACAGAACCTCAGCTGTCTCACTGGTAAACAAAGAGAGTGCAAGTGAGGTTTCAGGTCAGTAGAGGCTCTTCAAAATACATAGAACTCACCAAGTCCCTCCTAAAGCCAAATGAGAAGAGGGCACTTTCACCTGAAACCACCTTCTTCGGCAACAATCCACACTCAAGGTCATTTTGTAGCCATTTTATTGCTAGAGACTGATTTTCCTCATTCAAAGGAAAGCATGGCTTTTTTATTATTTATCATTTCAACAAACACATGAGGAGGCTAGCCAAGTAGAATAAGTTCACTCTACCTCAGAGGTAGCATGTCCTGTATAACTCCTCCATAAATCCTGCTTTTTCCATAGCAATTGCGGTGCTGTGGGTGAATGACCATGTGATGTTATTCCTGGGCTCACAGAAACATTCAGTAGCAACCACTGTGCCTCTAACGCAGAGCTCTGCAGAGTCACTGAAACCTTGTGTCAAAGTGTATCATAAAATCCACACTCCTTTTTACAGATACTCTTTGTTAATCTCATCCACTTCTCTCAGTGCTGTGTGCATAAAGCAGAGTGGTCTTTTTCCTAACCCAGACCATCTTGGCACAGTTGGTTTGCATTTAAGACTTGCAAAAAATTGCTGAACAGCTATAAATTCACTCGCTTTCATTGTCAATTCACCTCTTCCCTCTTTTTCTTTGGGTAGCAAACCCCAAGGCTGAACTCAGGTTGCCTTTATCTAGTGTTTTGGTATCCAGTACTGCTGTGTTTCATCCAGCATGGCTTTTCCTGGAAGCTCCTTGTGCATGAACCAGCCAGGCCTGACCTTGCTCTGCCTGAGACATCTGAGGAGATCACAGCTGGAGGTGATATAGCTATGAACATTGTAGTTATGGGAAAGTCTGGGGAGATATTTTTACCGGATGAAAATGGAAAGCTTGCAAAAGCATGACGTGAGCAATGTTTTCAGTACTTTGAGTTCCCTTCTCAGAAACATGTGGAAACTCTTTAGGTGTCTGGTATCAAGATCTTAGTTAATTTATTTTTCCAGACTGCTCATTCAAAGATTTGTTCTGTATGAGAAGCTAAATGCTTCAGTCCAAGGTCATGGAAAGCAATGGCGAAAGAGTTTTGTGGATATACTTAAGTGTTTCATTTTTAGATTTTTTCTTCTTCTGTAGGCAGTATTCAGTATCAAAGAAGGGTAAAGCTGATACAAGAACTGTGTTGAGTAACAAGCTTTCAGGCTTTTCTCTGTAAAAACTTCTGAAATAATGGTAAACACATGTTAATATGTGATGATCAGTAGAGGGGAAAGAAGATATGGGACCGTATCCAGCTGACTGAGTTTATGTGTCCCTTTGAAAGAATGAAGGCATCCTGCAATTCCAGAATGTGCTTCAGAAACCAGAACTAGTTCAGAGGTCAATGGGTAAAATTAGAGAGCAGTTATGAAGATAGCACGTGAACCTTATTAATATCTGCTAGAAGAGGAAGCATAAAAAAAGTGACTACAGGTCACTGTCACAGGGGATCCACGGCCTGATGTCCTTCACACTGCAGAAAGGAACTCAGTATGCTCTGAACCAGATGGAGGTTTAGGGCTTTCCACAGCAATTAAAAATGTTACATTTGCTAGTCAGAACAAGGTACTTCTTGCAATTGCTAAAAAACACCCAGAAAATCCCTCTGAGAAACAAACTTGTGCTTTGAATTAAAAGTTTACCATGCGCAGACTGCCTGTAAGCGGAGTGGTGCTGAGGGGCTGTGGACTCACCCTCTCCTCAGCATTTGGCAGAGCTGCCATGTAACCCAGAGACAAGTCCAGGACTGGAACACTGTACAAGACAAATTAGCTCTTGAAAGAAAGGAAAGAAAACTATGCAGTTTTAGATTAAATATTGGCTGAAGTTGCCAAAACAACTTCTCAGACTGAGAAACTACAGAAAGTAATTGAGGACACAAGAACAGCGTGAACTGAACACTGTCTTCACACACAGCTTTGGCCCTTACCATCAACTTGCAAGGGAGATCTCAGTCCTGGGTGGTGTGTTGTGTCAAGGTTTTCTTTAACAAGAATGTGATTATGGATAGAACTCTTGGGAAATGAAATTTCATTTACTAGAATTTACATATTGCAAATCGTTAAAATCAAAGATGCAGAAACATGAGGTAATTATCCTACTGGCACTCAGTGAACGTCAATACCTTCTGTACATGCCAAATGCATCAGAGCTCCTGAGATTTTTTATTTTTTTTCACAAAAATTTGGATACTAATATAGCTTTGCACAACTGTGCACACTACTTTTATTTTTCTTCTGATCAAAAGCAATTATTGTATTCTTATTATATTTTTTTCATTTTATCAACATATAACTGTGAATACTTTTCAGATAAAAAACATCCTTTAGCTAAGTTGCAGCCAGAGACCCACAAAGCATTGGCCTTTTTTTATGTTATTTCTGGGAGGAAAATAAAAATCCTAGTTTTGTGTTACAAAGCAGTACTAAAAAGTGATTCTTCTGATTCTTGAAATATGTATTCTGTACCACTGACTGACACTGGTAAATTTAGTCAAAACCAGTGTAGGTCAGACAGGGGCAGTCCATGATTCAGAAAGGCATTTAGATTTGTTTGAAATATCCTACTTGCATGTTGTTCCTGGGTGAAATTCAAATAGTCACCACAAATATCCTTTATTTAGGGGTAGATTTCTGCTTTCCTTCTGAAATAAGATAATTAGCCCATATGTCAGCTTTCAGTCTGTGTCACATATTCATGGGAGCTGGCTCAGCATTCGTAGTAGAGCTGCAGTTAGTACATAATGCCTACAAATTAACAGAATGGATATTTAAATGTCCACCTGCCTGACTAAAATCATTATTTCTGAAGGATCTGGGAAAAGCTCAACATTCACATTGAAATTATGAAGTTATATCTTGTTATTACCCATCACTTGTAAAGCCAGCTGTCTCACAGGTCCTTATTTCAAGCACGTTATCCTGTCTCAGTCTGGAGACATCTTGTTTCCAACCAGGAAAAGAGAAAGGAAATTTGCGGTTCTTCACATCTGCTGTTAGATTTTGTCTGCAACTTCATCTTTAGGTGCTTCATCCTAAAGGCTGGACTGGGAGGATGATGAGGAGCATTTGGAATCAGTGGCCTTTCTAATATTTCTTTCAAATAGCCATTGGCAGCAAAGATTTTGGCAAAACCCAGCAATATTTCATTGCAGTTCTGACTGTGCTTTATGAGTGAAATTAGAGCAGCTTTCCTCATAAACTACAAACATAAAACCAGATTCTGTGTTTTTATGAAGCCTAGTCCTGTTGTCTCAGGAATCTTTTTGGTGTGTGGAGATCTAGAGTAGGAGAGAAACCGTTTTTATTTGTTTATTTGTATGAACCCAGTTACTATATGGCTCATAGTATGGAAAGAGAGTCTTCCTCCACTCTCAGGAGGATTCGTTTTTGTTGGCCATGGCTCTACAGAAATGCATCTCTGGCTACCCCAGTGCTGAGCAGATAATTCCCTTCAGCAGATAAATCCTTGTAACTCTGCCTCCTAAGAGTGTGCTGACACCACCTTGTCCATGCACAGCCCAGAATATTTCTAAAAATCAAGAGAATCATTGGGTTTATCTATGGCCCACAAAGTCAATAGCGTTACCAAGCCTGCTTCCTCTTTTCACATTGTTTGAGAATAATTTGTTTTAATAAATTAGATGTGTTTCTTTTCTCATAAACTGTGCTTTTCATTGGGAAATATCTATAGACGTAAAGGTTTCCATGTGCAACTAACCCCCAGCAGAGAATTTGGTTTATTATTTGGTTGATAAACAGATGTTGATTACTTTAGTGACACTGGAAACAAGTATTATTCTTGCAATGGGTTGCATATTATAAAAAATGGCTCTGGATCTTTCTATCTGATGCCAAGCTTGTACTCCCAGTCCTTCCCCTTGGGTACCATGGAGACATAGCATGAGAAAGAAATGGGAACAGTTGGATGCTTCTGGTAATGTTTCTTTAGTAAAATTTTGTCAGGTTATTCTTCTCTTTGGAATATCAAATCACATGTTATCAAGTAATTTGATATTCCCTGAGGCTACACAAGATTCATAGCATCTGGCTGTTACAGACATATATAAAACAGTTGTTATTTTTCTGAATGTCAGGTGGATTTTTGACTTTTACATTCAGGAGCTGGAGTGCTGGTTGTTACTTTCCTGCTGAATCTCAGCAGAAATCACTATTTCTGTGAGACCTCAAAGCAGTTGTTTTATCAGTATCTGTCACAGTCATATATTTTCACAGTTAGAGAGACCTTCTCAACTTTCTCTTGTAAGAATGAACTTCAGTAGTTGTGTGTGAGACTGTTGTTGTCAGACAGACATGAAAACTAGGAGAGCTGGTCCCCAGGCTGTGATTCAAACCATCTGGGTTAGGGATTTTTAGTTTTGCCACTGATTCAAGACCTTGCCTCAGGGCAAAAATCAAAGGTTATTTTCTAGAGCCCAGTTTTATTTAGGTCCTGTATCATGCTTAGAGAGCTCTTTTGACTTTGCTCACATTGAGTTTGAGCCTGAAAAAACATCCCCTATGCAGGAAAGGGCTTTACTCATGCTATAGAGGTACCACAGGTTTGTTTAAATAAAGAATTGTTCCTTTATTTGTGGTTGGGTCTGTTGGGTTTTTTAGGCGTCTTCTGTTTCCTCAGGTGGTGGCTGGTGTCTTCCCTGTGTCTGAACACCACAAAGGTGGGGCTGTTTAGGGCTTCCAAAAGCCTGTCCCACGTGTTCCCTTAGTTCTGCACTGCCAAGAGTCATAACCCGACCAATACAAGTACAGAGAGGTGTTTAACTCAAATTAAAATGCCAGTAGTCTCTGAGACATGTCATGAGACCTGTTGTCTCATTCTTGACTGACACAGAGCCAAGAGCACCTCCAGACAGCCAAGAAGAAAGGAAGAGAACTTGTGTAGTTTTATCTGTGCCCTCAATTCTTGATGATTCTGTGCTTGCTGTTACATTTTGTAACCCTAAGTCATCTTGGAAAGTGTTACATCAAAAAAGCTGTAATGCCACAGAGTTGTACCTTTATATTACAGGACTATGATGTGGTTCTGCCAGCAGTTCTCTTGGGAACTCTTTGGCTGTTTTCCCAATTTAGCTGTTACATGGATGATTCATTTAAAGAGACACGAACACCATGTTCTCCAGAGTGCCTGCTGGGACATTCCCTTGAAGACATGTCTAATGGCTTCACCAGTCTGCGGCTGCGTCGGATTTATTGCAGAAAATGAAAAGAATAGAGACACAGTGCTGTTTGTTCCACTGTGAGAACGGAGAGTGCACCAGAGCTGCAGAGAAAAGGAAAATGTAAAGGATGTTTCAAGTGTTGGCAGATGAGTTGTGGCGGAAATATCATGGCAGAAAAAAGGTTGGGATAGCTCAGATTTAACCAAAGGAATAATTCTGAGTAGCCAAATTTCTAAATAATCTTTTATTTCAAGGATCTTTGTGGGGGCTTTGTGGGTTTTTTGGGGGCAATTTTTCCACATATGAAACCACCAGTGTCAGTTATAGCCACTCCCTCTCTTTGGACACACTGATATCAAACATTACTGACCTGAAATCTTTGAGAGAGAATTTCTATTGGGCTTTATCTTCTGTGGACCACTGTGCTCAAAAAGTGTGTAGGAATTCAGGGTCTTCAAACCTTCTGCCTTCCTGTTTGTCAGATTTTCTTTATCAGCTAATGGGAACCAGCAACACAAATCAATTCTGCATTTAGGCTAAACCCTGAAATAGTAACAGCTGGGATTTATTTTTTGCACAGTGGTCAGTCTGAACTGCGGTGATAAACACTCCTCATTACAGACCACTGGCAAAAATCCAGGTAATGACAGATCTGTCCTCAGGTTACATGATTAAAACTCTTCACTCACTTGGGAAAGGAAAAAGATAGCTATGTATGAACAGATTGTCACACGCACAAAAAGAGATGATTACCCCACTACTGACATTTGCAATTGGTGAACACTTTCTAAAAATCTGTATGATCATTTTGTTCCCTCTCAAAGATGTTCCAAAGCCATTTTGTCAGATTATGCCCTTAAGAGAGTCCAGACAGGGCAGGACTCTCTCCTGACCAAATGGCTACTGATCAGCAAGATTGTCCCAGTGAGTGTCTGCACAAAGATCTTGTCTGCTCAGTGAGGGCTTCAGCTTGTGCCCTCCAGCCTCTCATCTTGGAGGCAATCACAGCATAAGAGGACCAAGCATCTGGTTCTGCACTGTCATCCAAGAAACATGGCTGGAAGCATTGCTGTGCCAGTCTTGCACAAAATCCCAAAATAGACTGCTGATAAGTGGAGCAGCAGACTATGAGGACAGCAAGAAAATCAGTATGATGTGGGAAAATGTGAGAAAAAGCATGCTATACGCCTTTTCTATTTTTGTTTTTACTCTCTGACAACAGTAAAAGCCTTCCAATACACAAGTATTTGTTTTCTTGGCCTTGAGATGATGTGTACATAAACATACCAACATTCAAGTTGCCACAGCACTCCTCAGTGGTGTACTTCCCAGCTTCCTGCTTCACAGGATCCCTGAATATCTGATGTGGACCCTCATCTACTGTTCCAGAACTAGAGTTTGGGCTTATGTTGTCATATTACGACAGTGTCCAGAGGATCCAACAGGGGACCAGATTTAGAATATCCTGAGTGCAGTGTAGATTCTGGTTTCAGAGTGAAGAAATTGTTCAGCAGGATTTGCCTTTAACAAACCAACAGTAAAAACATCTCCTGTACTTATCCAGGTGAGAAAAAAAGCAAGTAGAAAGTGTTTCTGTTTAACTATTTCTTCAATGGACCTTGGGCAGGGAAAGACACATTTGTAAAGTGCTAAGGGAAACCACTTCAGTGGGGGACTTAACTGAGACAATATAAGAAGCAGTAATTGAATCAGGACAAGGAGTCTCTTTCATGCAGTAATTGTTGCCAAGATTTTTCTCACTGTAGTTTGTTTAGTGTCAAGAAGCTGTTTGAAATCTACTGGCTCTCGTAGGTGTTTGTTGTCAGACATAAGAATAAAAGTGTAAACCCATTACTAATAAAGTCCTGGAAGCACTTGCACTCATCTCTCTTGCAAGGAGACGTTGCAAGTTGCAGCCTATTATGTTAGGAAAGCATTCAGGGGTTTTGCTTTGTCTCAGTGCCCCCATTCTATATGAAGTGCTTGTAGAGTACAGAATATTTGGAACTGAATGAGGGAAGCGTAGAACTCGGAACCGTAGATAATTTATGATTCTGAAAAGGAAATTAAATGGTAGAAGTGACTCATTAATATCAAGTCTTTTTAATGGCAATTTAATGAAAATGGGTATGTCTTCAATGTCACATAGAGAGGAAAGCCCTTCAGGCTGTATCTTAATGACTTTCTTAGACTGCATGTGTTTAAAACTTCAGGTTTCAAATAATTCTATGCCATGAATGGGATTTACTCTGGTTTTGACAGCTTCCTAAATGTTCATGAAGCTGAAGCAAGATCTAAAAGTGCTTCAAGCTTAAACAGGGCATCATCAGATGTCCTCTGCTGCCTATGTGTTGTGTCACTTTTGTTTCCTCTGTTGCATCCTTGCATCCCAAGTTTTATACATCTTTACATTGTGATTTTTCTTATTGAGCCAAAAAAGTAAAATTTGACAATGCCAGAACTGAGCATCCTTTCTGTAGTCCATTGCTTTTGTGCAAAGAGCTCTTCTTTTAATCCTCCCTGTTGAAGAGAAGTTGACCTGAGTGAATGTAAACCATTTAAATTGAAGGAAATTTTCTTTTAATCCTTTTCCAGCCCTCAGCTTGACTGTTAAAAATGTCCTTGTGCTTCTGCTGCCAAATTCTTTATTCTGCCCTAAAGAATTGTTTATTCTCTAACAGACAAATACTTTTAATAAAATAAAGACATTTAAGACAGATTGTTCTATAGCACTAAGTCATATCAGAAAATCTTAACAATAAATGATATGTCATATCGTTTTCCCAGATACACAGATGTTTTTCAGGCTCTATAGCAGGAATATAAAGAAAAAATAATATTTTCCCTTTACAGCTAAAGCAGTAGTCCAATTCAGCTCAGGAGAAGAAACTAGTCTATCCCTGCAGCCATCTCTCTTGTCAAAGAAAGCACAAATTTCTGCTTTCATGATCACAACAGAACAATCAAAGAGGAGTTTTCCTCCAAAGCAAACCCATTTTCAAGTAATACTTAAGCCACTTAAGCTCTAAATTTTTGTGACAATGGTTTTTACAGGTTAAAATACCAAAGTTTCTTCATACCATAACCTTACCTGTTTTCACTTTTTTTACTCCAGTCTTTTGTAGTTTCAACTGCTTTTTATGCCCGTGGTTGAGCACAGCTACTCATTAACACCAGAGGAAAAGCCCTGCAGCTCAAGGCTCAGCCATGGGAAAGGCTCTCTGTGTTGGCTGGAGATACCCCCAGTATCTCAGATATGGGGATACCCAGCCAATATCTGGTATTTTGGTTGGGAGCTTCCCTTGCTTTATCATCAAATTTCTCAATGATCACTTTCATTCTTGTCCCCCAAAGGAAAAAATGATATGGCTGCTATGTCTTCTGTTTCAGAGGGGTTCTTCCACTTCTGAACATCATCCATCAAGCAATCTATAGCCTATGACTGGTGCTGCCAAATTGCCTCATGCTCCACCTTATCTGTTAATCCACTCTGAGGATCCTCCGTTTCTTTCACTTTGCACATCTTTTCTTTAAGAAAAAGGTTAATTGTTTTCAGGTGTACATGCACCTTATGTCCTCTTTGATGCTGAGCGTGGAAAATTCTTTACTTAATGATCCATAGACAATAATTCCAGGTAATAAACAGTGAACTAAGACCTAAACATATTCTTTCTCATTTGTGAGAACATCAGCTGTTACCGATTTTGTCACATTCCTTTGTCAGCATCTTCCAGTTTTACCCCAAATCTCTCAGTCCATCTGACACACAGATCACAAGGAACCAGCTTCACTGTGGCAAATGGGATCTTCTTTTGACAAATTATTTCATATGACCAACAAGGCCCATAATCCATTAACAAGAATAAAATGTCATTTTCAGAGTTACTTTGTAAAAACCAAGTGCCAACATCGAGACATGCCAACATCCATCAAATACAATTTACAAAATATTCTCCTTGCAGATTAATAAATTGCCTCACAGCCTGTCAGCAATGCTAGCTAACAAAATAACACCAAGTGAGCGCTCTGTACAATAAATAAAGCTATTTACAAGCATCAGTAGCATTGCAAAAAATAATAAGCCTGTCTTTCTTCTTTTGCATGTCTTGGAGAGTAAGGTCTCCTGCTGGTCCCTGAATCAATGAACATCTGGGCTCTCCAGAAAGCTCTATACATGAAGTTCAGAAACATCAACTTGCAAACTGGCAAGCCTTTTCACTACACTGCATCTACTGGTATATTTCCCTCATGGTTTTGGGGGGGCATTTTTTATATCAAACCTTTGATCACACTATTCAAGGTTATTTTATTCTACATCTTATGTTGTTATTTATGATAATTTAAACCAAATCTAAAATGCTGTCACTCTTGATTGATTTGTTTGTTATTTGGCAAAGAAATTGACGCAGCCTTTAACATTACTGTAAATGTTTGTTCTGGGTTTCCAATTGGAAAGTCTTATGTCGTTTAGAATGAGATATTTGCCTGTAATATTGATCTGTCAAAACTATCAAAGAGCTTTCAAGCTGTAAACAGACCTGACCTTGAGTGTCTGTAAAAGTCTGTATATGCAACTCCAGCAGAGTCTCTTGAGAGACGAGGAAATCTCTATCCTCAAAAATTTTCAGAACTCAACATTAAAAAGCCTGAACCACCTGGTCTAACTTTGAAGTTAGTTCTGCTTTGAGCAGGAAGTTGGACTAGTGTTCTTCCAAGGTTTCTTCCAACCTCTATTTTTCCCTGTCACTTTATAATACCTACACCTCTTCAGCCTCTCAAATCAGTTCATCTTTGCTTCTATCCCCTTTGAACAGGGAGTGTGCTTTAGCAACCTGAGTCATAACTCTTTTCCCATATTCTTTCTATTTACCCCATATAGCTCTTTTCATGCCTAGCTTTTGTCAGTGTATTTCCTCCCCGTTTGCCATCCAGCTTTGTGGCAATAAGAATCTTATACTGGTTTATCTTAACTCATTCCATTTCTCTATCAAGTAAGTCTTTCTTTACATTTTAGTGTTTTCCAGAACTGTTTTCCTCCATGTCAGCATCTGTTTCCTTAATATCTGGTTTTCTATATGCTGATATTCTTCTAACTTCTAACTTCTACAGTCCTTTCCCCATTAATGTCTTCCTCTGATTAGAAGTCTTAAAACTTCAGAACACAAAATATAGAACTACATACTAATTTTCATGACCTTTCCATGCCTTTTCTAGGGACCAGGAAAACACCCAGGACCATCCTCTGAGGACTAGAGGTTTGTGGTGAATCAGTATTCCTTTCTATTTGCAGGTTATACTTCCTTTTCCATCATGACTGTTCAATATACTCTCCTGCCTTCTATTAGTCAGCTGGTTCAGCATTATTGTTCATCTCTCACACTCTGTTGTTTGGGGCATTTTTTGCCCTGGTCTCTCTGTTTCTTGATACTGTTTTCTTGCTCTTTTCTGTTGTCTCTTTTCACCAACTGAAAATTCTGCTCGTGGCAGCAGCATTTGCTTAAATGCTGAAATTATTACCAGAAGAAAGACTGGAAAAAACTACCAAAACCAGAGCCCACAATTTTAATTGTTTCTGTTTCTTTAATGAAAACATACATAGTGGTGGTGTAGTACACCAAATACAATACAAAACTTAAACCAATTTGAAAATATTGATCTGTACTCCTGACATAACTGGAGCAGAGTCTCCTAAGGGATAGCTGTTTATATTGATGCTTTTGCTGACTGTGCCCTGAAAAACTCTGTATACTTTTAGTATTTGTAGTTTCCATGGTATGCCCTGGCTCCTTCTGTTAGTAAATACATCAAAGTTCACTTATGTCCTGTCAAATCTGTGTTGCAAGAAGTAGCCACAAACTGAACCACAATTCCAGCTTTTGGGGTAGTTACAATTTTGGATTGGACTTCACATTGAAAGTTGTGCTTAATTCTAGGGAGGTTGTTCTTTCCTAAACAGTTACAGGATTTATTCTCAGCAGTGAAGCCAAAGCAATCCTTTGCCAGGAAATAGAGTTGTTTACAAGCAGTCAGACAGGACCATACAAACTAGGATGGCCACAGAAGGCAGTCTGGTGTGGTTTCCTGTGAAGGTAAATGGCATCACAGTTTTAATTTTGGTATCATGGGAAAGTCCCAGATTGGGTGATGAGTGTTGTGTCTATCCAACCCCATAACACAGTCAAAAGCTTGTACCCATCTTCCTCCAGTGCTGGTCTCACAGTATGTCCATCAACAGCTGAATCGTCTCCATCACCCTCCTGCACCAGAGAAGCCAGCTGTACTTTGATCTTCAATAAAGAAACTCCAGAGTTTTTAAATTCATAGGTTTAACATACTTAGCACCTATAACCATACATTGTGGATATGCATGTTATATATAGCAGCCTTCCAGTACCTAAAGGGGCTGGCTCCAAGAGAGCTGGAGAGAGACTTCTCACAAGGGTCTGTAGTAATAGGAAGAGGGCAGTGCCTTTAAGCTGATAGAGAGTAAATTGAGATTAGGTATTAGGAGCAAATTCTTTACTATGAGGGAAGTGGGGCACTAGAACATATTTTCCAGAGAAGCTGTGGGTGCCCCAGCTCTGGAATTGTACAAGGACAGGTTGGATTTTGAGTGACATGGTCTAGTGGAAGGCATCCCTGCCCCATTGAGAGGGGTTGGAACTAGATATTCTTTCATGTCCTTTCCAGACCCAAAAAATCTGACACTGTGGGTCATTGACAGGACATCGTCAGCAGATGCTTTTGGTGGTTATAGGCAGCCTGTTGATTTCTTGAATTCTGTAAAAAAACTTTTTAAAAAACCTTCACCCTTTAGGAACATTCTCAAACATCTTGCTGTATAACGTGTTCATTGAAAAGATTATAGTTTGTGTTGATAGATGTACTAGCACTGCAAGATATTTACAGGAAATGATTGAGAGTTATATTTTTGATCATACTGAAATTTCCCTCAGGAAATACAATGAAAATCCCCTGGCTGCTGCTTAGGGAAAGTAGGACAAATGTGAGCGAGGTGGCCAAGCTGTAGTTATCAAGCCAAATGCAAAAGCTAAATGATCGAATTGCTTGAGTCTTAAACTTGATATGAGGCTGTGCTGCCGTAGGAATTGCTGGCTAGTTGAAGTGACTGTTGTGAGGATGAAATAAAGCAGCAGGTAGTGCTGAAGCTGACACTGGTGTGCTCCCCATGGCCAAGTTTCCCATCCAATCTCTGCAGATCTTGGAAGAGTGGGGGATCAGTGGATCTGCTGCTCTCCAGCTCTCTGATTCTTGGACCTCAGTGTTTAGTTCTTCTTGGTTCCGAGCAGTCTGCTTGCTTTTGCCCCTATGAGGTGGTGCAGGAGCCATGTCTCCCAATACACACAGTCCAGAGTATCCTGTGCTGTGGCCCCTCTGAGGCATTTCTCCCTTTTCTGAGCTGTGTGTAGCACATAGCAAGTGCTGGCAGTTCAGACTAAACCAGCACTTGCAGCCCATCCATCCTCATTTAGGGGTTGACTCTTCTTGTGCAGCTCATCAGAGCAGGCCATCAAACAAAGTTGTGTTTGAGAGAGGCAGAAAGCCCATGTGTGCCTGCCAACCACCTTCCAGCTGGCAAGAGACCTGAGCAATTTCATAGACAAAATGAGATGGGTTTAGAATATATTTCCTGCTGCTGTGCCTCTGAAAGGGGAAGTAGCTGTTCTGTAACTCCAGGACTACAAGCCATTCCAGGGGTGAAGGATGCCATGAGTGCCCAGCTGGAATTGTGTGGGGCACTGCACAGGCTTTGATGTGCTTGTATAACCAGGCAACTCACCAGCAAATTAAAGCCAGATAAACGAGCTGTATCCTAACAGTAACTTATGCTCCTAGCTAATCTCTCAGGCTTTTTACCAACATATGCTGTCAATTTCTAAAGTCCCAGAAGTACAAGATCTATGAGATCTGGGCTAATGGGCTCATTCACATTCCTTTCTTTCCCTCAGATTCACGCCACTCAAAGACAATGCCAAGTGCTGCTAGGCCAGGAGTTGAATTTCAAGTGGAGCCTAGAAACTTGGTGTAAATGCCTCCATCAGCATTTGCAATCTCTTTGTACATCTCAGTTTCCCATCATGCTTCCAAAAGCAGCTTAATGAAGTGCAGAAACCTTTCTTCCTGTGTTTGAAATGCTCTATATTTTGAACTGTCAAAGAATTAGGATGCTGTCCCAACTAACACCTTCAATCAGAGGCAAGAACTAGAACAATGTCAAGTTAATGGCTGTGACAAGCACACCACTGGAGTAGGATGAAGGTCAGTTTACTTGCCCCAGGTTTTTATTTTCTCTTTTGCCTCAGGAAAATCACATTTTGACCAAGCAGGAAAGGCCTTCCCATATCCCAGCTTTCCTTCCACTGTCTTAGAAAATTCACTAGCTTTTTTCCCATGTTTTGATATGTTCACAGTAATTAGAAAAAATGTGCTAAGTCTCATCACCACGAATTTCTTTCTTTTCTCTTCCCTTCTCTCTAAAGGTCTCAGCACTCAGAATAAAAAGGATATAATGCTATAAGCCTGAGTATAGCTTATTCTGCATAAATTCCACTTTTGGGACACTTGCAAATAAAAATGCAAGTTCCTCGAGTTTCAGGTCACCAGCAGAGGCCAAATTGAGAATGATTCATCTCTTTAATTCCTTAAATATAGAATATCTTTTTGGAAAACTCTTTAAACACAAGTTACACAAGACCCTGGATTCTGTTCTGTCAAAAACAAGTGAGGTGATGGAAGGTTTCCTTCTGGCCTTTAAAATCTGCTTATCTGCAAGAATCGTTGAATATCTTTATAGCTCAGCATCAGTGTCCTCTGAATGGACCTTTCTCCCATAGTTTCTGTGAATTTTCCATGTGCCCTGGTCTCATAATGTAGGATTAATAAATTGCCTGTTTTCTTAGATAAATCAATACTTTGAGAGTATCTTCCAAACTTCCCTAACAAATGGTTTTCTGGATGCTCTTTTCACACCTTCTTCACCCCAGCTGCAGTCTGTATACAACATTTTGTTGGAATGTTTTTCCTTTACTGAACACAAAGAAATAACCTTCTCTATAAACATAACGGGATTCCTGTGATAATATAAGAAAAAATAATGGGCACCATTGCTGTTTTGAATTGCATGAAATCCAACCCACTCAGTTAGGAATGGTGTGACAATATATGTGGACTTTGTTTTTCAACAGAGCGCATTGTGCGTGAGAGCTGCCATGAATTAGGAAGAATATGTACTCAAACTTCAGTAAACATCACAAAGTTCCCACTACAAAAGTTTCCTCTTAGGAGCTGCTTTGTAATACTAGGGCATCCATCCTACCATGAAGTTCAAACCCCACTCCTGTAATTGTGTGAGTCTATCTTCATTTGTGAAAACATCTTCACTTATGAAAACTGCTGCTGCAGAAAGCCCTGAAATGCTGTTGTAAAATTCACATGCTCAGCTGATACCACAGAACATTTTTTCTTCTGTTTTGTGGGAAGCCATGCTTTCACAATGGTTTTTCATATTGTCATGCAGGCAGAACCCTTTCCATTTCAATCTTTAGAGCATTTTTTTTTTTTTTCATTTGAGTGCAACACTGAGTGTTTAAGGAAGTATCAGCCATACCCACAGCTTGCAGAAAGAAACAACGAAGACAGGTTTACTATTTCTGTCACAATAGGGCACAACTGTGGTGCTGGGACTCTAATACTGTAGATGCTGGACAAATACTGACAAAGCTTGAAAAAAGAGAATTGTTAATGACCAATACCAGCAGTGTGGGGAGTGATGACAAAAGCAGGGAAATGGATAAAGGGAAGCTAAAGAAAAGCTTTAAAAATTGTGTAAGACATGAAATACAATCAGGACCTCATAGTGGTGTGGGGTGCTGAGCTCTCCCCAAAAGCTGCATGTTTTTTATACAGGTACACTGTATTAATGTCATAGGAACGTCTGTGGTGGGTCAGATGGCTACTAGGCACGTGACAGAAATATTAAGTTAAAAAATATGGCCTCAGTGAAGAATGAACTTCGATAAAGTACACATTTCAGGAAATTGTTTTACTTTATAATATTGCTTAAGCGGAAAACCAAGTTAAATTTATTGCATTCTCTGGGTAATGACTCATCCTCTTCTGAAGGAATGCAAGTGGACTTGTAATGCACTCAAACATGACACTAAAAATATCCCATTACCATCCATAGTTTGTCATACTGAAGTATTTCTTAAGAGGTTTTCAAAACCAGGACTTACATATTCCAGTTCAGTTCATCAAGTAAGTAGGCCCTGACTACTTTCCAAACAGCTGCATTGAGGTCTTTAGAATTAATTCTTAAAAACTTAAGCAACTAAAGTTCTTGCTAATTGGATTTGAATTGTTTTCTGTGCAACATATTTAACCTGATGCCTTTGCTTGTTTATAGAAAAACAACATGGGGATGGAGCATATTAATTTAGATGTACAGCTGTAGAAGCAAAACATCAGTGCTTCCTGTAGTGGCAAATGCCTGTATTGTAGAATTTGCACTCAAAACCGTTTTGATGTAGTGATGTGTTTTATATGTTTCTCTACCCCATTCTGACTGTCTTTTCCCAGTAACTCTGGAATGATGTAGTTGTCTATAGGGTTTGAAGAAATACAATTTTATCAGAGTTACAGAATTCCTACTGGATTTGTGGAAAGAACAGAAGGTGAGAAAAGAAAGGTTTCAACCACATACTCACCCCTTACTAAAAATTATAGGGTCCACCAAGGTGATCATTTGGGACACATATCAATAAAAAGCTAGACACTCTTAATTCTACTGCTCATGGTGGTCTTTTAAACTGTGATGGACACAGGTTTCTTAAGGCCTTGTCCTACAAAAACCTTTTCAATTCTGGTTTTTGTCAAAGAAATGCCCAGTTAATGAAAACTAAAACATTTTGCTAAAGCCTGCATGGCCCATCTCTCTAAATGTTAGATGACCCATGGCATTTTCTCTTATCCAGGTCAGTACACTTCTGCTGAGAAAGCCTGGATAGGTAAAATCCAGGTCTGTTCTGTTGTATGGATTGCTTTGTGTCTGAGCAGTCCAGGTCCTCTGACATTTCCTCTCTGAGCCAGGATCACTAAGGGACAAGAAGCCTAAAAGCCTGAACCTAAAAGGAATCAGATAGCCTAGACATTTTGGGCCTGGGTTTAAAAAATAATTCTGACCAGACCTTTCAGGGAAGTATAAAATATTATTGTTTGATCACTGCTGGGAAAAGTCTAAATGTGTCCTTAACCCAGATTCTGTTTGCACAAAAACATTAATTTCTGGTCATGGTGTTTTGCAAACAGGAAATGCAGGGCCTGTTTATGGTTTTGTTGTGTATTTTAAAGTCATTATTTTCATTATAGAAGAAGCCAAAAACCTGATAAGGACCCCTTTATGCTACCATGTTTGGTCAAATGATGGTTCTATGTATACTACATGTGAACATTACAAACTTATTTTTAGATGACCAGTGAGACTTGTGTAGTTTAAAATTAGCCAGGCATCAGGACTATACCATATTTTTAAAGGACAAAACACAGCTGCTGCATGAGCAAACATAAACCAGAAAAACCCAATTTTATAAATATGTCATCAAGGTCATAAAAAACAAATGTACTGGATAAGAAACATTATCCTGATTTAGGTATGGGTGTCAACAAGTTCACTGCCTGCTCTGTATTCAGATTGGTACTGATAGGAAAAGAAAGACATTTGGCAGCAATGTTAGCTGGTTGCAGTTTTGTTTGGCAGAGTGAGAGCAGGAAAGCAGAAATAAAAAAAGGAACAGTGGCAAGGACAGGTCCAGAACAGAGCCAGACACTTGTAGGAGAGTTGTGCAGTGCTGGAAGGTCCAGCAGAGGAGACTGGTCTGGTTCTGCATCTCTGATGAATGCACAGCTGGTCACATATCACAGAACCACAGAATCAATTAGGCTGGAAAAACCTTAATATAGAGTCCAGCCTATGACCAAACATCAATCAGACCATGACACTGAGTGCCACATCCAGTTTTTCCTTAAATACTTCCAAGGATGATGACTCCACTGCCTCCTTGGGCAGCCCATTCCTGTGTCTAATTATTCTTTCTAAAGAATTCCTTCCTAATGTCCAACCTAAACATTCCCTGACACAAATTAAGACTCTGTTCTTTCCTCCTGTCACTGGCTGACCAGGAGAAGAGCCTGACCCCCACCTTGCTACAACCTTCTTCTAGAGAGTTGCAGAGAGCATAACATCACCCCTGAGCCTCCTTTTCCCAAAGGCTAAACAACTCCAGCTCCTTCAGTTGCTCCTCACAGGACTTGTGCTCCAGACTTTTCACCAGCTTCTTTGCCCTGTCTGGATTTGTTCCAGCACCTTGATGTCCTTCCTAAACTGGGGGCCTCAGAACTGGACCCAGGATTTGAGACTTGGCACCTGAGTCACAGAGTCATGAACCAGTGAACAAGAAATTACATGAGTTTTAATTATCTCTTCTGGGGTATGGAAAGGGCAAAAAGGAAAAGGCTTTTTAAAGACATTCCACGAGAGATCATCTTCATTCTTGTTCTTTCTGAAATGTAAGGCTTGTTAGTTGTGAGTAAGAGAATTTGTTTCTTGTTGGAAATTGCTTCTTGAATTTCAGCCCTGAGATTAGTGAAGTAATTGGAAGGGAAAGAGGGGCACATACAGAGGCACAACTACAGTAATTCAGTTTGGGACCTTTGAGAGGAACTAATGAGATCTTACTGAAACATTCATCAGAAACTTAGCCAAGCTACTAAAAGGAATGAAACAGGTGATAATCTGAAAAGCAATATAGGAAATAGTAATAGGATACTGAATAAAATAGAGAAAAACAGGACTGTTTTTCTGACATAAAGTTATCACTCTCAAAGGTATTTTCCATGATAAACCTGCATCCTACCAAAAGAATTCTATCCCAAAGCAGACCATAATATGCCAGAAGAATGCTGATGCTGCCCAAAAAAAGGACTCATTTTCTCAGAACTATTGAATGATGAGATATTTCTATCCACAAGTTTTCTTGTACTAAAACCATGAGTACTGTTTTTTAGGTTGTGAGGAGGAATGAAGTGGTCTTTAAGAAAAATAAGTAAACTTTTTCACTTCCAAACTGCAGATTCTTATGTAGCTCATGAAGCTGGCATTGAACAAGTGTCTTCTGACTGAGGACCACTCATAGCCAAGTTCATTGTGCTTCTTGACTACAAAAATTACTTGTGAGACCTATAGACAGATTTAGGGAGTGAATCTAGCCAAACCAAATTGGAGGAAGGAAACACACAGGCAGGCTTGACTTCTTTGGAAATGGCTCAGGCAGAGGAGAAAAGCTCATTTGTACAGCATAAGAGAGAGTGTGTTGCTCTTCAGGTTCAACAGGGTGGTATTTTTCATAGTCTCTAATTCTTCAAGGCTATGAAAGAGTTTCCGATATTAAGTGATTCTTCTGGTGTTGCCTGAGTGTCTTAGTGACTTTCATCTGTCTCTTGGGAATAATATATTTTTAATAAACAGACTTTCCTGAAAGCAACATCAGTAGTTGCACTTGTAATGCAAAGCAAATACCAATTTTAATTAAGACCCCAATTCCTCCATGCCTCTATTTGACAGTCCACAGTAGTGGTTGCAATTGCAGTTGTCATGTTCATTACTAATCTGCAAAATGAGCACTCACAACATAAATGAGAGTAAAATACTCATAGGGTACATGTAATTAGCACACGACTTATTATAAATTGTGATGATCTCCTTGATGATTAATCTGGCTTGCATTTGATGTTTGGAGGCAGTCTGGATACAAGATACTTCAATAAGTAAGAATAAATTCCTCTGGGGCATGGGAAAATACAGTGAGAAGTGGGGAAGAAAAATTTCAGGGGTCTAAAAGAAATGTTATTTCATAGTTGCAAACTAAGGCCCTAGCTAAAGCTAGATTTTTTTTTGTAAGGGATGGAAATTTTTTATCTCAGATTTACACAGAAAGGACAGTAATGAGCATCTTGGCTCATTAAGGACCCAAAAGATGTGCAAAAGAGCAGTTCTGGTGGATTGATTTGCCTTCAGAAGAAAACGGTTGCACAGGGACAGGGGGCACTTGCTATGAGAAGGAATGAAAGTGCCATGCCATAGTAAGTCTTGTTTCCAAGGCCCACAGTAGGAACAGGACCTAGACACAGGTGTGTATGGATTTAATCATGCTATAGAAAGGGATCTCAGGGATGCAGAGCAGTGAGAGGCCTGGTATCACCTGTCTGTACACAGGCAAAAGAAAATGTTGAGAGCAAATCTCATTATTATCATACCTCCATGGCCCTAAACCAGGACTTTTATGACACCCCTGAGTTTCTCCCAAGAAGAGAGAAATCCTCCTTTTTGTTTATTTCCAAAGGCCTACCATGTGTCACTAGCAAATATCCAAACCTTATCCAATATTGCAGTAAAGCTCTCAGCATCTCTGTTTTGTGATATTCATCAGTTATTCCTATTCCATTTATTCTGTACAATATATATTTTAATGTGTAATTTGCAGTGCAATGCTGAGACAGGAGAAGCCAGCCTACATTTTTCTTTTCCCTCAGGGAATAGATTAACATTTCTCTCTGTTATGGCTTATTTACTGCAATTACTGTGTAAACATGTGGCCAACAATGAAGGGCTTATCTCAGGCTCCCTTGTAGAAAAGTAGACTTCTAACGACCTATTTCTCCCCTTTTATAGTCATGGAAACAAAATGTCATCTTCTTCAGTATTTCACTGGTAAATTTGCAGTCTGCCTGTTTGTTATTTATCAGTGTGCTAACAACACACTGTCATTTCCATTGAAGCTGCACAGAAAAATGAATGCAAGAGGTTGCACGTTGTTGCACTAATGAAGCTTTTATACCTGGGGAGAGAAAAATGCTCAAATTTGATTAAAATTCTATTACCTGCTATTGCTACATCAAACTGTTGAGCACTTCAAACATATCCACAGCACATTAATTTGCCAAAGCTTGGCACAGCCACACTGCTGAAAAAATATTAATGCTTTGCACCACGTGTGGTGTAAGTCAGGGTGACAGGACACCTCTGCTTACTTGAAATTTTTGTTTTATCTCTTTGTAAAGAAGCAGAGAGGACCTTTTGGTTTGATGTCAGCCTTGGGGTCATGTCTCTGTATCTGAGTGCTGCACCTGATGGATCTGTTGGTTGGCCAATAGATGAATTCAATAAAGCATAAATGAGCTCACCCAACAAAATATTACTCTGCCTCTTGTCAGAGTTGTTCACGTGTTTAATGTACTCATATTGGAGTGATTTCTCTTCAGTACAGCTAGGGAAAAACAACTTTCCAGGGCAGCAGAGGCTTGGCAGCAAGTACAGTATTTAAATTATTATGCTCCAGCCCTGAGAGGACGATGGCTTTACACACAAAGCAGTCAAGGAGAGCCAGGAGGATCCATTTCCCAGCTCTTCCATGCAATGCCTCTTGTTCCTTGCTTGGGAAAGTCATGCAGCTCTCCACACTTTGAATCATTACATGACTGGAATATAGCAGCTCAGAGAGACTTGCCCAAGTATCAAATAGGGACCCCATTAACAAGAAACAGTGTTAAAAGGAATTCCTGAAATGAGCCATGAGACAGGCTTGGGGTTTCTTCTCCTGGGTTTGTACCTTCAGGCTGGTAACCTGACACTTAATAGTAGAAGTATAGATTTATTTTTCTTTAAGTTTATACCAACTGTTTCACTCTGCAAGGAAAAAGCTGTTAGAACTGTTGGTGTTGGTGAATATCGCAGAAAGATGAGAGGTAGATTTGGCTTTTTACTAATTAGTTAACAATTCTTTTCTTTAAAAATTGTGATTTATATTCCACCTTTTGTTGCAACTGGACATTTTAGTATTTTGCCTTATTGCTTTCCTTGTTACTTTCCCCAAACAGTAAAAAAGAGCTGAATGCATGGTTGAGAGAGAATGGCTGTTCCTTGGAACAATTTGTAGTGTCAAAAATTTAAGCTAACTTTGAAAATCCTGGCTTATGGTACAAGTTAGTAGTTCTGATGTTTGAAAAAGTACAAAGGCTTTGCAAATATACAGAGCAACAGAAGGGTTAGAAAACATGAAGGAGGAGAAGAGAAGCAACAGAAAAATCACAGGAAAAGTAATTTATTCAATTTTGTCATCTAAAATAATTTTCTTTTTAATATTTTAAACAAAGTAGCATTTCTTCCATCTCTTCCACCCTGACCCATTCTGTAATTTAGAGTGGAGAAAAGTAAAAAAACCCACATGACTGTTACAAAGAGTCTGACAGCCCCCATGCCATGTTATCAAATCCCACAAATTGGTGCTTTTCCATGGATGTGTCACACTTTTTCACACCAGTGGGATAATTTACATAGTAATCATTGTATTCTCTCTTCTGCTGAGTCCACTTTTGTTTTTTAAAGGTGGTTATAGATTAAGGATTGAGCTCAACATTATTTCTCAGTATTAATAACTTCCTTTGCTACAAGCTGATAATCCAGAAAAATTCCACTGCCAGCATCATGTATTGTGTTGAATTGTCCTTCTGTTCCTCTGGGGAGAACCAACAGGGCTGCATTCTCATTCATTTCTCTTTACAGCTGTGAGGGACATGAAAAGCCAGGTTTGATAAAGAGCTTTATTGTAAACTCCATAGCAGTTCATCTTGGTAGCTGAAAATGCCAGGACATTGTATAAATCATTTTATGGTACATGTTGCTTTATATTTCAAAGGGTACTCACGTCAAATTCTGTCTTGGCTTGTGTCTAGCACTGCAGAAAACACTTCTCCCCAGGTGATATGAGAACAGATCAGGTCAATGGCAACACAGCAAAATAACATTAATTTATTATAGCACATGCAGGACATGAGCCTGAGCAGTGAGAGGTGCTGCCTCAGGGAAAGCTTTATAAGAACAGAAGGCTTGTGGCTCAGCAGTCAAAGTAGGACAGGAGTGGAAGTTTAGGTTAGACAGCTTGTGGATGTTATTACTCCATATGCTCCTCTCCTGCATCAGATCTGCTCTGGACACTGCCACCCTGCACTCTGTCACAGGGGCCATGAGACTTCTCTAGGAGCTCAAGTCCTCACACAGTGAACTAGAAACCATCTGCGACAAATTTGTTGTTATTACTACAAATTATCATTACCAGTTACCATAAGGTTAAGGCAATATTGTACTAATGATAAGGCAACAAAATAGGGAAAACATTTAGGAAGAATCCTTCCTCTGGCATTCAACCTGCACTCATTTGCAGCTGCCTCTGTGTAATTGCTCTAAAATCTTTTGTGAAACTTATTCTCTGAATTTTGTTACGTTAAGCAGATTCCCTCCTTACTAAAGTGTCCCCTTGTTAGTGATCTTTCAGGAGAAGATTTAAATTCTGAGTCAGAAATTGAATCAGAGAAAATATTTTTCTCATTCTTTGCATGTGATCATCACGTTCATCAGCTTCATATTGTCACATAGAAAGTCATCATGTCTCATCTGTCTTTATTTACTCATTTTCACTAGGCTTATAAATATGATATTTTTAATCCATCATTTCAGGTGCCTACACTCTCTGGCAAAAGTACCTCAAATTCTCATGATTCCCTAATCATGTTTTGATATCTCAATATGGCAGTTAACTGCAAAACCAAACACCATTATGCCCTGTGCAAGAATATGGAAAATCCTTTGCCTTCCCTACACTTCAATTGTTAGCATGAAAATTAGCACCAGGAAATCCCTTTTCTTTCCAGTGGTAGGGAATCTAGCTCACTTCAAAAATCTTCTGTAGTATATTCTATGACCTGTCAGATTCTTTTCGTTACAACACTTCTCACTTAAGAAAAAAATTTTGTTTGTTCATTTCAAGTGGCAAAACAGATCATGTCCAGTGGCTGTGGAAAACAGCCATGATGGATTAGGACAGTGTGTTCTGCTTTCAGAACAAATGTTCTCTCTCCATTCCTGTCCTGCTCCTCAGCCAGCCCATTCACCACTCTGCTATCAATGGTTGCTCAAGCCAGAGACTCTCATTTACTGTAGCAAATGAGCCAATAAATCTAACATGTCATAATCCCAAAGCCAAGCAAAAACCATGCAGCTGAATTTTCCACCAGAGTACATCTGCATAGCAAGGGTAAACCCTCTGTTCAGTTTTAATTAGGATCAACTGAGGACATGACCAGCTTATTCTAGCTTGTAACACCAAATTTGTATCATGGAATTTCCATGGATTTAATTCATGGATGTTGATAGTTTAGAAGAGTTGGTCATAAAGCATGTTGAAATGAGATCTCTTTACAATGGCACCCTCTTTTCTTCTATCTATGAATATCAAATGGGAGTCTGTGTGTCCCCTGTTTTGATGTATCTCTCTCTTGAAGACAAATCTAAGGATAATTTCCAGGCCTGGGACAAATCCACTCTTCAGCCTGGACCAGATTTAAGTCAGCTGAGGGGGAGAGTGGAAAGAGGAGAGTATTTGTTTCAATAATTAACTTTCTTGCTTTGGGTAAGCAGGGAAATATATTTTTTCTTTAGATAAGGGCATATCTAACCACCATACACTTGGCCAATATATTCTCCCACTGATTTGGAAATACTGTCCCAAGACATTTATCACCCTCTGCTTGTACCTCTGCCTGGGGGCAAGAGAAGCACAGCACCAGACATCACAGCTGGACAAAGGACTCCATAGACTCTGCCTATGTGTAATCAAACTCTAATTAACTGGAGAGATTCTTGGACTGAATACAATGAAGATTCCAATACTTACTCAGGGCAGGGAGGAATAATTTCCTTCAAAGGCTTCCTCCTCAGTTTAAGATTGCAGAATCATGATCCTGTCCTTCTTCCTATGGTTCAGATACTGAAAGTTTTTTCCATACTGCAGCTACATTGTCAGCATATCCAAATATGCTGGCAATTTCTTCCCAAGACTTTGCTATAGCTGTTTCTTGCCTTCTTGACAGCTACTATATGCAATCAAGCTGCATTGAGAATGGAAGGTATTTTTAAAGATGGAGAACCTAAAAATCTATTAAAAGTCTCTACTAATCTCCTCCGCACTTGTGCTACAGCTGTGCAATAATTTTCTGGACTCATGCTTGGGGAAGCATTTTGTGTAATAATTTCCTGCACAATGCTTGGGGAAGCATTTTGTGGCTATTTTACGCAGTCCAGTAGTCATGAGTCTTGAGTAGTCATTTATTTGTAAATGATAGATCATCTCCATTTTCTCAGGCCTAAGCGATTTTATTAATACCATTACACTTCTCATGTTACTCAAGTAAGGCTGCCTGTCACAGCATCTGCACATCCACAAAAAAAAAACAACCCACCACTGTATGCTTTTCCCTCTTTTTTCACTGATGTAATTGTTTAACTCCACTGATTTATTTCTAATTCCCTGATGGGAGAATTGTGTAGAGGCGGAATGAGAAGATGAGAACTGTAGAAGGCCCAGCACCTCACCAGAGTCACTCTAGTCAGCATCCTGCAGATGAGTTTGTAGCAGAAACCTAGGGCAGGAGCAGAAAGGATATCCACAGGGATGCCTCTCCTCTCTTAAACTGTTTCACTTTCCGATGTAGACTTTGAGATGTTGTTTTGGAAGATGCATTTGTCTGGTTGGGTTTGATAGCTGTAGTTAGACTGTTCTTTCTCTGAACCTGTTCAATTCCCTTTTGAGCCAGTCTCTCCATCATGGTGCTGATGGCTTGCTTTTCCCTTAAACTCTCACTCATTAGCGTTGAATTCAGCTTGTTTTTCAGACCTTTTAGAAATACATTGACAAGCACAGATGCAGCACGACTCCCCTGATGGCCTCTCCATGAGAAAGCAGTCCATTTATTCCTTCATTTGGTTTCTTATCTTTTGACAGTTAATTCAAAAGAGGACATCCACATTCATTCCATGACAGCTTACTTACTGTAGAAGTCATTGGAGATGTCTCATCCAAAAGTTTGTTAACTGAACTACACTATTTTACCTGGGTCACAGTTACAGCTGTATTCATTGACTCCTCTCTGAGACTTGATTGCCCTCAGAGAGGGCTGTTTTAATCTTTTCTCATGTACCTAATTTACCCATGTCTATAAAACTATTATTTTTGTAAAATTTCCTACAGTTTTCCTGCTACAAACTGTGAATACCAATTTATAGCTTTCCTAGGACAAAAGCATTGTTCTGGCTTACTTTTTTAGAGACTTAAAAAAAATTACTTTTTACTTTATCTTATTTTTTTAACGAATTGTCTGAGAAAATAACAAATGTAGAAATTATAAGTTTGAATTTTTTTAAAAAATAAAAATATCTAATTCAGTAATGGGAAAGAAGTGGCACACTTGCCACACTTGGACAATGGATATAGGGTAGGATTTTGAAAATTAAGTGTATTGATATCTTTAAGTATGACTAACAGGGAGAACCCCACCTCTCCAGTATTCAGTTTCATCAATATTTACTGAGGGGAAAGTCAAATAGCTAAGAGAAGGGAAATAAGGAAGAGAAGGAAACGTCAGCTTTTTGGGGTTTTCTCCTTAAGAGCTTCACTCCTACTGTATCTTCCGTCCCTATATAGAAAATTCCCACAGCTTTAGAGAATGGGGGTGACTGCTAGAAACAGGAAAAACATAAAGGGTTGTAGAGAGTGAAACAGGATGTTGTGATGTCCTTGAAACGTCAAATATTCCAGACTTCGGAAACTGTTCAGAAACCATCTCTAATGGGAACGCAAACTTGATTCCTTTTTCTTAATTCTGTGCTCTGAGCGAGTGGCCAAGGAGAGCAAGGGGAGTCCCAGCCCACAGCAGCGCTGAGGCTCTGCACGGTGCTGTGTGACACATCCTCCCACGCTGAGTGCCCGGAGTGTCAGTGTGAGCCTTGCACACATTGAGGGTTTGCAGGGTCACTGCCCTCTGGGCACGGGGTGGGTCTGAGGCAAACAGCTCATTTTCATGATTTGTCTTGTAAATCATAGAAGAGCAAAACAGGTTTAGGTGAGGGTAATTTGAACTTCAGTATTGCTTTGCTTCAGAACTGCTTTTATTATTTTTTGTCCCTCTCATTCTCCTTGCTCTAACTGCTGCTGTTTTTTCCCTCAGTCACAGCCTGAGTATCTCATTTTGACTATTCCTTGAAGCTAAAATGCAAGCCCTGCTGTCCTGTCCCTGTTCAACTCCCAGCCTTAGTGGTTTTTTGGGTTTTTTCTCCAACCTGTACAAATAATTGATGCTCCATCCATGTATTCCTTCAAGTCAATCTCAGTGCCCTTCAATCTCTCCACTCATGAATGCCACAAATGGTTCCTCTTCATTTACTGCCTTTTTACTGCTTTTAACCCTCAAGGACTCTCTGGTCTCTTCTTCCCTCTTACTCACTGTTGTAATTATATTTTTCTGGTCTATCAATTATGCCACTTTCAATGAATTGTTAGTTTGCTGTATCAACAAACACCAACTGCTTCTTCCCTGTGTCCTTTATAAAACCTATAAAAGCCACTCAGAACAGACACACAGCAATCCCTGAAAACCCCATAAATCATAAAGTAGGAAGCTTGGAATAGTCAATAATAGTTGGAGTTTAAAAATACTCATTGAATTATTCATTATAATGATAGAGTCAGGGGGAATGTGGGTGGCAAAAGACAAACAGTTGAGAATAAAGACAGAGACTGATTTAACAGGGTGTGAATGAGGTAATGAATGTCAGATTTGACCTCCTTTCCCTAACAGTCATGCTGTCAGATAAGAGCTCTCTGTAATCTACCAAACTCAGGTCTGTGCTCTGTTTATTCCTGTCTCCGTATTCCTTGCAGTTCACCCAGGATGCAGACCCTCGTGATCCATGCACACAAAACCAGGACTGGAGCTATCAGGAAAACTTTTCTTGTGGTTGGAAGCTGTAGTTTGAAAATTCTTTGTGCAAATGCGTGTTCTTCAGGTTGTGTCAAAAAATCCCCCTAAACCCTATTCTGTAAGCTTAATTTTTGATCAACAGAAAGTACTGTGGAGAAGAGAAACACAAAGACTTGGAAGAGGTTTTCATCTACAATTGAAACCATGAGAAAGGAAATCTGGATGAAGACTGGTCCAAGAGTCATTATGTCTAATGGGCTCTGGGGCAAGACTTCAGATAGTCACTATGATTACAATGGTTCCTTTTCTTAGAGCTTAAATTGTTAAGATAATGAATCACAATGATCATCATCTAGGACTCCTTCAGTCTTGAGGGACTTGGACCTTCAGGGACCTTAAATACAGGCAGCACAACTCCCAAAAGATTGCCACACAGAAAGAACATTCTCTTAAATCTGCAAGGAGTTTTTTCCTTAGAGGAGGCAACAGTGATAAAATCAATATTAATTTTGCATTGCTCAACTCCACTCTCAGGAGAAATGTCCCGGCGCATTCCAGCGTGAAGCCATTTTCATTTTATCATGTTTTAATATCTGTCAGAAAGTTGTAAAAAAACCCCCAACGTTTCTTTTCTAGTTAGGAAAAGAGTTAATAACTCACAGGAACTTAACAGAGACTATTCCACCTAGCATAATAAATGAAATAGGATGAGGCATTCTAACCATCTCAATATTATCCTGGCTTTGCTGCTCTCTGAGCAAAGATGCCTAAACAATTCCTAAAAATAGTGCCACAGAAATACTTCTGGATCTGTGCATAGAAATTTCAAACACTTACACCCTGATCCCACATTAAGACAAGATCTGCCCTGACTCTCTTCTCCCTCTGAGTTCTACAAAATGTCACTTGGCTGCATGGGCCAGACAGCAGCACTCTCTCCAGCCATTTAACCAGTGCAGAGCAGCTCTGGTTTGAGAGTCTTCCCCTCCTGCCCAGCACTGCTCAGGGCAGAGAAGAGCATCTGCCCTGATTCTCTCTGCTGGCCACTGACAAACACACACTGGAGCAGTGCAGCATCTGCTCTACACCTCTTCACTGACTGTCTCACTGGGACATGGGCCTGACTCAGCAGCAAACTTCATTATTAGGATTATTATGGCTGGGAGTTACCAAGTCTGGCAAAGCCCTAGTAAAATAATACACAGCTGTGCTGCTTCTGTGTATCTGGTATTAAATTAAAATGGGTTGGTTTACCCCTTTTAATTGAATGCCAGCCTTCCACAGTAGATACTGCAAACACCTCTATTAACCATTTTCTCTCCTCTAAACTGGCAACAGAACTTTGAGGGATGATGAATAGCCCAGAGATGAATACAGTGCAGCCTGGAAATACAATGGGTTTTTCAAGATGATTTTTAAAGGACCACTGGTTCCATTTTACTCCCACACCCTGCCATACCACAATGAAGTTACTGAAGACATTCAGGGCCAAGAAAGAGACATTATTTTATTTAAAGAAAAAAGTATCTATAGTTCTCCTCCTGCAACATTCTCCCCAGTCTCAGGCATGGCTGCTGACAATAAACTCTGCAAAGCAAGGGTTTGAAAGAGAAATGACAAGAAAGGGAATGAAAGGAATGGAGCTTTTGATGGTTACTTGCTTCCCAAGTGATTTGCATTTGTTTTCAGTGCTGAGAACAGTCGGTAAAATCCGGTAAAGTCACCAAATACATTGTAACCCCTGTGTCTAGTTTCCATGGAGAATATTAAGGTTTAGCTCTGGGGCTTTTTCGGCTTCCTAGTACTAGATGTTTTCATCACCGTCTTCTCTGTTTGAGGCTGGATTTTTGGGGTGGTTTTTTTTTGGTTTTTTCTTTTGTTTTTCTATATGACCTTTAATTTCTAAGCAATTCCCTGAATAACAGTCATAATTATTGCAAAATCCTGGTTCCTCATTTGACAGGTAGTACAAAACAAAGCTAGACACGTGCAGATCAACACATTGACCAGCACACTGAACACTGTTGAAACTTTAATCTCAGCAACTCTCAAAAGCTTTAGTTAATATACAGTTGCTATGTGACTGCAGTTTTCAGACTCCCTGCAGCAAATCCACAGCCCATAGACAAGGAAACACACATCTGTTAAGCAAAATGCAGCCACCTACTTGCACACCTAAAACATGCCTGCAAAAGTCCAATTTCTTTTAAAGGGAATTTAGAAAAAATGAAAACATGTATTTTAGGATAAAAATCTAGTTTGGCTGAAAGTGAATAAAGGACAAAATTTCCCTTGGGCAAGGTACCCTGTAATGTGTCAGCATCTTGCAGTTTGCATGGTTATGGTCCAGATCTGGATGCTTTAGGGAGAAAGATCGATCCTACTGCTCTGGGTGCTCTAACCTCAGGGTAGGGAAGAATGGAAGGAATTATTGAGAGCAATGTGGGGAGAACAGAAACCCTCCAGCTCTTGCTGCTGGGCACCTTGAAGAGAGTGGGATGAGAAGGATTCTCTGTCCCCTGTATTCTCCAGGAACAGCCTCCTGACATTCTCCAGGTCATTGCAGGCTTTTCACATGTGAAAGTGGGGCAGCCTTTTTTACCTCCCTATCTGTCAAAGTCTGTTGTGGAAGCTGAAACAGAAAGCTTTTCCCTTTCAGCTCCACGGAGGAATCCCCAGGGAGTCTGCCACATCCTCCCTGCCTCAGCCCTGGGCTCTGTCCTGGCACTCAGAAGGGGCTTTTACAGTCCAAGGTCACTGCTACAGTGTCTCCTCCCTCACAGTTAACCACATACTTAAAGTGATAATATTCTTGTTTCTAATCCTCGAGGCTCCTAACATCCAGAGGAATACTCTCTGTGGGAAGGGCTCTGACTTCAGGGGTGTACAACCCTGCAGATCCCACCCCAGCTGTGCCTGTCTGTGCTGGGTGCCAGGGAACACCACAGCAAAGAGCACCTACCCTTCAGAGGTGCTTGATCCAGGCAGGCAAAACACACTGAACAGGAGAGAGGGAGGGGAAACCAGAACGTAAATACTGTCATTCTGTTTCTTCTCGCTCTTACTCTTTTCTAGCCTGATCACCTTTCAGGATGTTGCATTATAAAAGCAAAATACCTGGAAGCTCAGCGTGAAACACATCTCCTTTCTGGTGTACGTGATCTCTAGCACAGCCCAGAGCTTGCTGCTGAAATAGAAATTTTCTCTCACAGATCTCCTGGTCTGTTTTACACACTTCTTTTTCCTAAATAACCATACCCCCATGTTTTAGGTTTTAATTGTCCTCCACAAGAATGCCACTGTTTTCTGCTCCACACTTGGTCTTTCTGCACTCAGGTTTTCACCACACATAAATTTCAAATATGTTCCACTGAGCACTGTGAAGAGAAGCATAATGGATTACTCTTAGGCTTCATCTAGAGAGAAACGAACAACAAAAAAAAAACCCCAATACAAAAAAGTCGTTTTTAGGAAAGTCTGTCATTCAAGGTCCAGATGAGTTCACATGCTGCAATTCACAGAACTACAGTCATTAGGGGAAAGAATTCCTGCTCTGCTCCTGCTCTAGTGTGAGGTGGCACATAGCCTTCCCTAAGAGCTCCTAAGGGACATATTGCAGGCAATCACTCTGGGTGGTTTATTAGACTTCTGATCTGGAATAGAATGACGGTGATAAATAATTTACAGTTATTTGGTGTTGGATTTTTTTTGTCATTGGAACAATTTCTCTCTCGTAGTTTACACAGGATGAAATGCTGTTTCCGATTCCAGTTGTAATTCTTATTAAGTGCTGGCATGAAATATGAACTATTTAAAATGGAAACTCCATTATGTGACCCACCCCCCCAAAAATACTACATTGAGATTTTTCTTCTAACTTTTACAGTTTATGTTTGACTAAAATTTCAGCGTGTTCATTTGTAATGCTTAATTCTCTCTACGTGATTAGTTTACCTCCAAGAAAAGTTGCAAGAGAAATTGCAGTTTAGGAGGACAAACAAATGCAGAGAAGGAATTTTAAACATCTTTTTTTCTCTATCAAAATACTTCCAAAATGTTGGGTGGTTTTGCTTTTTGTCTTTCTTTTTTAGTATTGAGGGATTGAGTCATGATTTTTTAAAACTCCAAATTCAAGAGGAAATTCAGGTTAGCTCTTCGAAAACGCGTGACAAGATTGAAAACAACTGCTCACTGAAGCTCACTTTGCTGCCAAAACGCTGTCTTATGATAAATGTATCGTCTTCTAAAACCATTAATCTGGCTTATATAAAAATACTCTGCAACACTTCTTTACAGGCTCAAAAACTAACTTCACTGCTTTTTGCAGGGAGAGCATTTAGGAACCTACAAGGAAGCCATAAAATAAGGCAATCAAGCCCAAATTTCTTGAAGTTAGAAAAATGACTAAATTGTTTTCAAGAGTTGAAAGCTTCTGAGGTAATTGAGGGAATGCAGTAAAAAATGCTCACAGGGCAAAAAGGCAAAGAACTGGAGAATAAAGGCTTCTTTGACAGCCCCTACTTATCTTCCCAGCCTCCTTGAGGACTGTCATGTGCGTGGAGCCAAGGGACAGATTTTTATCTGTTCCTGACACAGAGCTGAGCAGAGGTGTGTTGTCCCAGAAAACCCAATCTACAATTCATGCTGTTGCTGGGCTTGAGAGAGGTGGCCATAGCTGTGTCCCCACACATCCAAAAACCACCTCAGCCAAAATGGAAATATCCTGTGTGAAGAGGGTACACTGAACAGCTTGTCACTCCCTCTAACATCTCCCAGATTTTGTCAGCATGGGAATGCACACACTCCAACACTTCTACTTGGCTTCCCCCATCCAAGCAGAAAGACTTGCTGCAACTTCCCTCCCTCGCTTTTTCACTCCACGTGAAGTCAGCAGCAAGTTCCTGACACACATTCCCCTTCCCAAACTAGACAACAGCTTCCCACAGTGATGTGAGCATGCTGCTCCCATGTGCACTGGTACAATGCAAGATGGTCTGATTCACCTACCATCCTTTTCCTAAAAAATCTCTTAACAAAATTCTAGCAAAGTTCCCATTTCCCTTCCATATCTTCAGCAGTGGCATGTCCTCCTTTCCTCTGAGGTTATTTATGGTGAAAGCAAAGACTCCTGCTTTCCTCTGAGTTCCCTCAAAAAGCTCCTTCCCATGGGACCCTGGAAGAAATTTTGCAGCCATCATGATTCCCTGGGGTATAGTAGGATCCTAGAAAATTCTTGCAGGTGCCTCTGTGGGATCCAGCATTGATGTTTTTCAGTTTAAATAAATTTAAACATTTGAGACATAGTAACCATTCCACTTTTCCAAGGACTTTACAAGTTAGGAGTAAATCACAGTATTGAGGAAAGAGGGCTAAACTAATATATTTTACTTCATATTTGCTGTGGAAATTTCCTTCCTCAGAACTGCTGAAGACAGTAACTCACCAAACCACAGGCTCAGTCACGCATTTAAGTCTGAAGCGTGGTGGGATTTGGTCTTCTCAGTCCATATGAGGATGCTAAACAACACCCACAGAAAAACCCATCATCAACACCTTGGAACAGGTCCTGCAAGGCATCTTGCCTCTCGTGTGTGGAAGCAATCCCTCCCATCTAGTACATGCTTTGAGGCACATCTGAGCTAGAACTTACTGTTTCATAGAACCATAGAATTATTAAGGTTGGAAAAGACCTCTGAGATCAAGTCTAACATAGCACCACCACGTTACCATTATGCCACATCTCAAGGGCCACATCCACAAACACTTCCAGGAATAGTGATTCATTCCACCACTGCCTGTTCCTATGTCCAACAACTCTTTCACTGAAGAAATTTTTCTTAATACCCAAACTAAGTCTCCCCTGTTGAAACTTGAGATCATTTTCTCTCATTCTGTTACTTGTTACCTGAAAGAAGAGACCAAACACTCACCCATGGGCACCTCAGGGCATGTGACCATGAACTGCACCTGCCAGGTAAAACATTGGTGTCTGCTCTGAATCAGACACTCTCCTGTACATCAGTGCCCACAGGGGATTGTTCATTTCATCCTCTGATTTCACCATCACTGATAGCAGGAGATCTTAGAAAATTATGTGTGATTTAGACAGCCAGTGCTAGAAACTGTACCTGTTCAACTCTTTCAGTTACTGAGCCTTCTGGAACAGCTCGAGCTGTAATTAAGTGTTCAATGCTTTTGCATTTTTTATGATACGTTGATGCTGGTTTTTCATGTCCTCATTAATTTGCCTATGAAACATGGCACACAGAATTCATATGTTTTGCTGGGGACAAACTGGTTAGGAGATATGTCAGGAAACTACAGATCAAAATGTTTCCCACTCAAAAAGCCTAAGAATTTAATGTAAAGAGACTTTATAATCTGCTGTTCTCTGAGATACTGATAAAACCAGTTTGATTTTATTTGAGCTGAAGCTAGTTAAAGGAGAAAAGCTTGACATTGTAGAATCTTGTGATTAAGGGAAATTTGCATCTTTGAAAAAGAAACTTTACTCCTGTAAGTTCAGGTTGTTGGAGTAGGCCTTCAACAGAATAGCAAATTGGTCATTTCTTCAGGTACATAACCATCTGTCAGTGGTTTTTAAAAAAAAAAAAACGGTTTTTTCTTTTTTCTTTTTTTTTTTTTTTATTTCAACCTCCATCTCCTCTTCTTTAGAATGGCACACCTTCAACCTAAGGCCTTCAAGGCACTGAATGAAAACTGCTTTATTTGCAAAGTCCATGGAGGGGTATAACAAGCATGGCAATAGCAGTCAAATCCACCTAGGTCTGCCCTGCCTGATGTTCCTATTAGTTCATTGTTGTTAGTCTTATCTAAAGACTAATCTTTTCCTTTTTATCAAATTACAAAGTCTAATTCTTGCTTTGAAAACAATTGGTCAACGAGAACTTTTCTTCTTTTCCCAACACAGTGATGCTTTTGGTGAAGAAATCTTACTTTGTGGGGATTTTTCCCAACAGAGTATTTATAATGGAACTCTGCATTCCATCAGCTGCCATTGATTCTCCTTAGATATTTCCCAGCAGCCCCATGGCAGACCCCAAAATGGCTCAGGGTTGGAGTTAATATTCTCCCACTTGTTTGACAGAGAGCAGAGGCAAGTCATTGAATGAATATTCCAAAACAGTTGGCCTAACTGAGGAAAATAAACAACCCATTCCTCATACCCAGAGTCGAGTGTTTTTCCCAGGAGGGTTTTAATTCTGGCTTTAAAAATACAACAAGGGATTTTTGCTTCTAGTTTTTTCAGGACAAGGATATTCACTCCAACAAAAATAGATAAGGAATCAGAGTGCTGTCTACCTCCTTAAGTAGTCAACATCTCCATGAAAATGTATGGCTTACTCAGCTCCTGGTTAATGCCAAGTGAAGCTTGTGGCTCCATAACTAAGAGCTCTGGGTGAAAGTAAGAACTACCTTGTCAGGTAATGCTAGGAAAAATGCCATTTCCCCAGAAGAGGATGCTGCATGTTTTCTGGTCATGGCAGTGCTTACAGTTCAGATCTATTTATGTTTCCCTATAACTAATTGCATTATACACACCTCGTAGGGACCAGCCAGAAGCCCCACAGCCTATCATCTCTCTAGTAAATCACACTAATCAAAACTGAAATGCCCTTTTCTTTCTGTTTCTTTTCTTAAATGTTCTTTTTCTAAGTAAGAACAAAATACCAAGAGAGAGAACTGTAGTGAAGAAGAAATGGTCTTGAGTCACACCCCCAGCCAGTTCACAGCAGCACAGGCCTGCTGGTTTGCACAGGCAAAACAACCTGGTTCTTCAAGGTCACACAATTAGGGTGATGTTCCAGTACTGCCAAAAAGCTAATGGCTTTTGGATCAAAGTTCACTTTTACAGATGAGGTTTGGGATGGCCATTCTGAGACTCTCCTCATGGCGATTGATTGACTCATTGAGGTTTTAGTCTCTCTACCTTTACAAAATACTACAGTTTTGGAAAAGGTTCAGAAAGACTGAACAAAAATGCAAAAGAGGAAAAAAAGATAACCTCTCTTTTTTTTTTCTCAGTCCATTATTTACTTAGCCATTTTCAGCACTGTCAGAGGGCTATGGGAATAAACAGGGTTCTTTCTATGTATTGATGACTTTTTTAGGCTTTGTCCTAGAAGCCTCATCTTTTCTGAAGACAGGCCAGTGGACCTTTTCCTTTTCAGCACTGCTTAGTAAGGATGATTCTCAATTCCATCCCTCTCTTTCTGCCCCTGGTGCCATGTTCTTTCAGCTCTGGCAGGTAAAGTCTGGGCTGACCCCTGCCAAAGTGTGATAGGAAAGCAGTGGACAAAGAGGGAAACACAAGGGACGTATAAACTCCAAGTTCACTGTTTCACTCAAGAAAAACTAGAGCAGGACATCTCCCAGAGCCACCAGCAGTAGAAGTGTCCAATTATTTCCACTGATTCAGAGCCTGATGCCTCTGATCCTGTCTTGCAGACAGCATGAATGTTCCACATAACACATGAAAAAATATCTCAAAGTTTTGGGAGAGGCTTCTGTGTTATTTCTCAGACTGAAAACCAGCAGCCAGCTTTGGTGTAAAGAAAAATTGGCAACTTTCTGCTTGTGAGCTGTCTCCCAGGTGTCCTCACCCTTTCTTTTCATGTCTGTGGTCTTTTCACCCCATGAGTAAAAAGGACATTATTTCTTTGCACTAAAAATTAATGATTCATATCTGTAAGGGCTGAACAGAAAATTTTCCTAGATTATACACCTGCCTCCTCTAGAAGGACTAAATGTACCAGCAGTGGGTGGACTTACTCAGGCTCCTATTAAGCAACATCTGTGGGTGGTTTTTCAGTCCAGCTGTTAACATGTGACTTATTCTGCACTTAGATCAACTATGTCAATGGAAAGGGTAGGTTTCAAGCCTGCTACTGACTGGCAGGATTATAATAATTACTGTCCCTATTAAATATCTTGGAAATGCCAGTGGATTGGCTTAGAGCCCCTCATGTCAGCTGAATAAATAAGAGCTTACTATTCACAGGATGGCAGGTCAAATGCTGCAAAGTGTTTTAGGGCAGTCATTCATGGACAGCAAATGCCTGCTAAGATATCAGCCAAAATCACAACCACCTCCTGGATCTTTTGTGGATTTCCACCTCTAAATGACACCTGGAACTTGTCACACGAGGGACTAGGAAAGTCATGTTATACAGCTGGCAGGTGGACTCTCCTCCATAACAGGGTACAAAACACCTTTCAATTATGCCATACTAATAGAGTGCACAAATTTAGAGTCCAGGGTTAGTTTGTCCCTAAAAGAAACAGGTTGAGGGGATATAAGGCAGTACTCAATACCTTGACAAAAGATAACAGGTTGGCAGCCCAGCCTTCTCAGTGCTGAGCAGCTGATTTCACTCTGGCTGTTGATTCAAGCACCCTGGGAGAGAAGTGACAGGCAAATGGTAACCTCTTACACCTTTGCACTTGGGGTGCACAAGGTACAGCTGACAGTGCCATTGTATCCACTCAAAACACACACTCCTCTCTACAGGGAGATGAGAACTAACTGCCTAAATGTTGTCAGTAACTACTTCATGCTAAAATTTAGGAAGATTTGCTGTTATTGGGCAAAAAAAAAATAGTGGCAGCAAACTCACTAGAGACTTAAAATTTTACTACACTTTAATAAATAGATATTATTTCTAATTTATTAATGAATCTAATTATAACAGTATAAGTTATGTACATGTAACTGATTATCAATCAGTTAATCTTCCATTAACTTGGTTTTAGTTACTTCCTCTTTAATTAATAGATTTTTACTTTGTTTGCCTATGTCAGTAGTGTACTCCACGACCCAGGAGTTCACTCTTTGTCTCCACCTATCTCATTTTTTCCCCTCTGCTTTTCATAGACTTGACATTAAACTTGACTTCTTTCCTTCCTGTTCACTAAACTCCTCTTCTACTGTACCCAGCAGCCAAGGGTTTCATACCACAAGCAGTGGAGAGCCCTCCTTCAACGACAGGAATATGATGGGTGGGACAGCAGCAGGGAGCAAATGCACCAGCTCAAGCAGAAGGGTGAGGGGCTTTCCATGATATCCAGGAGCACAGAGCAGGGGCAAGGTGGCTACCAGTAGCTGGGATTGTCTGTGAGGTTGGGATCTCTGTCCTCTTGTCTCTCACCCTTCCCAACTCCAGCTGCATGGGAAAATGATCACCTTCCCTGCTGGAGCACCAAAAAGCTCCCCTGGGGAGGCCCAGAAGAGGACCACAGCCAAAGGGCTCAACCAAATACCACCAAGGAGCAGCACTGGGCCCTTTTGTGGGGTGTGATGGACAAGGAGGGGAATAAAACAGGGAGGCATTTTCCCTGCAAGCTGGGGAGGTGCTGGGTGGTGATGACATGCCAGTCTGGATTAGCATGCTGGTAGTCAGGGTCAGGTTCAGAGCAGAAGTGGAAATGTTCTTCAGAAGTGTACTCAGGAATGCTAATTCTCCTTCTCACATCTCTTACACATGGCATATATGAAGCCCAGAGTCAAACAACCCACATAAAGCTCTTCTCACCTCTTTGCCCTCTTTTATGTCCTCTAGTGAAGGTCCTGTGATTCCCATGTTGCTCAGAGTTGATGCCATGTTAACTGATTTCCTTCTGCTCTGCTCACCAGCCAAAGTGCTTAACTGCTGCTTAGGAGGCAGATTCAGGCTTGGAGATGTTTCTTTGCTATGCTCACTTATTTTCTACCTTTTCAAAACAAAGTACTACTGCATTTGTCCATTAAATCTTTGCTCTGACCAGATATTTCCTTCATTTCCCAGAGCTCTGTGGGCTCACAGAATGCAACAGACACCAGAAATTTGGTAGCAGGCTGCTCACAGTTTCTGCATTTCTGATGCTGTGTTGTCATCTCAGCAGACATAATGATACCAACACCATGAACACAAAAGTGCCCTCTCAAGAGCCTTGTATTAATCATTGCTGCTGTCAGAAATACCACTTTAATCCTTTCTACCCCTACAGAGATTCCAGACTAGCAAGTCCCTTAAAATAAAGAGATAATATCACAGTTTAAACATCTTATTAAAGTTAAATGAAGGGTGATGTGTATAAACAACTCATTTAGTGAAAAGACCAGCATAAAAAGTTGACAAGCTGAAAAAGGAACTGAAAAGATTAATTTGTCAGGATGCAAGTCTGGTCATAAGTCCTTGAGATGCAGCATCTTGTATTCAAGGATGCCTCAAAAAGTGGTTTGGCTCTAGGAATATTAAATGTTACTCAAATTGTACAGGGAAGACCTACACTGTCTAAATTAACACCATAACAGTCTAAGAATCTCTACCCACCTGTTATCTCTTCTATCAGTGCTCACACTTCTGCATTCAGTAGAGGACATTTAAATGTAGGGACAACCAGGAGAATCAATTTCAATAAATATTTTAAGTGAAGCTATTGAATTGTGATAAAACCCTGAGTGGATACTCTTGGAAGCAGAATGTTGAATTTCACTTTAGCTTATTTTTTCATAAAAAGTTAGGTTGTTTTGTGGGGGGTTTTTTGAGGAGTTTGGATATTTGGTTGAGGGTTAATCAGAAAATGTCCAAAGGAAACTTTTAGAGAGAAATCCCTATTTCTCCTTGCTATTTTTTTTTTTAAACAAACTTTATGATTTTGTGCCAGGGTATCTGTCAAAGTTCTGGGGTTTGTTCAGAAAAAGTTCACAAACAGAGTTCGTTATTAGTAATATACTTTTGCATAATTCATATGTCTTTTGAAATTCACCAGTCTCCAGATGGATGGTCAGCACCACCCTGCTCTGAACAAACTGTGCTATTCCATTGCAAGCACTCCTCTGCTGCATTGATTCTAGTTTGATTTGGATGGAGAACTTCCTGATGGAAACTAAATGTGTAATAACACAGTCTTGCTATAGCCATTTTTCTGATAAAAATCACTCCTTCCAGAAGCAGCAAAGAAAACTAAGTACTGCAGTAAATGAACCATACAAAATTATTTCTCCTCCACAGTGATGGCAGGAAGCATTTAAAACAACTTTAAATTGTTTATTGTATGGCCACAATGGCACATGGGGCAATTACTCCAGTGTGAGATCTCCATTGAGGCTGTTTTATTTATTATTATTTAAAGATTTGAGAAGCATCTCTTTCCATAGTGGTTAGGTGCTTATTTGCTCATTAAAGTTAATAAATTACATTCGTTTAGAAATAACTGCCTGCAATGCTTGTGCAATTATAGACACAGACATTTCATCAGATTGAATAGAAAAACACATCAAGCCAATAATCAGGCTAAACCTTAAACTCAGCATCCTATCAACAGCCTGAAGTCTTGATAGACTCAAATGTTGTCAGAGAACTTGAGAGCACAGAACTGCAGTTCACTGGCTGCTGTGCTCAGTATTTCAGGGTAGCTGGGATAGCAAGCTTAGAGCTGAACTAGCAGGGAAAGTCTTAAGTAACAAGTCTAGGCCCAGTCTAAAAGGCTTTTTTCTTACATTACAACTTGGCGGGGACCCTCACTGGGTCTGATGTGGTTTTGTGCAGGAAGGCAGATGTCCTTTGATCTTTGCAGGTTACAGACTTTGCTTTACATAAATGGATCAAACCATAGAACACCCTTAACTTCTGCTGGCTACAGCCTTAAAGGCCTTTGCAGAGATATTGAGGCCCTTCTGAGAACCTGAACCCAAGTTCTCACCCACCAAAAATGTGTATTTAACAGAAATGGGATGCCAGATCAAGCATGGAAGCCCTGAGGCACTTCTGTGAGGCAGCTAAAGGGTCCTTTGAGAACACTGTAAAGAATAAGCTAAAATCAAAGTCCTCCTCCTTGGAAATCCAATTCAGCAGTCCCAGAACCAACTCAGAAGGCCATGCAGCAGACAAGTGATGGATTTGGCCTCAGGCCACACAACCACTCTTGCATGACAGGCTGTGCTGAGATGTTATCTCCTCCTCTCATTTTGAGAAGGAAAGCTCTTAAAAATTCATTAAGCTATAAAGTGAGCAGAAGAGACAGGCTAGTGATCAGGAAACTCACCTGGGTAAGTAAGTGAAAAATCCTGGGTAGCACACAATGCTTTAAGGTCCTTGGAAGGAAAAGTGTTTAAGAGAAATCCTTAGACAAGTACATCTAAGGCTATCCAGGGTCTTCAGGTCTATGAAAGATTTATTAATGCAAAAGCTGTCAAAACATCATGATGAAAATGAACACTAGCTAAATAATTCAACACATATATTTTCCTGCTAATTAAAGATTATAATCAAAAGTGGTAATGATTTTTGCAATCATGAGTTAAGTGTGTGGAAGGAAAAAGAACTCTCAAAGGGTTTTTATTAGAATCAGTTCTAGGGTGTTGAAATATGGTTGAGGGAAACAGAATATAAACAAGTGTTAATTAATCAGACATGCTGATAGCTCAGTATCTGCATTTTCATAAAATTCCAGGCAGCTCTGTCATTCGCTGTGCAAAAGCTTCTTCATACACCATATGACCCCAGTAAATTTTGTCTTGCTTTATGAGTTTCCAAAGCTGGGGAAGGATCTGATCATAAATCGAGATATTCAAGGCTAGTAATTCTTTTTAACAGCAATCCAGTGTAAAATGAAAATAAATAAAAGATTTCTTTGATTGTCTGAAATGCTATCTAGCTAGCAAAGAAAAGAGCTCCTGTTTTGATTTAATTAGACATACCATCACCCTACAAAATAGCCTTGTAAGAGAAGGAAAAGGTCAGAGGATGCCTGAAAAGAAAAGGTATGTCTCTCCTTATCTTTGGCAGAGTTTGTATGGGGTAATTGTGTCCAGTGGCCATGAAGAAAACAATAGGGTTGTTAATAATTCCAGTGATTCAGCCTTGAATTCCTCCTAAGATATAACCTGGCAATAGCACAAAGAAGTATCTGTGGGTACCATGTGTAATCCGTGATGAAATTCTGCCTGCTCCACAGAAGGAGGTAGAACATTCTCTCTCCTTTGAATCTATAAGCAAGGCTATTGTGAAAGGCAGCACTGCAATTCAGCTCACTTAAGAATGTGTCAAATGGATGCTGATGCACTTTATATGTCATGATACTTAAAGATTTTAGGCTTTAAAAAATGAGTGAAATGTATTTTACCTATCTATATGCTTCATGCAAGGTAAAGATTTCCATGCAGGAGATAGAGACAACATCAGCTTACATTTATAGGGGCAAATCAGAAGTCCCCTGAGGGATCCAAACTCATATCCCCTTGTGGTTCCTTAGTCCACCCACATCCCCATTTGTCCTGGGTCCTGCCTGGCAATGCACACAATTCCTTGTATGTGCAGACCCTGACCCTGAAGAACAACCACACCCTGCACGTGACAGAGTTTTCCAAAACTCTTGTACCTACAGCTGAGAGTGATTGTGTGTGTCCAGAGCAGTTACCCAACTTGTCCTTGGAACATAAACCCAAACAGTGGTTTCAGCCACCTATGCTTGAAAACATCTTCTGGCATCTCCAGACTCAAGGGTATGCAGAAGGGAAATGTCACAGAGAAAAACAAAAAATAAGCTAGATAACTTGCTTTGTTGTACTGTTTTCTGTACCATTTTTTCCCTATCATTTTCAAATAGAGACATTTAGAAGAGTCCTTAAGGTAAGTTTGTATGTGATTAAAAGATTACTAAGAACTTGTATACAACAAGATGTTTTTCTTTTCTGTTTATGTGAAGTCCTCATGAAAGTAAATTCAAAAATTCATCTTGTCAGAAAAAGTGTGGGACAAAAATAACAGATATCTTCTCTGCTTTTTGTTTGGTTTGTGTTTGATTAAGAAAAGAAAAAATGTATTACATGAAGGAAATGATAATTTACTCTTCTGCAAAAGTATTTCCTTCTAAATCATTCAAGATTAACTGCAATTGAAATGCTAAATAAATTGGAAGATGAAAGAATTAAAATAGGCAGAATGAAAAAAATGTTGAGCTACAGGAAGAATATTTTACTGTATGTTTTTAAGCTTACTTATCAATTAGTACTTTAGAACCAGAATGTATCTAATAGAAAGTTTTTCTTGTTAAAAATTGGCAAAGTAGCATGCATTATGTCAAAGTAAGATATTTTTCAGGTGTTTGAACATCTCAATGCCTAAAAGTTTAAAATTGACCTGATCTGAATGCGTTAGAGATTGACTTCCCTATTTCAAGAAGCTGGTGTACTCATCTCTACTCATGCAAAATGAATACAAATCACTGCTGAGAAAACATTGATGGAAATGCTTTAGGAGAAAAACTGGTCTGGAAGGGATCTCAAGATGTCACTTGGTCATTAAGGCAAGATCAACTCCACTTGAATTATGCTTTACTGATGTTTGTCCTACTTAAAAATGTTCTCAGTAAAGTTTCAGTGATGGAATTAATCAATAATAATGGCAGAAGGATGGGGAAAGTTTACTAATTTTCATTATGGCTTAATTGTTTTGAAACATTAATAATTTTATTGCCTATAATCTTGATGGAAAGATGCACCCAGGGAATTTCTAGAAGATATTAATTGTGTTTTCATCGCACCATTGCACTGATTTGCAGAGGTGAAACAGTCTCTCAGTTACAATGATGAAAACCTGATTTATTTCCTGATTAGTCCTGATTCCTCTCACTGTGATATTAAAGGCACAGTGTGGTGGTTGGCAGGCCATTCCTTCCCAAGGCACAATCTCTCCTGCATCAGCCTCGAGTCAAAGGAGCAGGAAAGGACCCTGCTGACCCACCAAGGTCTGAGTCATAGAAACTGCAACAGGAACATCCCACAAATGCTATAAAAAAGAGTAATAGCAATTCCTCACTGCAAAACCTGTGCTGTCTCTGTACCCCTTGCACATACTGGCAGTCCCATTCACACTGGCTGGGGTGCACAATCAATGCCACAGCAAAAAACCACACAACTTTTAAGGCATTTTGAGAGGAAGGAAGCAATGTCTAACCCTTCACTCATTTCATGGGAAAAGGCAGCAAAAATTTTCCTTCATGTGATTCATTTGGGGTGTTCAAGGTGTGACATTTCCAGGGTCAGGTTATTTTATCTTAACTAAGGATCAGTATTTACAGGTTAAAAGAGATTTACTGTCACCTAGTAAAAACAGAAGGTTGAAGGAAAAAATCTCAGCATGGAGGCTGATTGCACTGATGCATTTGGTAATTAGGGTAAGCTCAAACCCACTAGAGATGTAGTTACAATTCCATTTAATAGTCTTTAAAAATACTACCGTGGGGTGTGTGTGTGGGAGCACTGATGCCTGCACAGATGCTGTTCTGCTGCTATTCACCTTCACATAGGTACATTTATTTAAAGGGTCTTTTTGTGTTCTTAATGATTGGGTGGGGATTTTTCCCCTGGGAAATAGCTTTTAGGAAGTTGCAAATTGCCCAGTTCCCTGACTGAATAGTAAAATGTTTTTCCACTTCAATTCGGAGAACAATTTTCTGCCTGCTCTGCTGCTGCCATTGGAACACTGTCCAACGTAAATCCCCATGGCTGGGATTTACTCTCTTCCTGACACCAGTAGTATTTTTTGCCTTCTCAAAAAGAAGGTGCTGATCAAATTCCATTGTCAAAGACTTTTCCCGGATTACCCCTTTCCACCCTCAGTGCATCTTCCTAGCATCCCACAGATCAAAGGAATCCACCTCCTTCAGGGAAGAGAGATTCTTTTTCTCCACTGTTTTAACAGATGGAAAGTTGAGGGCAGGTCTTTGAGGACGACATAGGAGGTTAGGTGAGAGAGGCTGGGAAGCCTGCAGCTTGCAATCAGGGACTAAAGTTGTTGGAGAGGAGTGAGTTAAGGAACATCCTAACACTTCCTGGATTTTTCTACATGTTCTAATACATCTCTCTCCTCCTTCTCAAGCAGAAGCAGGCTGTGGTGGGACCTTCAGAAAGGTCTCATTCCCCCATATGGAACTGGGTCACTGTAGAGATGCACAGAAAGACATAGAGCTGGCTTTCATGGCCTGGAAACAGTTTATCTGGAATGTTTTTACTCTAATGAATAATGTTTTACTTAAAGCAGTTGTCCAGTCTTTTAATTACTTCTTTCATTACTTCCTAGGGAACTAACTGCAAGCCAAATCACATTCATCGAATTTAAATTGCTTGCATCTGAGAGGCTTTTTCTTCTGGGCTTTTCAGAGGTCTGGTACTGGCTGTGAAGTTATCTGGTAAGAACAAATTGGGTGTGTTTCCCAGGAACCATACCTTCAGATTACTGTGGCTCTTTTACACTTGATCATTAGATGAAGGCAGAAGAATCAAATGTAGAATTCAGCTTGACACTTACGCATAAGCAAGATCTTCAATACTGAGTCTGTCCATTGTAAATGGACAATTTATTTTGTTTTTATGAAATCTCCTGTACCTTCATTCTCTCAACTACAGTCTCCACTCCAAACCACTGTTGATCTCAAATCTCATCAGTGTGCATGGCTCCTCCTCCTGAATGGCAAGTGGTTGAACAGTTTATGGATGCTGAGTTTGAATTCAGTGACTGCAAAAAGTAGAAATCTCCCATCTGAACACAAAAGTTTGGAGGGCACTTCAGGCTCTTGTTGCTGAAGTGATGGAATCTGGATAAATAAAATAAAATTTAAAAAAGGCAAAGAAACTTCACTATTTACCTACACAAATAGTGAAAAAGGTGCCTGAAGGAAAGGATTTGTACTCCTGTGATGTGACTGCAGAGGAGGAGCAAGAGGGTCAGAAGAGGTAGCAGGACATATCAACTCCTCCTCCTCATAAAAGAAGACAAAGCTTATGTTCTCAGGAACAGTGAAAAAATCCTGATGATCTTATAAGAAAAGTGGAAGAATAAATAAGTAAAAGTGCTGGTGTCTTGAAAGGTTCTCAGGCAGCAGCCCCTGCTGCTTAGTCTCATGCTATGCCATTAATATGGAAAGCTTGCAACACATCCTGTGGCACTCTACTGGCAGAAGACAACCTCCCAGCAGCTGGCCTCGTGCAGACAAGGACCAGCTCTGTGATTCTGGTGAGCTGACAAACATCCCCAGCCCAGCAGGAGTCCCTTTCTGAAGGAAGGGAGAGCAGCAGGGAGTCCAGGCTGCAGCAAGGCTGCACATGCCATCAGCTGCTGGCATGTGATGTCTGTAACTGAGCTGGGATGGTGGCAATGGGCATTTCTGTATCTCACAGCCAGCAAAAGAAGCGGGGTTTGGAGTAGATCTGAATCTCCTTGCATGAGGTGCACAGTGATCTAGGCAATTTTATTAATTTTTTTGAGGTATCCCACTCACAAGCAAAATTTGTGCCTTAAATCCAGTTTGTCTCTCAGCCACATGCAGTTCTTGCAGATTTCAGGACTGCAATTCTGAGTGAAAAAACACTTGGCTTACAGAAGAATAACACCATCACCATTCAGTGGTAAATCATTACAAGAGGCTGACATGACCCTTCACTGGGTCATGGGTCTGAAATAGGGCATTACATGTTTCTCACTGTTCACTTGAATTAACAAAAGAAAGGGAGAATGTAGAAGCTGAAGTTAACAATAGCTGAAATCATTCTCAGTTATACAGACCCAGATCCACAACTATGCAGGCACTTGGCTCTGATGGAATCTCTGTGATATATAAGTGTGATGGACCAATCTGTAGAGTTATGCTATCATGTCTGACATGAATTCTTACTCGTCTCCATGTGCAAACTGAAAGCCATGCTAGGGAAATAAAAAGTTTCCCTGTGGACTATAATGATAACAAAGAAAAGAGATTGGCCCTGAGGCACTGGCCCCTCCGAATTACTGCTCATTTGAAGTACTGCATTTACAGAGTTCCCTCATTCCCCACATAGAAACCTCAGGTCAGACCTTATTTTAGAAGGCGAGTTGGAGGTTGTTTTAAAAGGTGAGCTCTGACACGATTTTATTGTCTGAAGCCTGAGAAAACACAGGTTTGTAAACATTTGCCATAGTGCTTTCTTAAGCAGAGACAGTTCTTGTTTCCCAAAGCATGATGTGGTTTGTCTCCCTGAATGCAAGTTAAAACTGAAATCTAAACCACCTCTGAGAGAAGAAATTGCATTAGCATAATTAGAAGTGTTCAGAGATCCTTTTCTGGCTCTCTAGGTACATGAGAGGACAGAGTAGAAAACAGAAAGCAGAAAAATTCCTGTGTGCATGATGCAGCAGACAGGAAGGTGGTCAGCTTCTGGGTAATGTGCTGCATTGTTCCCTGAATAAAAAAAAGGTGTTCCTTTTCAAAGCAGCAGAGGAAAGCAGTGGCATGAATTTCCCTTCCCCAGATATTCAATTGCACACCAGAAAGAACCAACTCAGTTGGGCAGTTCTCAAAACTGTGCAACTCCAAAGACTTATCTACAGAGGTCGTCTATCTCCTTAATATCACACCCTTGGAGATGGAAATGATTTGATTCCTTTTTGATTTAAATTCTTTTCAAGGGGAAAGTTGCCAACTCCCATAGACCTATGGGAGAAATTAAAGTTGTCATTTTTAGTCTCTCAAATGTCAGTGAGAGTTATGGAAAAGGCTGGTTTGTTTACAGACATTTTTAGCTTGATGGTGGAGAATAACCAGCATAAAAAAGTTCATCTTTCCTACTCATTCTCACATCCCGTGATGAAAATTGAAATAAAATAGATTTATCTCCAGGAAGATATGTAAGATTTTGTCAAAGGAACACAGTATCCAGGTCATTAAGATGTCCTCAATGACTGCTGGTGACAGCAAAAATTTCTGAAGAATGCATGTGCTTTGGGCATATCCAGAGAGAGATGAGTCCGTCAGTTTAGAAATTGTGCTGGAGCATGAGCTGCCCTTTGCAGTGTCACAGTGACAAATCCACTACATAACCTCCACTGGGTTATGCCAAGACATCTGAACAATGAAAATCCCTCAATAGCTGGCATAAGGGAAGACCTCTCTGAGCCCCAGGGGCTGGCTAAGTGCAGCCCTGAAACTCAAAGAAACACCTGCCCGTACTTTTTGCAATCTGTGTCATCTGCATGCTGAGCTCCAGCTTAGATTATTTAACTGAATAAATATTTCATCAGCCATTTTTCTTAGAGGAGGGATGGCCTGTCCCAGCTCACAGGGAGGGCAGTGAAAGATTAAACTAATCTAAGCAAGGCAATTCTCTAGAAGTTGGGGTGGGAGAGGGCACTAGCAGATGGATTAAGAACCTCATTAGGTCCTTATTCAGAATTTTACTCCCTTTTAAAAAATACCCTCAGAAGCTGCTTTTTAAGTCACTTAAAGGGAGAAACTGCAAGAAAAAAGCACGACTGAAAATGTTGCATTATTCTGAAGGAATATTGGTTAATTTTGGTTCATTAATGCCTTTTACTTTGAAGGATTCCTATGTCTTTAAGAGTTGAGATACAGCCTGTGCACCAGAATCCTTTCACCTGCCAACCCAATGCAAGAGTTTGACTGCATTCATCTACTACAAATGAGACTTTAGGCTTAAATTTAAGGAAAATTATTAGCCATGATGGAAATTCTGAACAGGACTGCATGGACACAATCCCCTGCATTGATGGCTCTTATAGCAACCCAAAGACACCCGAGTGTGAGACATTACTCTTCTATGCCCAGAAATTAATAAGAAACTATAGAATCCACCAGAAAAAAAGAGATGTTGTTTGCTGAACTGTAACAATTCAGACTATTTAAATTCCATCCTGAATCCTTCTTGGAGATCTGCCAAAATCTCTTGATATCACAGTTACTCAAAATGTTTGTGTAGAGAAAAAGATACTGGAGTATGATGCACATAGTCCTTGCTTACAATACAAACAATATATGTTTTGTAAGCAAGGTTTCCTCATGGTGATTGAATGATTAAACTAAGAGAAGAAGCAGATGTAACAGATATAAACATTATATATTTTAGAGGCTGAGACATCCTGCGTTCACCCTGCCATGTGCACTGAAGTCACTGTAATAGATTGAAGATTCTTTTGCAAAGAAAAGATCCTGATCCAAGCAATGAGGAAGCTGAAGGCTGAAGCAGCAATTATCTTCAGGGGTAGTAGGTTTTTAGTTGCCTGGCAGATTGCAGCATCCTTCCAATAAAGTGTATCCACAGGGAGAGATTTTCGTGCAGCGCTTTCACATTCTACCTGCATTGTCCCTCTCAGGCTTTACCAGTAACTCCCGAATTAGATATTTTTAAGGAATTCAGAGCAATTCCACTTAAAATGGGACTCTGATGTTGTCTTTGCTCCACCCTCCTGCTGTGCTTCTTGATTCTGGGGTGATTTGGTTGTCTTGATGCCGATAAAGAGTTTTAGATGCAACACGTTTCTCATTTTCTTAAATCAGGATTTCCACAGACCTGAAAAGTTAGCTAATCAAAATCCTTAGCAGGCATACTTGCTTGCTTGAATGAGTACTTGTTGGGTACTTACTTATGTACCTTGCACATATATATTGATACCTTTGCAGTCTTGGTCCCATGATGATCCTCCCCAGTTCTGCTGGTTGAGCCCATTGTGAAATAGAGAAAAAACGTGGCAGCAGGAACTCTCTCTTCTGCAGGAAGAGAACAGTACAGAAAAACACAGAAGGTTACATCTATGTCAGCAAAACTGACTGCTAAATTTCCAAAACTTTTTCACTATGGCCACTTACACAGGACTGACTCCTGAGGGTTCTTGCATACAACATGAAGCTATCTTTGCAACAGACTTTTGTCATAACACGGATATAGACAAAAACAAGCTTATCTCCTTGATCACTAGCAGAGTTTAGTTTCAGTACAAAGACTGAAAGAATGCAGATCTCTTTGCTGGGAACAAGGGATTTTTTTTTTGATCAGTGGGTTGGTTTTATTAACAATAACAGTTTAAAAATATATATTTTGTTATAAACAATATATACTATTATACACTATATAGCGTATAGTATATACTATATAGTATAATATAGAGAGCATAGAAATAATTTTTAATATGTATTATTAATGCATTGTACAATATATCATCATTATTGGTATGTTATATAATTTATATTATATTAATTATATGCAACATTGTTTTTGTTGTTACTATTATTAGTGGTGGTGGTGGTTGGTTGGTTTCTTTTCTCCTTTTTAAATGAAAACGCATCAGGAAAAAGCAAAGGTATGGAAAGACACAAAATAAGGGTTTGGTGGATTGGTTCTGCTTTCTTCCACCCATGATAAACAGGCAGATTTACTGGGCAGGGCTCTGCTGAGTGAGAACCAACTAAATAACTTTGGAGTCTTGGGTCATGTGTGTAGTTAAGTGGTTCATCCAGAATGTGGTGGTCTCTACAGGCTCATGTTGCCTTGTCGAGTTTGGGATTTGTATTTCACACCAGTGTTTCACCAAGACTCTTTGGCAACTCTGCCTAAACAAGGAATGCAGAGCAACAGTCCCTGTCCCTGGTTCTAGATCCTCTGGGAGGACTTTGGGAACATTGTTGTTGATGTCTGTGGGAGCAGGATCATGTCCTGTGACCTTATCAAGTTTCCTATGCTTCTCATTCTCCCCTCATTTAAAAGTCACTTATGAAACTTTACTCAAACTTTCCAAATAATTTTGCTTTTAAATATAACCAAGCCTGGGAAATTTTCTTTTCATAATGGGAAATTTGGGAAAGTTTTATCTCTGCAGAAAAGAACACTGAAACAAGACAATATAATGCAAGCTGTTATAAACCTTCACTCTTGTGTTTCTGTTAGCAACTGTTGTAATGACAAAAACAAAAGCAGGGAACTATTGGAAAGGGATATTTCCAGATATGGAGGACATCACAAGGAAGTAATTTCTATCTTTCATGGGTTGGGACTTGTGAAACAAGAATATACATTTGTTAGACAGGTGGGAAAGCATTTTGACTGGCTGTGACGAGATGTATGCACAGCACACAGGTACCTAGGAACAGGAAAAACTGGAGGCAGTGACATGAGAGGTTTTTTCCATTGCTATGCACCTTGTTTGAATAGGCAGCTGTCAGCACAGTGGGTAATTTCTAGGGCCGTTGGTTGGGCACAAGGTAAAATTAAAGCCCCATTTTTGATCTCCAAACACTAAGATGTTCAGGTTCTTAGGGCACAACATTTTGACTAATATAAATAGCTTTGGAGATAACAGTCAGTATTTCATCTCCATCTGGGGAAATTCAATGATTATTTGAAGAACTTTTTTTCATTTTATTTTGTTCTACTTTCAGGAGAAGGGCCTAATCCTGCTGTAGCATTTATTTAATATGACTCTTTTAAAGTGACTTCTTGCAGTTCTCATGTTCATTTGAGATTTTAAAATGTTAAAGAAAACAGTGTAGAGCCTTTTATTCTCTTTGTCAGCATGAAAAAAAAATCATTAGATTTAGAATTTTAAATGAGAAGATATATCAAGGACAAAATAGGCCACTAGTCTAACGAAAAAGGATGTAATACGCTCTTGGCAGGACTGTGGAAAAAACTAAAAACATTCCTCATACACAAACCCTTTAAGGCATTATGAATAGATCTTTAAAAATTCATCTGAATTGAATTCAGACTTTAAAATTCCAGCCTGAGGTGACTTGGATTTCTTTGTTAAGTACATTTAAACAAAACTCTTTTTATGTTCTCCTAAACTAACAAGAATGAGAAAAAAAAATATTAGAAATGTTCAATTGCAAATTCTTTTGACCCTACAGGTCTTCATCTCCATTTTTAAAGAAAATCTAGCTATTGCTCTTCTCCAAAATGGAAAACTGAGAAAATGACATGACTTCCAAGAACGGTGGCTTTGTATAAATGGACGACCTTTTCATCAGTACTCTTTTCTTGCTAACTTGGACTTTCTTTTCCTCCAGGACCAAAGAGAGTGAAAGGAACCAAAGCTGTTATTCTGTCTCTGTGTGCTCTCTTTCCCTGGGTTCCCACAGCGCCTAGAGGGAATTTTGCACACTGGCTGAAGGCCACTGCAAAGTCCTGGGGTGCCCCAGGCTGTCAGAGTCCCCCTCCTGCTCCACGAAGCTGTGGTGGGATGGGGAGTGGGGTAACAATCTCAAACTCCTGCTCTCACATTTCCAAGCTACCAATGCAGGCCCTGAGTTCTGCTCCATCTGTCCCATCAAAGCTGCAAGCCTTCCCCTCTCCAAATAACCAGCAGAACACATTGACATCCTGCAGCAATGTGTGAAAAGCAAATCCTCCAAAGGATTCAAAGGGGCTGTTCATCGTCTCAACATGATTGCTGTAGTCTAATCTCAGCCTGCATTCTTCTGTCCAGGAGGAAAGCTTTAGGATGGGATTTCCTTATGTTATGGCACCTAATTTTGATTGTCAAAGATTTTTTGTTGCTCCAGTCCTGTACTTCATCATAATGTCATAGCCAAAATCAAGAGCTCAGAGATAAAGAAAGGAGACACACTGTCTAAAGAAGGTGATTTTTCTCAAATCTTGCTCTGCCTGCATCTCTCCATGAGCCATTAGCATGGACAGACCCAAAACAGACCTGATCTGGTTCAGAATTAGAAGCCAATGGTTCAAGCATCTCCACAAAGTGCCATTCCCAGAGGGAACTGGGAATCTAGCAGCAGTCAGCCTTCTGGTTCAAACCGAGGAGGAATGGTGACTTTGATGGGATTACAGCTGGATTCAATTAAAGTATTTTCTCTGCTATCTGAATCTGATATATGCCTCCTTTTGCTGCATACCAAAATGTCCACTCAATCCCACTAGCCCTGGATCCTTTCTGGACAGTTTTCTCAGCTGGAGCCAAGGCCTGGCAGTAAAAATGCAAGAGGATTTTTTAAATTGCCTTTGCCAGTATATTGCAACACATTAACCCAACGGAAAAAAATATTTTTTAAAAATTATTATACTTTATAGTGATATCTCCCAACATTTTTCCTTTGATTTCAAATAATGGATATGATTAGTTGAATTGATTGTTATTTTTGTAGGACTTTCTGTTATTTGTAGAAAGTACTTGATTTGAAATCCTAGAATATTGCTTAGGGATTTTTTATGAGTCCTTTTGTATCCTAGTTCTTAAAAGCTTTCAAAGAATTTTGCTTTTCAGATGACTCAAAAAAAATTCACTTTCTCCTACCAGATTCATGAAAAAGCTTCTTATGTAGTCCTTTTTCTGTGTTTAATGGTATTATTTTTATTTATTTTCTTAAGATTAAAGACTGTTTTTAAAAATACATATTAATATAAGTGTCTTTAGTTGCATGGAGGTAAAACCTAAAACCAAATAAGCATTATCAACCCAAACTTCTTTTTCCTGTTATTTTGTATGTGACAGTTGCAAATCCTTGATGAAAGAGCATAAGAAACTAGAAATAGAGACAGTGAGAGTCTGGCATCTCATCCCCGAGTTTGTGTTATAGCTTTCTGTGGGAATATATACCAGAGAGATGAACAAATCTGCTTTATTCTGTCACCATCCATTGGGAAACCTCTTCATTAATTTAAGAATCTCAGAGAGGTTCAGAAGACTAGAAGGAAATCTTTGGAGGGATTTTATCAGATCCACAGCAAAGCTATTTTATCATACCAAGAACTGCATGCTGCTTTATATTTGATGTCTTGAATATTAAAGATACACACATTACAGGCAGTTTGCTCATAGTGTGACCACAAACACATAGACACATTTTTCCTGCATAAGCAGAAAACTTTTTTTTTTAATTAAAGGTATGTTTGGATTACAAGCAAAATTGACTTAATCATAAAGTACAAATTGAAATGTTTCAAAACTTGATAAATTTTAAAAGTACTAATGAAGAAGCAGAGACAAAAAAAATGAAAAGTAGTAAACATTTAAACCATATATTTCACAAAAGTTCTAAGCTAAACTTTAATAAACAAAGAATTAATTGAAAATAAAGAAACAACTGCTCTTATGGTGAAAGTTAATATAATAAGGATTACTGTGATATTACTTCAATATGTAATAACCAATCCATGATTATGGATGGACTAATGAAGACACTGAAAGAAGATGTCTGATATTAAATGGAAAATAGAAAAATAGATCAAGGAAAGTGTCTGAGAAAAGATTTCTGAATCATTAACTGATTTGAGATTGACCCAAAATCCCTCTTATTTTGTTAGTATTGTTGTTTGTTGGTGCTTTATTTCATTTCATTTCATTTCATTTCATTTCATTTCATTTCATTTTTAATGCTTTCCACTCAATTTGTGCTAAACCCATTCATGCAGTCTTCTGAGAGGAAGTGCTACTGGTCCATTTTAGAATGGGATGAATAAACCCATGGAGCTGCCATTTTGGGGACCCTAGAAGACTAACAGTTATTTCTCCCTAAATGCTGATGGGATTTTAGTTCTCCCACTCCTTTGTGAGCCACCTCTGGAAGAACAGCATTCCCATCATGCACACAAACCTTGCACACACAGGTAACTGTGAGCAAAGCAGCATCTGCCAGCTCTGAATGGTTTGCAAGTGTGAGGATGTTATTTGTCTGGGTAAGTGCAATTGAGGGAGTGCAGGTGCACTTTATGCTTATTTATATTCATGCAGTACATTTGCCCAACACCAGGGACCCTATCTCATTAAAGCAGTGAAGTTATTAAATTTGAGAACAGTTGTTGAACAAAGCATGTGACCTCAGACCAGATGTACAGAAAAATGGAAGTACCCAGGTCCTCCAAAAGACATCTCTGAGGCACTACCTAACACAGAGATTTCTCATTCCTGTTTTATCAAAAATCTTCAGAAACAAAGCTCTGAAGCTCCTCTGACTGCTGGTTCAGGACATGTGAGCTGCTGAACACATGAGCAGAACTAGCCCATTCCTGCCCAACTTAGGGGACTGTCTCAGGGCAGGAGTCCCACCTGGGGCACCTCACCCAAGATCTCCCATTTCTCACTGTTCTCATCAAGAGTCAGGCTCTAACCCTGACTACATTCTGAGGTGTTGGATCTGGGCCTGGGTGCTTTTGTATTCCTGGAGAAGAGTACAGAATGAGAAGAGCTGTCCTCTTTTCCCTCATTTCACCATGAGAAGAGATGGCATTCAGACAATTCCCTTCCATGAGCTACATGTGCTAAATAGAATGTGAGCTCCTTCTTAGCCACACATCCGACATCTGAGCTGCTGGCAGATAAAATTAAGTTCATACTTACCTACTCAGTGTTTCTACCAGAATATGGCAGTTGCCCAATGGGATGTGAGTTTGTAACTCTCATTTTTTCCTTAAACACTTTACAGACAATTGAGTGCCTAATTCAGGAAGCTAGAAGCATATGAATAAGGTTAAACAAATTAATTTATAAGGCCCTACCATCATTCACTGCTCTCCTAATGTTCTAGCAGCACCAGAATAAGTCTGTTCATACTGGTTTTAGGGCAGGAGCTCTGGATTTCAACTACAAAACCTGCCTGTAATCAGAGCGCTTCACTCTGCTCATCATGCACTCATTACTAGAGCCAAAAAGTCTGCACTTGACAAGGCCCATCAGCTGGCCCTGTTAAGCCAAGATCCCTGCAGAAGACTTGTTCAGAGTGAGGTCAAGTAGTGGCCTCAGACAGAACCACAATATTCTGAGTTCTTTAATTCCTCCCCCACAAAACATAATTGTGCAAGGCAACCACATGTCCAAGATAGCTCTCAGCCTTCTGAAAAAAGGTCTTAATTAAAAAACCAAGAGTCCCTTCAGTGGAATTACATTTGAAAATGGAAGCACAGCAAGGCAATTTGCCTCAGTAACTAATTTCTGATGTCTGTAACTAGAAGCATCAATACTTTAGCAGCCACTGCTTTAGATAATTGGAAATTAGGATGATCCTTTCACAGAAACTGGTGTAAAGGCTGACTCGGTTTGGATTCCCATACTGTGGGTTCCTTTTTAGTGTCAAACTGAAAAGACTCGTGGAAGGATTTTCTACCCATGGATCAGAGGAAATAATTCATTATTGAGTTCAACACAGAAAAAAATCTACTGCAAAAGCAAAATGAGGTAGGGGACTGTGTTTAATCTGAGCAGAGGTTGCTCAAAGTTTGTTTAAAAAAGAAAAGCTTAACTGTTCTGGCCCTTTCAACCATTAAAAGTTCATTAGTGTTGCCAAGGTAACCTGAAAACTTCAGGGTGCATGGTGTCTTAATTTGGTTATGTCTGCACACTTTTGGTAAGCTATGTTATCTCTTAGCAACTCGATCTAGTATCATCTATTATCATTTCAGAGTGGAAAACACTGCATACACTGGCAATGTGTGAAACAGTGTGAGTTCTGGAGTGATATTTTTCAGACCATATATGAACTTTTCCACCAGATTTTAGTACATGGAAGCTCAAATCCTTATGCTTCCCTAGGACTTTGATAGAGAGGCTGAGAAAGCTTGCAAACCACAGACTATTTCTTTCTTAAAGCACAGAGAATTCCCTTACCAGAATAAATCATGATTATTAAAATGCAGGTAATCAGCAACATAGCCTCTAAGGAAACCACAATGTCAGACAATATGTTCAAAGTACTCTAAAACAGACACACTTACTGCTCTTTCCAATCCTGCCTTTTTGAGGCAGCAGAGCAGAAGTACAGACACTAGACTAGGTAGCAGTTTCTCTTCTTAGAAGTATTCGGGGCTGCAATAGACTGAGGTTTCCTTCCTTGTGCAGCTTTCTTCCTGCAGTCTGTAGCTGTGACAATGCCAGCACATCTCCTGCACAGAGGGAGGCCTGGAGAAGCTGGGTCCAGAGTGCTCCCACTCACCCAAAACCAAGGCTGTGTCCCTGGGTGTTTCACTGGACACTCGGAGCAGCCTCAGCAGGGAGTGATGGGAACCATCACTACTGTTCCCTCTGTTCTCCTTTTCTACTACTTTATCATTCACCTCTACCTCACACCGTGTTTTGCAGATTTGCAGTTTGGCCTGGGGGACTCTGTCTTGTTGCCTTGCAAGTTAATGAAATTTTGGACATTGACAGTTTTTCCTCTTTGGGCCGCTGGGATCTGTAATACACGAACATGGATTTACCCAGAGGGAGGAGGCAGCCAGAGGTCAGTGTCCTCCACACTCCCTCTTCTTGCAGCACCATCTGTATAAAGCCACATCACAGGGAGGGGTGTGCAGATTAATATTGACGACAATTATTTGTCAGTAATGAAGGGACCCCACTCCAGCACAGATGTCCCCAAATGTATTGAGGAGCTAGAGCAAAGCATACCCTGCCAACATGAATCTGCATGGTCTGGTTTAGGATCAGGGGTCTTTTCTTATCATCCCAGTAGCTCCCTGGATTTTGCTTTGCTGGCATTTCACAGAGGACCCCTTGATCATCATTGGCATTTCAAATGTAAAACAAATGCTGTTGCAAAAAAACCCTCAAGAATAAATCAATCTCCACATAAAAGTGACATAAAATTGAACGAGTCACAGCTGAAGAACAATTTGCACTAAAAAGGATTCTCTCTCTTTTTTTTATGAGCATTAACTGCATGACTGTCTGTAGATACACACTAAAAGTAACTATTATTAAATTATTTCTCAGTGCTTTATACAGCATTATCTTTTCTATCTGCAATGAAGTCGCTGTGTTTTCTCTTTACAATTTCACCTTCCTCTCATGTTCAAGAAGAGATCTGAGAGCATATAAGAGAATTTGCTTAATTGTAGGTTTAACTCCAGCAATTTTTCAATATGTCTACCTCCATCTTAGTATTTATAAAACATTAGCCATGGTAGATTGTAGATTCAGTTCATGCATTTTTAGATCCTACATTTTTCAAATTAAGGAATACAATAAACAAAAATGCTAGTCCTTTAACAGTTTCTTTTTCCTATAATCCCTTTGATTTTATTAGCTGTCACAAAAGAAATCCTTTCACAGAAGCTGAGGTAGGAGAAATAAGACAAAATTCCACCAAGCATAACCCAAGAGTAGGGGATGTTACCATAGCCAAACAGAGCAGACAGTCTTTGCAGAGAAATGTAGTATTATAGATGCTGCAAGTCCCTGATGTTGTGGTGGTGAGAGCAGACCTCGCTGTAGTAATGCTGATAAAATATACTGAGAACATCAGGAAAAAGAAATTTTTGTACAGGGTGACCCCCAGTACATCAGTGCAGGGTTTTAAAGCTCACTAAAAAGCTGTGAAATCACTGACCACTGCATCAAGCTAAGGACTGGTCATTCCCATTCTCTGCAATTTCTATTGCAGAGAAATTTCAGTCCAGCCTGGCTGATGGCTCCCATGTGGTTTTGTGTAAGTTGTTTCCAATGGGTCCTGGCTGCTTTTGCCAGCCTGGTCTTGGGAGCAGTCCTGTCTTTGTGCACTGCTGTCGGCATTGTCCTCCTGAAACATAGCTTTCTGGGCCATTTTGGCAATGCTCCTTAGCATTTCTTTTCCCAAAACTAAGAAAGGAGATGAGCAAATCCTACAGACTTTTCTGCGCTAGAACCCTGTATTTTCTGGTCTTCCTACTAAACCATAAGAAGGAAGAAATTCTTTATGGCAAGTGTTGTAAAACACTGGCACAGGTTGCCCAGATACATGGTAGATGCCCCATCCACGGAAACATTCCAGGTCAGGATGGACAGGGCTGTGAGCAACCTCATCTGGCTGAAGATGTTCCTATTCACTGCAGGGGGGTTGGAGTGGGTGGCTTTTAAAGGTCCCTTCCAACCCAAAGTATTCTATGATTCTCTGGCATGCTCTTTTGAGTGTCCCAAGGGCTACATCCTCTGGTCTAAATGAGCACACATTCCATGTGCACTGCAGCATTACATTAATCCAGCAGCGATGGAGGATGGGCCAAGTTCCATGTGGGAGTTACAAAGTTATGCTTGAGGGGATATGGCAAGATCCAGACTTACATCAATGTTCTCAGTGTTATTCAAGTTTTGCAAAAGCAGGATTCACTCGTTTATTTTGCAGGGAGATGCCTAACAAAATCAGGCTTTTAGCTGAAATTTTATATTGAAGCATCATTATTGCATCTCTAAAGAACAGTTCTCATTAAGTGAAAGAGTGAACGGACAGATGCCCTAATAATAGCTTGATTTGAAGTGCAAAGTGGGTTGAAGTACTCAGCATGCCATCTTCTAATCAGGAATGAGGGTTTTAATGCAAGGCTTCCTGACAATCACAATTTTGTAATGCTTACATAAATGGCTCTGTAGATGTGTGTGTTTTTCTAATTTACTGCGTGGGTAAAGGAATGTATTTCCTGGTGATGCAAAATAGGGTCTAACTACAAACGCAGCAAGGGCTCTCTGCACCTGTGAAAAAATTTAAATGATCACATCAGAAAGCCCCCTCATTTACAGAAATATCTTGTAGTCTGGAGCACTCCAGCACTCCAACTGCCTGCACCTTGAACTCTTAGGGACATCTCATGTAAAAGATCCCATGAGTTCAAGTTACCTTTGAATTTGTGTCCTTAGGAGACAGTCAGAGGCACAGAAAGAACACACAGACTAAGCAGATGTTTTTCATCTCACTTACCTTTAAACACACCTTTCTCTTCCCTACCCCTCTCTAGATAACCGAAAGTTATCTAGAAAGTTGTTGCAAAGATCGTCACCAAAACAAGAAATGATCAATGGCTCTTCCCTCAGTCACACTTAGTTGCACTGTGAGGCCTCTCAAACGTCTGAAAAATTAGAAAGAAAGAAAAAACAATTGCTCTTCATTACATTGTACAAGTGGAACAACCAATAACAAAGAGGAAAATAGTATCAATATTGCATCCCAAAGTATTTTCAAGCTCCATTTCTGCTAGGTTGATCAAAGACCATTGCAGAAGTCCTGTCCATCTTAATTCACTAATATTCTAGAAGTCCTCTAAGGATGAAAGGAGCAAGATACATGCCAGATGGTCTTACCACTAAAGTAGCTCAAGAAAATCTGTGGCAGTCCCACAATACTTTTTCTGGTTAATGATTAGTCAGGAGGAGAAGTCTGGCTGCAGGGTCTTTGATCCATGAACAAATTTATAGTAATTGGGGTCATGGCAATTCCTGTAGTTAATGCATTTTAAAAGGCCAAAGTCAGTAACCCCTGAGTAATTGGGGCTGTTACTGGGCAAATGACATGCTTTGCAGCAATGACATTATATCAATTATGTGGGGTGAAATCTAGAGGTGAATGTTTGTAGGAACAAATAAGAGCTCAACCAAAACTAGGGATAAACCATTACAAGTTTAGTCCAAAATCCCAGATCTGGATTATTGCTCACCAGTAACTTGAGTTCAGGGAGAACCCTCTGGAGAAGTCACATCTGAAGTCACTCAAAGCCATGAAGTGAAGCCACATGGCAGGAGTGGCACCATTTCTGCCTACACAAGAGAGGAAGGAGACTGCTGCTAACCCAAACCTCTCCTCAAGGGATGAAAGGCTGGTTTTGGTGAAGTCTGGAAGGAGAAGGAAAGAAGGAAGCACCACATTTGGTCCCAAACAAGCACACCAGTTCAGGATGTCCCCCTGGGCACAGAGTTGCACTTCAATGCCTCCAAAAAGACTAACTTCAAGAGTAACCAGGACAAAGTGTACAACAGCACCAATGGCTTACCTTCAACTCTGCTGAAGGACGTGCTGCATAGGAGAGCAAGGAAATAATCCAAAATAATCCTGCCAAAGAACAATGGTGTCCCCAAAAAATACAGTTCTACAAAGAAAATAATCATGCTCTCGTTAAGAGATTTAATCAATCCAGCCCAGCAAGGCACTATAATTATGAAACAGCATACATTCCCATCATTCCCATCTGCAGAATGGGAATGTTTTCCTAAATATTTGCAGATATATGAAATGGTGCCAGAGTCCCTTTCAGAGATTACCAAAAAAAGTCACCTTTTTTCAAGGATTAGTTATTAACTATACTAAGGAGAAATTGCAGCAGCCAACAATCATCTCATTCTCCCAATTCCTATTCACAGTAAAGATGATATTGTATGGAAATTTAACTTGTATAGTTATCACCATATGGTGTCTCAAAGGGTTCCAATGCACTTTAGAAACAGTACAACATTGGCCCAGGTATGAGCATTCTCTGCATCTGCACAGAAATCACCGTGGCTTTTCCTCACTCTTCAGACACAGCCCTGGCTGGAAGTGGTCTGGAGCACTGGCAAGGAGACAGGGCCATGTTTCCTGCAGAGGACCATTGCTCCAGGGCCCTGATGCACTTGGACCCTGCAGTACTCTCTGCTTGCTGTGCCACAGCAGGTGAGCACACACTTCAACAAGCCATTCCCATCTCTCACCACATGACAACTAACTATTGCTCTGTGGGTAGCCACTCCACTACCTAGGATTTAAAGCACATGATTTAAGCTGCTCAACATTTTTTTTTTTTTCAGGGCCTGCAGCAGAACTCTATTTCTTCATCTCACATATTTCTCACTATCCTGGAAATTTTCGGGCAGAAGGCAGATGCCTGAGGAAATATCACTGCATGATACGCAGCGAAGGGAAGATGGAATACTGTATACATAAATACTTAGAAACATAAACACATAATGTAGGAGATGTTTCACTCGTTGTGTATAGCTCATTGACTGACAATAAGTTATTGATGTATTATATTTTGAAAGCATCTTTTTACTTACATAAATAGTCCCCTTCTGACTGGGACTGAACACAACATCAACCTTCCCCAGTGAATACAGGCTGTGGTTTAAAGCAGAGTGGATCATCCGGGGCCCGTCCCTGCCCTGGTCTTTAGCAGAGGTTGTGTTTTGCTGTGGACTTGGCCTCAGAAAACTGGCACCCTAATGGGGTTGGTTCAGAGCAGCCCATATTCTTCTCTCCCCTCCTCTCTGCTGGTAGATCAACCTGTTGACATTCACCTATGAAGGAGTCAGATAAAAACCCCTCAGGTTACAAATGACTCCCACAACTTTCATTTCCACCTCCCTGTGTTTTGGCATCAGAGCTGAAAGAACAGTGGTGAGATTTGACTTTACACATAGAAGGACCGACCAAAGTAAGGTCATTGTTTCCTCATTTTCCTTAATAGAACTAGTTTGAAGGTAGTAAAAAAAAATCCGACATCTGAATACTTAATATTCATAAGAGGTTTAGTCTTATTTCAACAACCTTGAATAAATGATAGAGAATGTGATAGCACTGTGTTCGCAGCTTATTCGAATGATCAAAGCACTTTCATCATTGGGGAATAAGTGTTCTACCTAAGGAAAAAAAAAGATGTTAATCCCCAAACAAATTTATTACTTAGAAGAAAAATTCACTTAAAATTGTCCCATTAACTCTGTAAAAGGAAAGTAGGTGGTTCATATTGTATCATAGATTTTCGAACTATCCCACAGTATATTTGGCTGAAACAGCTTGAGTGAAAACTGGGAATAAACATTAGTTTCCGCAGTTTGAATATCATTGTGGAATTTTCCCAGGCGTAGAGTGCAGTACACAGTACACCCTGTTCACAGCAGTTTGCAAGCTTCTTCCCTCTGAAATGACACATAAGCTGGGAAAAGAACTGACCTTCGGTTTAATTTACGACTCAGATTGATCTGTCTTCTCCATGTCAAAACCTTTGGTTTTTTGACCTACCAACACAAACAGATCCTTTTTACATTACTCAACCCTGATATCTGCAGCTCCCCAGTGAAGTCACTGCTCCTCTACCTGAGAACAGCATGTTTGGCAGATTTTTCACATCCTGGCAGGTCCTTTAGGCTCCATTCCCACCTTAACAATCATTTTAAAGTTCTTTGTTCCAGAGAATCCCCTTGCCAGCAAATCCCAAGTGATGTTTAAAAAGCATGCACTGTCCTCAGCCTCCCAAGATACATCTCCAAATCTCCTCCTAGGAACAAGCATCTTAGAGTGTTCCAGTCACAGAGCCTTGGAGATTAGATTTGCTTTTCTGTTTATGCAGGGGTGACATCTCCTTTGGAAATGCCCCATTTCTCTATTTATGAACATGCCTGCAGCACCTGGCACTGGGTTTCCCCTCATATCTCACCTGGATTTCTGTTTTCCATAGTGAGACAGTGCACTGGATTTTTATTTTTAATTTAATAAATCATATTTTGCAAAGGGGAAAGACTTGCTACTGGAAAAGAATGGCAGGAGGATAATGTCTGAGATGCCTAGTACAAATTCCTAATCACTTGAAAAATCAAAAAGTAAAGGTACAGCTCTGAATTTTAATCCCCCTGATGTATTGAGACTAAATTGATCCCATTTTTTATATAAAATGGGGAAAAAAAAAACCTACAGATAAGAAATGCTTACAACTCCATGAATGCAGTTCTAGCCAGGATTTTTTTCATTAACAAGAGGATGAAGGCATGGATTTTACTTGAGATTTTTGCTGCAGGAAAGATGGATTACAAAGCTATCAGGGCAGCGCTCTTTCCTTCTTGGTATGTAGAGCACATATAGCATGACCATGAACCCCATAGCATTATAATATGCTAGTGAAACATTCTAGATTTGAGGACAAAGGGAAATTATTCATTGTTGAGATGTACAGAATTTCCATAGTGCAGAAGACACAATGCACAGTTCCTAACCACTCTTTTTCTAATCTAACCAAACACCTGCCATGCTATTAATTTGAACTTACATCATATATTCCAGTTGATTTTATTATGTGTGTTGTTACTGATGATGATCTAACCTCCACTGTGTTTCTCTAGGATGAAAATATGGAAAGAGAGGAGCTGATACCCATGAGAACAAAGATAAATTAATGGAAATAAATTATCCAGTTTTATGTATCAAAGTTTATTGGAAATAAAAGGAAGAACATTTATCAAAAGGTCTGGAGAACACGTGATCCTTGACTGTCAGCCTGTATTCATTTACAGAAGATTTATCATTCTCAGGGGCTTAATACATTTTTACAGTCACTTGACTAGATAGTCATTAATCATTGTACATTTCCAAGATCCTAACTAAACTACAAATTAAAAAAGTAATAATTAAAACCTTTTAAATTGTGTCCTTATGAGTCCTGATTCATAGGGGCACTTGGGGACATGCCATAGTTGTTAACAGGTTTGCTTATCTACCTGATTGGAGTTAATCATCTTTCTGAAAATCATCTGTACCTTTCAATTTTATTACACAAAAGCAAGCTGGATCAAAAGACTGACTGAATTAACGACTTCCTTTTCACTGATTTTAATTGACTCTCTGGTGCTTTTAGTAAGAGCAAATAGTGTGACCACCCAACTCACAGACTGAGCAGCAGCCCCAGGAAATTAACAGTAAAAGGGGATGATTTCTGTACACAGAGAAAGTGAACAACCCAGGGTCTTTCTAACTTGGAAAAGAAATAAGAATATACCAGAGCTGCACCAGACCTTATGGGCACTGTTGTTAAAATGCTTCCCAAGCATCTTTCCCTGGCTGTGATCAGAGGTGGGATACAGAGCTCTGGGGACCTCACTGACTTGTCTGTCTGTAGCCATCATTCCTGCAGAAATCCACAATTCTGTTTCTGTACTGACCCAAGAATTCATCAAAAGTTCTTCTCTACAATAAGCTTCTTAACTAATCTGTAATAAATTTTGAAGAACAATGGGAAAAGCTGCTGTGCTGATAACGTTATTTTTTTAAGCATTTTCTGTATCCTTTCTCTATCTTTGCAGGTTTTCAAAGTGTGAAACCATCTTACCAACATTTGACTTCTTTCAGCATTATCTTCCCTGATTCTCACTCCAAGCACACAGGAAAAAATATCAGGCATTATTATAAACATGACACAAATGATAATCATTGCTGAAATTTGAAAAAAAAGGAAACTGTTTTGTGCTACACATGAATAAAAGGCCTTTATTATAATTAGTTTGCAGTGTAGAGAAAAAGCAAAAAAATAGAAAAAAAAACAAATAACAAAAACAAACCAAAAAAAAAAAAAACCCAACAAAAAACCCACAGGAGCTTAGAAATGAACAAGAAGACACAGCATGTAATGGTGCTCATAGGCCAAAACCTTTGCAAAAGGGATTTTTTTTTCTGGACAGAAAGAATTGGTGCATTCCTGAATTTTGTGTTAGGATGCCAGCTAAAAGCCAATCCATCTGTTCTTTTTCACTCTTACTGGTACCTGAGGAAAAAAGCATAGGCTTCACTAGAGTCCTCTCTGTTGGAAGATGCAGCTAAGACCCTGGGTACCCAAAAATCGCTAAACATGATGCAAACTTCAGGTTTTCCATTTGTTTCATGTCAAAGACAATTCTGGATGAATCAGCTTATAGTTCTCAAATGTTCATTGGAAATTCATGCCTGTGCTTGTCAGGCCAAGGCAAACAGAAGCACTTCATGCAATTTGGAAAAGCCACTTCCCAGCAAACTTCTGATTACCCTATTTGCCACACCACACCTGGCAGAGATGTATTCCTGAGCCAAAGGGCAACAATATGAACAGAATTCCTTTCCTTTTGAGAATTTTTTAATTATCTAAGGCCTATGGACAGAATTCTCTGCACCCAAACTGTTCCAGATCCTGTATGAAGGAACAGAGAGTGCAAACTCAATGGTTTTTGAATTTGTATATGTAATTGCCCTATTTTCCAGTTTCATTGCTCTGTTTAAGGGCCATTACAACACAAACATCACTTAGTTGCCTTTCAGGCATTACAGAGAGCCAACTTTTGGACTGATTTTTTGATTAATTACATTTGTACGCTGAAACCTAGAATTAGTTAAAGATTTTCAAAAACATATCTTTCTGTCAGAAAATGTGCCAGGTTAAATTTCTTTCATGGGAACACATTGATTTCAGTAAAACTGAGTATCAAAAATGGAAACAGAGCATGGGACTTCTTGTACAATAATAAACCAAATTATGCAAATACAAATTCAGACATAATATTGGAAAAGCTGAGATACAAAGCAATAGATTTTCAAAAATACTATTCTTGGTGATTCAAGATAAATAGTGACATTTTGTTTCTCTCAGGAAAGTAGACATCTAGTCCCTTACAGCTCTCTTAATGCAAAGTTTATCAAGACTCAATGATACTAAAGTTCCTACATTCATTACCATCCTCACACTACCTGAGATTGTTTGAAAAGCAAAGCCACAGCAAATAACACAATGGTACTCTAGAGTGAGACACAAATGCACCAGACTCTTAGAAATCATTTAGCCTCAAGTCAGAAAAAAAAAGAGAATAGCTCAAATACCTTAAAAGGTGTCACCAATATCTCTCCAGTTATCCCTCTTTTGGTCCATTTTGAAATGCATATCCACGTTTAATAAATATGCAAGTATGTACTTTGCTTTGTGCACAAGTAACCGTGTGGAAATCTACCCATAGAGTCAGAGTGATATGTAAAATTATACCTTATACATTGAGAAATTTATTCTAGAATATTTTAACAGTGGTTACAAATGTATTTCTAAAATATCTGGTACATCCAAGTCCTCACCTCAACGGGAGGAAGAAGGAACTACAGGTGACAAATACAGTCTGCTTAAAAAATGTTGGTTTAAGCCTGCAATTCTCCTTTGTGAAGATGAAGATACTAATTTCTGAGTTTAGGGTTTGTGCTTTCCTTTTATATTCTGTATTTGTCATTGACCTTGGGTTCAACAAGAATTATTTCTGCCTATCCAAAGTCTGTGCTGTGACAGCTTTACTGCTTAAGTTCTGTTCCTGTAGAATCTCTCTATGCTAAGCTGCTGACAGATACAAGGATGAAAAAACCTCAGATTTGCAAAAGTCAATTATTTGATATTCTTTACATTCTCTTTTGCATAACCCTATTGCACTGCTGTCAGTTTCTTACCAGCCCTTACTATATTTTCTTTCCAAGCAAATGTAATTTTCAAGGAATACATCCAACTGACAAATTTGGAAAATGAAACACACTGTCCAAAGAACAAGGCTAGCCGTGTTATGAGCTTCATATATTTTTCTTCAAATAGCAGTGCACCACCAGCCACCACGACCACCTGGGCTCTCAAGGAACCCAGGAGAGCTTCCATTCCTGACACATTTTTCACTTGTGTTGGGTCCTTTTGTCATCTGGGCAGATCTTTCTTCACAATTAACCAGAGCAAAAATTCTCACAAAAGACTCATCAGACTCGCAGTGATTTCTGGTGGTCTAATCCTTCTAGATTGAACTGAGAAGGATTTCTGCTGCTAAAGGCAGTCTCTGGAGAGACCACTCAGTGTCTTTTACAATCCATTCATACCATTGCATGACTGCACTGGAACTGAATTCACATGATACTAGGACTACTCAAAATATTTGGCAATTCTCCCCAGCAGGATCCTTAACAGCTAGGCTGTGATGGTGCTTAATCACCCTGCTGTGAATCTGGTTTGGCTACAAAGCATCTCTGCTTCCAGCTCAGAAAGGAAATTCAAAAAGTAATTTAAAAAAAAGTGTTTGTACTTCAGGAGAAACAAAACTGTAACTATGCTCCTGCCTTTCCTGTTCAGTTCATAATGAGAGGTATGGAGTTTAAACAGAAGGAAATTTGAGAACTCAAACAGTTTGCCAAGATCTCTCTGCAAACACATTCTTCCTCATAGCAATGACAATACAGCACACAAACACCTTGAGGAAATGCAGGAGCATCAGCTGTCACAAAATATAGAATCACAGAAATTTTTAGGTTGGAAAAAGACTTTTAAGACCATTAAGTCCAATTGTTTATCCAGCACTACCAAGTCCAACCCTAAGCCATGTCCCTCAGTGCCACATTTACACACCTTATAGATACCTCCAGGGATGGTCACACTACCATTTCCCTGGGCAGCCTGCTCCAGGGCTTGACAACCCTTCCACAGAAGAAATTTTTCCTAATAGCCAATCTAAAACTCCCCTGGTGAATCTTGTGGCCGTTTCCTTTTATCCTACCACTTGTTATTTGGGAAAAGTGACCGACCCCCACATCGTTGCAACCTCCTTTCAGGGCAGTATATGGAGCACCACATCAGGAAAATTATTTATCCAAAAAGCAATTCAGAAAAGAATTTGGAAAAGAAAATATTCCTGCCAAAATAGCAGCCAAACAGTTAAGGTGCAGGAAGGGTTCCTTTGCAGGTGGAGCCCTGGACACAAACACATTAAATCTCTTGGCCTTGCCAGTATCCTTCTTGTGTTATCAGAATCTTTGTGGATCAGATCTTTCTGTGTAGCAAAATTTGGACATTGCATCAAATATTCCCAGGGAAAATGTCATTCTGTGCCCTCTCTACTGAACCTGCTCAATCATTTACACACCACAGCTCCTGTTTCAAAGCAGGATCTGAGACAATGCTCAGCCACCAGAGACAGGGGTGGTTTTTTTATTTTCAGTTTATTTTGGCCACAGTTTACGTGTGCTCTTGTGCATTGAAAGTTACAATCCTTGGACATGACATTTCACCAAATATATTAAGGATCTGACCCGTCCCTTATTGAATGGTGGCAGAGCTCCCACTGACACCATGAAAACAGGATTAAGCATTAATCTTTTATGCAAACCATGAATGCATTTTTTTTTCAGCTCCTAAACTGCAAACACCACTGAGATCACTGCATTTTTCAGCTGTATCTTGTTTAAAATGTGCCTACTGTTGGGTTTGCTATAGCTTTTATTTAGGAGAGGAGAAGTGCAGCATTGATGGCTTTTTTAGATATGAGAAAAATCATGTGTTCATTCTGATGCTAATTGCAATTACTGCAGAAGTTAAGAGGCTGCAGACAAACCCCCATTTTTTTAAAAAGAAATTCAGAGGTCAGCATAAGGAATGTTATGGAAAATAAAGCAGGATAGCATAGTGCTAAAGGGAAACATGGGCTGGATTGTACCTAAAGGAAATTAGCCCAAGTACATTTTACTTCAGTGAAGTTATTGCACTTTACCTTTGGCCCATCTACTAATTGCTCAACTTATGAGTAACAATGAGATTTGAACATTTTATGTTTAAATGATGTTGTTCACAAAAAATACTGGCCAAATTTTGAAAGTCTGTAACAACCTGAATTCATACCTATCTTATCCAAACTGCAGGCAATTTAGCATAAATACTAAATTCTGCCTGGAAAAGGAAGAAAAGGGATTAAAAGATTTAAATATCTTAAGAAAGTCTCTTGAAATTATAGATACACCTTAAAAGGAAATAGGACTTGAGGTAGGACTGTGAACTCAGCTATAAATCTGGAGTGATTTCAGTGAAATTATTATAAATACTCAGCTTGAAGTCTTTCCTTGGACTTTTCAATGCATTAAAAGCAAAGCTGAGTTTTTTTGTTTTCTGCAATTGTGAAAACTTGAGGAACAGAAACTGATAGTAAAGAGATGAAAGAAGCTGATTTTTCATTTTAAAAGTAGTATATTTAATTACAGCTGATGCTCAACTTACTCGTCAAGTAGTGTTCTTTTTCATTTGCTGAAATTTATTCTGAATTTTACTTTACCTAATAAAGCATCAGCTGACTTTTCCTGGCAAAAGACAGGAACCTTCATAGCATCTAAGCAGCCCACCCCAGCTGCCTGGGAGCAATACCTGCTCCAGAGCATATGGGCACATCCTACAGCAGCCACAGCCCTCTCACATCTATGACTGTGGAGACAGTGAGAAACACTCAAGGCAGCAGAATTTGCCAAGTTATGTGATGATACTTGGAAGAGCAAAATAGTCAAAAATAGGGAAATACCTGCCAGATGTCTGTGGCTGACAGTGTCCTGAGATTGCCCTGCTATGACTTACACCAGACTTCTGTATCACTGCTCAGAGCAGGAGCTTGATTCCATTTGACAGTCAGGTTATGGGGTTTTATTCCTGTCCTCTGATAGATTACCCGATCTTTTTGGAAAACTTAGCTATTTTTTTCCTATCCCACTTTGCCTCATGGATCTGATTTTCAGCTGAGCAACCTCAGGTACCCCAGGTCCATCCATGACTCTCTGAGGAAGGATGAAAGCTAATGTCAAAAGGCACTGAGTACCTCTGTGCAGCTGCTTCTGGGTTCTCAAAATGCCCAAAAACGGGACACAGGGTAAGTGCTGTGGTCCTGCCACCCATCTCTCCTTTCCCAATGACCTCAGAGAAGCCATCACACCAGAATGCTTCCTTGGCATAAAGGAAAAATGAAGTCACTTTCTCGTGTCCTTTCTTTTCCCTTTCACTGTACTTTTTGGATAGGTCAAGACTCTTCTGTAGCTTTTGAAAAGCCTGTTTCTGGGCTTTTAATTAAGCACCTGGGTCTTTTCAAAAGGAAAATCATAAAAACAGTTCTTGAACATCTTTTATGCCTCTTGAAAATACACTTTTATGTCTGTGAGTGCTCTTCCATTACTGCATATGGACAGAAGGGAGCTTCCCTGGACAGGCTATAAATGCACAGTGAAACTCAGAGCATGTTTGTGTAAAGTCAGGTCACCAGTGTTAGCACTTTGTTGACTCATTTCTGAAAAGAAAGTAAGAGAAAATACCAACCCAGTCCTAAAATTTTCAACATTAATGTCTGATTCTGCTATGACACCAGGAAAACCATTCACTGGTATTCCCTTAGAACAAAATCAGCAGGGAGAGTGAAAAAGCCTGTAGTGTGATTTGAAAAAGGAAAGCACAGCTTTGTTTTCGTTTGAGCCAGTACAGTAATGAATCCTAGCTTAGAAAACACTCCACACCCTTATTTACACAAAAACAGAGAAGGTCCAACTTGTGTGGGAACTGCACCTGTTCAGCTGTGGACACAGCAGACTGGGAGGCTCCCATCCAGCAAGACCAAGAGCAAGCATCCTGGCTCTCCTCCTCCTGGTGTGTCCCTGAAATGTCACAGGAGCATGGACCCTTCTGGTGGCCCCAGCATTTCCTCCAAGGATGAAGGCAACAGAAGCACGTGGCATGTGACCTTGGCAGCGTTGTTTGCCTTTTGCATCCTGTTTCTAAAGGCTTGGATTCAGTACTGTGATCCAATGTCCTTAGGGTATTTTCTTACTGGAAGGGAAAGTTTATTCATATTTTAGGAAAATATGTTTTTGATTGGTTTGCTTGTTGTTCCTCTTTCAGGGTCTATTTTTTCCAAGTGTCAGAAAAATAAGATGCTAGGTTTCAAAGGGTCCTACAACTGCCCCAAACATGATCCAGAGACCAGAGAGAAGAAAACAGTGTATCCCCAACAGCCTTCCCCATACATAGCTCACTATGTCCTTCCTCTGCAGCAGGTGAATAAAAAGCCTGCAGGAAATTATTTGCAGATAAGGCAATACCATTTCTCTTCCTTCCAAAATGTGCTTGCCAAGACAGGAAGACACTCTGACCACTGCACTCAGGTTGCAAAACCAAAACAGGAGGGAGTGGGAACCTTTAAGGAGAAAGTGGCACAGCTGAGCAGGGAGCACCCCAAGCACAGAGTGAATGCCAAGGGCCATTACCCTGGGAGCTGCCTGGCACATTTCTGAGGGCCCTGCCCCAATGTTCCTCTGCACAGAATTAAAGAGAGGCAAGTGGGAATTAATAGCTTTGACTGCCCTTAGACACAACCACGTGCAGCACGTGACAAACAGGATGTTTGGGAAAGAGGGAGACTGAGCCACATCCCACTGCCAGGCTGCTCAGCAGCTGCTTCTGTATTCTTCATCTGAAAAAGTCCTGAGGTTGTTTAATTTCACTTCACCAAATTCCTGAAAGCCTGGAGCCCTGATATCATGCACCCTGATCACTTTACAGTGTTGGATGAAAAGTGAAGTTCACTGTGTACAACTTTCCCTGCCTGGCTCTGCAGCACTCCAGCTGCAAGCTCAGCAGCACTAAGTATTCAAGCACGGCAAAGCACTTTGCTGCAGCTGTGCCCAGCAACATAGGAAAGCATTTCCACTAACTTTTCCTGTCAGTCTCAGCACTTGTGCTGCTGTTGCTCACCTCCCCAGGAGAGCAGAGCTCCCACAAAACTTACAAGAGCCACCTGCTTCCCCCTCAGCAAGCCTCCCATCCATCCCCTGTCATGCATCTTCCTTATAGACAAGGTTTGTTCCCCCAGCCCCTGCTCACCCAGGTCGGTTTGCATTGTTAGAATAATGAGCCCCATTTCAGGAGGATCGCTCCTCCAGATGGATCCAAAGCATTTTGCAAACTGTTAATTAGGCAAGCCAAACTCAGCAGAGGAAGCTCTCCTTAGAACTGCACAACAAATCCCTTTTGGATGTTAGAAAGCAGATGTCTTACCATCAGCCCAGCACCTATAATGAGAGATATTTGTAAAGAAACTCAGCCTGGGGAGGAAATATCTGAATGTATCACAGGTACTCGGTCAGATAATTTATGGTTTCCTCTAAAGAGGCACCAGAGAAGGGAGGCTGGTTCTTTTCCTTCCCCGATCTCAGGGAGGGACTGCACCAGACCCTCACTGAGCTCCTGGAGATGCACATCCAGGTTCCTGCCTCCACGTTCTGAAGCAGACTAGTCAATGAGGAATAAGTTTTTAAAAGTTACTTGAAGGTTTTTCTTGCTTTTCAATTTTTCATGTTCCTTATGGCCTGCCTTTTGCCCAGAGGTTAAAGCCTGGTTCCTAACAGCCCCTAGATTTCACAGTGGTGATGGGGGTCAAACTCCCTGAATTCTCCATAAGATTTTTCACACTGCTAGAAGTGCTAGTGCTGGAAGAAGGCAAGTATCAGCAGAAAAAAGAAATCCCTGCAGATGTAAAATCCCCTCACTCTATTGGCTTTGTTGTGGCATGTGAGCTATACAAGCAAAGGATGTGTCCTCAGAGTCTCTTCTGGCTCATTCTTTGACTTTGCTGGTGGTGAATAAGGCCCTTGCTTACCTCATGCAAGGTACGTATTTTACCAGACAAGGCATGCCTGCATGCTTGTCTGCATCCAGGAAAGCCATGGAATCCACCAGGAGGGAAAAATGGACACCATGGGCTAAAATGTCCACCTACCTCTCACATGACCATATCTCCCACTGCTCAGTGTGGGTCTGTCACACTGGAGATGCTGGCCAGGAAGACTGGACTGAGGTGCCTCTTAAAGATGAAATGTCAGGAGGGAGGCAAGAATACTGTAAGGCAGAGTAGATTATAACAATTATAGAATTGTATACAATTGTAACCCTGTCCCTGCCCCAGAAACCCAGTGTGAAGGAAGTTTGGGATGTAGACAGCCACCAGAGGCCAGCCATGGAGACAACCAAGGATATTTTACCTGTCCCATGAGGTCAAGGAGAAGTGGAGATTGCTGCAATTTCCCTGTCAGGGAGGAGTTATAAAAGTGGCTGTACCAAACTGAGATAAGACTCCTTTTATGACAGGATGGGGCTTTACTTATCATGCTTGTATCTGATGGTGTTCCACTTCACATCTTTGAGGGACACTAAAAAGCTGTGACTAAATGGGTAACTTCAATGTGGAAATTTCTATTTTAAACTAGCATCCTTCCAAAATAGGAAAAAAATTAGAATATAGACAGCTGACCAAAGGCTATCTTATTTGCATAATGTGTGCTCCCCATCAAACAGAAAAATTAAAGCCCTTTGAGTTCAGATTTAACATTAGGTACATTCTTGAAAACTGCCCCAGGGTGCAGAAATATGCATAAGTGCTGCTACTCTAGTGCCAGAAGTGATTGTACCGTCAGGAAATGCTTTTTAAACCAGTTTCTGAGTCTCATTCAAACTGCTTAAATACTTTCTTGCAGTTCACACGCTGAGTTTTGTTACAGATTCCATTATAAATGCTGAATCCCAAACACCTCTCAACCTACTCCCTTTTGAAAAGCATAGGAAGTCACATAGGGATGAGGGATGCTCATTTCCAGTAGGGTTTGCCACCAACCATAGGCTCCTGCCTATATGTGATGGCTTTCTGAAGTCCTCTCATTCACATAATAACAGCATTGATCTGCAAAGCTTGTTGATCCCTGGGAGGCTTAAAGAATGGTTAGAAGTCTTGTTTGGGAAGTTTTTTAAAGTTTCCCATTTTTTCACTGCTAAGGTTTGTATAAATATAAGGTAAGAAAATTGTTCTCCATGTCTCATTTTTGAGAAAGCAGCCACCACTGAGAAGTCACAATGAGACTCTCTCTCTCTTCAGGCAACAGCCCACTAGACAAATTGAAGTCTGTTATTTCTGCAGAGTTCCCATTCATATGGAATATTTTGTAATGGTCTCATAAGCAGCAAATTTTAGAACACAACATTACAAAATATGGGGAAAAAAAAAGAAAAATGTGACTCCAGTCTAACTTCCCTGCAGCACTGAATTTGGTTTTAAAGGAAAGGAAACTGTGAACACAGACAAAGGCATAGCTCTGTTTTTACAAGGATGAAAAACATAACATAAAAACACTTGACTTGCTATTTACCCAGAATTTTCTAAATTCTTTGTATAAATTCAAAGCATATCAAGTATGAAGAAAAACAGACAAAGTTTTCCTATTAAACTTTTTGATGAAAAGCACATAATATTCTTCTTTTTACATTGCACCTCTTTCTGAAATGACACAGAAAAGTCTCAACACACACTGATTACCATTTTCATTGTCAGCTACAAGAAAATGCAACCAGAAAGAGGACTTCGATTAGGAATACTTCTCATTTTCCTACAAGACATCTGATGATGTAGAAATCAGCATCCTTTCCTTGGCAGAAAGGAGGGGGTTGCTTTGCACAGGCTACAAAAATGGATCAAATATTGTTCTGTTTTCTTGTGGTTCTCCATCATCTCAGTACACAATTATGTAACAATAAGGTTGACCTGGGATAAGAGCAATCAGGAAAGGGAGATGTCAGGATCTCTGCCTCTTGGTGTCTTCTGGTTAAGACAGGAGCAGGACTAGAATCCGTTTTGATGAAGACAGGACCTGCTGGACTCCAAACAGGAGTAATCAGAGGAAATTCTGTGTTTAATGTTATAAATACTTCAAAGATCCATTTTGATGTTAAAATCTCAGTTGACAGCCTATGTGTTACCTTGCAACTTGAACTCATGCTCAAGCTCAAGCCTGTGATCTGAAACAGACCAAGTGTCTCAGCCAAAGCTCACAGCAGCAGATGAAAGGAATTGGCTTGAAGTGATTTTGACCCATAACCTGGTACATGGACAGTAAAGTGGAATTGGGAATCATGTTGAAGATCATAACTTACGAAACACAGCAGACAGGAAAATGTTTGCAAAAAATCTCAGGGCCTGCACTTCATGAGCAGATCAGCTCTGAACAGACTCTAGTGCTAATTGCTACACCTTATCTCCATATTAAACATTTCTTTCACTTGATTGAGGAGGAGACTTACCATCCTGTGGATAAGCCACTAATAACAGGAGCAACACATGGCACAATTTAAGATCTAGCCAGTGTTTCACATTTATTTCTACATTAATGTATAATTACGTGTAGTGGATAAACATGGAAAACAATCCTAGCCTTGGCATGGAGAATTTCTGTACAGACACAGCATTTACAAAGTATATTATTACTGACACCTAATTTAGTCTGTCAGAGCAGCACTATGAGGGACTAATTAAAGTCAAAGCAGAACAAATGCTTGTGCTCAAGAAAAACACCAGGGAAAACACAGACAGATTTTACCAATCTGCACATAGCTGGTGCCTGTCAGTGTGAAGTGTGTCTGAGGTGGTATGTTTGATACATTTTACCTGCTTCAAATCAGAGTCTGTTCCACTAAGATAGCTCTCAATTTCAAAAGAGCAGAGCATTGGCAGTCACTGCCCAGACTCGCTTACTTAACCAAGCTTAAGATTTTGAATTTTGAGCCTCCAATTACTTTTTTAAAGTTTTCTTTGGCTTTTCATGGCCCCAGAAATCTATATCCCAAATATGATAAATCTCCCATGCCTAGAAGGAAAAACAAAAGCAAGCAAACAAACAAACAAAAATGACAGGCAGGATGACGAGAAGGAGGGGGTAAGGAGACAGAATAGCATTTCCAGCACAACTGTTGGACCAACTCACTGTTAGTTGCTGGTATGAAGCAAGACCCCACAACTACCAGGGTATTTTGGAGAGCATTACATTCATTCAGTGTAGGGCTGGAGCAAAGGGAGAAAGGGTGCTGAGGCTGTTATATGCCAAGTTTTCATTATTTCAGCAAATTAGGATCCTTCTTGCAAGAGGCCAGTATTTTCAAGATGCCCTGAAGAGCCCTGTTTTAAAATTCACTGAAGCTGCAGGACTTTGAGTTCAACTAGTCAAAGAGCCAGGTACTCCTGAATAGCTGTTTGCAGCATATATGTAGAGAATGAGAATTCGTAATTACTCATTCTCAGCACCTGAAATTACCTCAGTTTTGCTATCAGCATTTGGGACATGGAATTTACAAAGCATCAAAGAAGAGCACATGTTTCTTCTCAGGCTTCTGAGGTTCAGCAAGCCTGGGAGACAGGAGTCAAAGCTGTGCATCCCAAAATCCACCACTTTGCCATATCAATCAGCTGTGTGACATTCAGTGGCTGTTCCCAGCATGGGCTTTGGCCACAGAGTAGTGGAACATTGGTGATAGCTCCAGGTGAGACTAAGCTCCATCCTTTCCTATGGGCAGACCCCTTGAATAGCAAAAAATAGGCTGTGTGTGATGGCTTAGGGTATAAGAGTGACAAAGAGGTTACATGTTTGCAGAGGAAAGCTTTCAGAACTGAGCTATGAAAGACATTTCAACACATCAGCCAGGAGCTTAAAGAAGAAGGTCAGCTCAATGCTGGCTTTCTTAACTTGGCTGCAGAGTATTTTTCAAAGTCCAGCCCTTTCAAATTATTCCTGCAGGCCCACATGTACCCTCCATCAAGGCACAGCTTGATTCACAGAGCAGTTCAGAGCGTTGTTATTCCCTGTACAGTCACTGGATCCCATTCCTCTGCCTTGTTCTGTGCTAGAGATGCTCCTCACAGCCTACATAACATATCCATCCAGGCTTTTGCTTTGTACAGTACCAGCCCAGCCTGAAGGGACAGTGGCTGGGTTTAGAGCAGCTCCTGTCTTTATTCTTGAGATGGTTTTCAGAAGGACAGGAGCTGAGCTTTCCTAGAACAATCAGAGGCTAACATACAATTACACTGTATTACCTTCAGTCAGATAAATCACTTTTGGGGAAAGAGGTTCATAACAACTCCAGACATGCCTAATAGTTCCACTGTGAGTCTCCGGATAAAGCCAGGGACTGGAAACAAAATGAAATCATTACATGAAATTATTTGTACTACTGTAACGTTTGAGAGTCCCAGCTAAAATGAGACCTTACTTTAGCCGGTGCTCTGCAGAGCTGGACAGAGACAGTTTCTGCCTGAATTATTTTGCCATCACAACACAAAGGAGAAGGGCAGGGGTGCACTTTTTCCCTCTCTTCCCACAGGCATAGGGACAGAAGAGTTCAAATCTGGGGCCAGCCAAGGTTGGTGTGAATGACAGCCAAGAGCAGAGGTTTTGCAACACCACATAACCCAGGTAGCCTTATTGTTATTGTTGCTCTTATTAAATACATTATCAGAGCCTCCTCAAGCAGTGTAAACCAAGATGATTTCCTCAAGCTGTGCTCCAAGAGGCATATTACACCCCCCACCAAACTTATTGAATTAAGTGGAGTGTGTGTATTATCTTTGCTTATGGCTTTCAAGGCTCATGAATGCTACTGTAATTGTTTCATAACACAGATCAATAAGTAGAGCCCAAATTATGCCCTGCCTGCCTCAGGGGAAAGGCATTAAGAGTAGCTGGGTAACAGCTTTTTCGAGATCTTTCTGCCCACCAAACAAAGAGAGCTCACTGTAAACTCTCACTTCTCAGGAAAAGATCTGATTTGCAAGTCAGCCTATGAACTGTTCTGTAAACAGAAGATGGCAAGAGCTTTCATTTGGAATTAAAGAATCAAGTTAACTGGCTAGGGTTATCCTAAAAAGTCCTAAATCTTAAAGCATTTTAAATTAATTCACATTTTAAAGGGCCTCCCTTCACCCCACATCAGTGTTGCCAGGTTTCATGTGTTACTTGGATGCAAACAGATATCTGCTAGATATTCCAGAAAGATCACACAGATGAAGTTTGTGTTCACTTGAGGACAATAGAAAACACAAAAAGTACCAAAGGACAATAAAAGAAATGGAAAAAAAAAATCATCATTTATTGCTATGTTGAAATTTTTGAGTGTCATCTGCTACAAGAGGAAATATGCCTTGCTATTTATACAGCAAATTAGCATATTTCTGAAGACATAAATAAAAATATCAAGGTGAAACACTGAGGAGTTTATTAGCTTAGTTATTAAGAGCTCTTTACACTTAACAACCTAAAGCATACACAGAGCAATTTGCAATCAACACTTTTTAAGCTCTGAATAATCCATTCCTTAAGTAAGCTTTCCTGCTTCCTTGAAAACATCATTCTTGTCTTCAAACTTCCAAAGAGGAAAGCCAAATTCATTAAAGCAACTTCTTAGCTATGCTTTCCTCTCTCCCCCTTATTCCATCCTATCTCCTGCTCTCAAGTGAGCTAATTACTTTGTAATTGGAGCTACAGAGCCCCCTGCCAGGGCAGGACTCAGTCCAGCAAGAACATCTCTCATGGATGGGATCCAGCTGGATAAGGGACCAGTGCAACCCAGGAATGTGACAACTGGCAGAGCCTGGGACACTTGGTCCCCTTTCCTGGTTAAACCTTCTCCTCTAACCAGAGATCCCCTCTAGATCCCCTCCTCCCACTGCCATCTCCACTCCCATCCAGACTGCATTACCCCACTGCTCTGTTCCTCCTCATACACAAACTCCCATCTCCTTCAGCTCTTCCACTCCCTGCAGTACCTGAATACCTCCTCTCCCTCCACTCATCAGTTTTTTTCTTTCATCCTCCTTCTCTTTTTTCCCCTTTTCCTTATTGGTTTTGTCTCTTTTCAACACAATCTACACCAGAAAAAAATATTTCTGTTGCTAAACAGAATTTGTGAGATGTACTGTGCTTATTCAAGCCTTGCACTCACAACACCCAGGTTAGCTTAATATATTCTCTTAATTATCTTGCTAGCTGGCTGCAATACATCATCCTAAACCAAGCTGGCAATATGCAGTGCACTTAAAGATAGCTCATGGAGTGTAAATGAACCTACAGGCCCTTGCAATGATCATGCAAGTGAGACACCTTCTGGCAAGGGTAACCTGGAACAGACACGGATAGTTTGCAAGTAAGACCTTCTTTTTTTTAAGTAATCCATGAAAACATACCCAATACCAAGAGATGAGTGGGAATAGAGAAGCAAAATTCATGTTTCAGATATAAATCTTGAAATTCTGCCCTTTTTACAAACATTCTTAGAGCTGAGAATCACAGCACTTCAGCTTCCTTCCCTGACTGTTTAAATGACACTTCTCTGATTCACTGGACTGGAAGCCTTTAGGGATCATCTTGTAGCAGTTCCTCAATTTTTCCTCAAATTCAAAAGAAGAATATAAGTTTCTGCAACACCCACCTTGTAGCTTTCAGGAGAGCTACAACACCACATGGCACAAGATGCTCTGGGACATCTCCTAGAGGCTTTGCATTCACTTGCTCTTTGTGTTGTTACCATTAATCTGAAATAAATATTATTGGACAGAGAGCATATGGTGAATCTAAGAACCTACAGGCAGTCAATTCAATTAGAGTTGATAGGAGAAGAGGTGGCTTTGCAAAAAGACAATGAGAAAAGAATTCAGTAAACAAACGACATAATAACTTCCTTTATCATGTGCCAGGCCAAGGATCCCAGTAAAAAAACCCATTACTAAAGCTATAGCAGAGAACACTCTGGGCAGCACCTCATTTGTCTTGACACAACAAAACAAAAAAAAAGTCATGCTGTAATACCCAGCTTTTTTGATTGGTTTTCAACTCTGTATACTTCTCAGTCTTGTATGAACACATTTTTCTGAGGACAGAAAAAAAAGAGACCCAGGAGCTTTGTTCTGAAGTAATGCAGTATCTCCCAAATCTGCAATGAGTAAAAAATATTTTCATAAACTAACATAATTAAACTTTGAAGGGAATATCTTTAAAAAAAATCCAAATATTTTGCTAAGGTGGTAATGCAACAGCTCAGGTAAAAATTAATGTAAACTAATCAATGTAAACTAAAGGGAGCACTAAAACAGATCCTCATTCTTACATTTCTGTTGCCAACACTGAATTCAAATAGGATCATGCTGGCAGCAACATAAAGAAGAATAACTTTTCATCCAAAAATTAATCCTAGGCAGCCAAAATGCAGGATACATTATTGAAACAGAAGCTGACACATACAGAGCACCATCATTGGGATAATTTTATTTAATGTGGCAGCATCTTGAATTATTAGAAAAACTATTTCAGTAGATAGGAAATTCCAAAACACACATCAGCTTCCTGAACTCTCACCACCAGTTTCTAAACTCATGAACGTTTTAGACACATACAAGAAGAGTCTATTCAACTGATTGTAAATAGGAAAAGAACAGATTCTGACACACAGCTCTGTTTGCCATTTGTGGATATGATTGAAAAGAAGATCTCCCTTGCACTGTATTTGGCTGATTGAGTCATACAGTCCTTGCTTGTATTATCAGGGGCTTGGAGACCATTGGATCTGAATGCAGGGTGTAATTTTCTCCCTGTTCACATGCATTGTAGTTTAGTGCCAACAGAGGGAAGGACAACTTTTGCATTTTTCTGCAGCATGGTAAAATGTTTTTACAATCACTTTCTAGCCCTTTTTTTCCTCTCACAGTAGTTTTAAAGCATTCTTAATTCTGATGACATCTTTTTTCCTTGCTGGTGGTGCCTGCAGGTGATTAATTTCTAGTTAACAGAAGACATTACACAAAACTATCAGTGAGCAAATTAAAATGATCTAATAGTCCTTCCTGGCTTTATACTTTCTGAAACCATTAGAGAGCCAAGCATACCTGTGCCATGGCAAGAGAAAAGATCCTGTAATATTTCATCTGCTTGTGATTTCTGGGAGCCTGTCCAATGATGTATGACTGCCAGGGGAAGACAGTATTGTGTCCCTGGGGACTCCACTGGAGCAGCGCTTCCCAATACCTCCTCAGCCTCCACGGCACAGAGTCCTTGTGCCTGAGGTGCTTCCCTTAAAGGGAGACAGCAGTGAAGGGATGTGGCTCCAAAGGAAGGCTGCCTGATTTAAGTTTTCAGAGATTTGACAGTTCAGCCAAAAGGTGCTTTCTAGGTTGTACTTTAAAGGGGAAAAAAAATCTATTTTCCACATTAAAAAAAAAAAAAAAAAAAGAACAGATTTTCTGTTGTTGTTAGAAAAGTATTTTTTACAGATTTCTTTTGGCTGAAACAATAAATTCTTGGAGCTTGAGTTTCTGCAAGAAGCCATAGTATCGTCTGAAAAATCAATCAATTAATAATAGTTAGCACATGGGAACAGCTCCAGAGTAAATTCTTCCTCCTGGTGTATGGCTCTTTAGAAGTTGTACAGAATATATCTCCTTCTCCTATCTACAAAGGGATCATTTCACTCCTCCCATTCTTGCCTTCTAGAAACACCCACAAGCTGAAAACCTCCAAACGGAGAAAAATAAACCTTAGACGCCTTTTTTTTTTTTTTTTTTTTTTTAATTTTTTTTTTTTTACCTTGCTTGGTGTCGTGAAAGGAGCAGGCTGCTCTTCTGGATGGTCTGCAACCCAGCAGGCAACACAAGAGGGCTCTGTGGCTGCACACAGCCGGCCCCACCACTTGACGCTCCGCGGTGGATTTCTCCTCACCTGGTCCTTCTGAGCCGGTCACCGCTGGTGCTGGCACCCCCTTTGCACGGCTCCAGGGTGAGCAGAAACCCTCCCTTCTCCTGCCTGCAGCTGTCCCCAGCTCCCCGGCCGGCCGGGCTGGGTGCCCGAGGTGTCCCGGCACAGCGAGGCCTCGGAAGGGAGCCGGCAGCAGGGCAGGGAGCAGGCCTGCCCCGGGAGGCGATGGGCGCCGCACACAGCCCTCGGTGGAAGTGCCTGTCCCCTCTTGTGAGTCTCCTTCTATAAACCTCAGAGCAGGCAAAGCTCTTGGTTTCATTTCAGCTCTTTCTCTTCTGAGATCATTAGAGCTTCTGCTGCAGGCAGAGCTGGCCGTGGATGGTGTCTGCAATGCGTGACCAGAACAGTTCCCTCTTTGGGCCTGATGACGGTTCCCATCTCATCCCTCATGTCCATCCTGGGGTTTCTCCCTGGACCTGCAGTCATCAGTTTTGCTGCAGGAGCCACAGTCTGAGCTATGAGGTGGTTTTTCATTTTTACCATTTTGCCACCACAGCTCAGCCAGTTTTTCTCAGGAAAACTTTCTGGAAAATTTCCTTGCTTGTCTCAAAAATCTGTGGGGATTTGTTACAGTGAGAAAAATCTCCCAGTGACAAGCTCTGATATTTGCTGAGGGCCTACTCAGCCCCAGGAACATCAGGGAGCTGCTGGCCCCATCACAGCTGTGGCATAGATGGGTTCATGTTCCTGCAAAAGTGCCACAGACAGCTGTGAACGTCCTCCTCAGAAAATTGCCCCGGACCACAGAGCCATGGCTCTTGCCTTGCTAACTGCCCTTGCTTTTTCCAGCCATCAGAACTCACAGATGGCATTCTTTTCCAAATTCTCTCTTTTACTCTTTTGAAATTGACACCAAAGAAAATCTCAGCCTATAGATGGAAAAAAAAACCCCAGAGTCCATGATCTCTTCAGAGTGTGGAGAGTGCTATTACAGTAATAAACTTTCACAGTTTATTAAACATCCTTGGGCTGCCCCATGTCAAAGACAGGGTAACCTGAGCACATGTAACACCACCTCAGTTCAGACCATGCCAGTGCATCCATCCATGCAGGCAAGAGCAGCAGGAACCTACACTGGGGAGTCTTACAGCATTAACCAACATTTGTTTGAAGGATAGACATCAGTGCAAGGCACTGACCCTTACCCAGGGCTCCTCTGAGTGTGTGGCTATCCAAACTCCATCTCCTTCTCGTCTCACCTGAACAACATGCCCAAAGGAAGACATAAACACCTCTTCTGCAACAGGTTCTCCAAGGACAACAACAAAACATTTAATTAATGTCATCCTTCTCCCCTGGACAAAGGGAAGTACAACCCACATGGACACCACCAGCACCAAATGGCAGCGCCAAGGGAGAGCAGGGAATCAGAGCTAGACTGAGCCCTGCCTGCCCACCATCCCCTCCCACACATGCACAAGCCTTTTTCCTGGTCTGCTTCAATGAACACACTTGAATCTCTTCACTGCAGGTTTTACAAGAGGATCCCTGGAGCCTGCTGCACCACTAGGAGTTGTGCAACTTCTTCCCAACCCATAACATCCCCTAACAGTGTCCAGCAAGTCCCAAAGGAGTGGGGAAAGGGGTAAGTTTGCTCCATGCCAGCAGGGTGACAGCAGAGATGGCACAGCTGGAGAGGCACAGGTCTGCCCTGCCTGCAGACACACATTCCCTGTCAGCCAAGTCTCCAGGTGGCAGATCAGAGGAGCCAGCTGCTCTGATGGAAATGAACCTGTTTTCTCCCTCTCACACACAAATACAAGCCACAGATGAAAGAAGTCATGCTGGAAGCTGCTATTTATGAGGAGCAGTTTAACACAGATGACTTAGAAAGCAAGTGGAAACTGAGGCTCAGGCTGAGATCCCAGATAAGAGAGGCAAGGAGGAGCAGGTCATTTCTAGACATAGATCTCAATGCACAGTGATGAGAAAAATGTTGAGGCCAGCTCAGGTCTCTCAGGAGCAGAGGCAGTATTGAAGGGTCTCCCCTCACAGCTTGAAAGCCTGCTGTGGAAACCACAAGGAGAAACATGAGACTGCAATGGAACATGGGGAGAGACAAGGAGGGAGGGGAGAGGGGGACCCTGTGGTGACTCTGCCAGCAAAAATCCATTTTTCCTGTGCCCAAGCTCCAGCCATCCCTAGATCCTCTCAAATATTGCTAGACTACAGAAATACAAATAATATCCTTAAACTTGATGGAAAGAGGCTGAGGAGGGGTGGATACTTGTTCAAAGCCAGAGAGGTAAAGAGAGATCATCTTCATGGAACAAGTCACTGCTCTGTGCCTGTGCGCTACTCAGTGCCCACTCCCTGCCACCCCCAGACCCAGAAGGGACCCTTCCAGGAAAAAGCCTGATTGAAGCTTCAGCATACTTGGAGAAATGCAATGAAAATTGCACAAAATTTCCTTTCCAGTGTGACAGGACGTGGAACATTCTAGCTCAGAGCCCCCACAACCTGCCTTCCACAATGGCACAACCTTCTCCTCTCCCTCTCCTCTCATTCATGCTACTGTGTCCGTGACTGTGCTTTGCCTGCAAGAGACAATTCCATTTCAGTGCAACAGATTCAAACTCTAATTGAGTTTTCCCATTTAAATCCAGGCAGGAACAGCTCTGCCAGCCTGCAATCATGAGAGGTATTTTTGAAGAGAATTTTCAAACTAGCCAGGAAGTCAAATATAACATTTTTAAAACATTTTAAAGTGTGTGTGCGCACACGTGAGTGCATTTCCTTCTGCAAGCAAAGGAACAATTGCTCCTTGTGCATGAGAGGAGCCAGGTTGCTTTAATTGTGTGGCTGCTGATATGACTTCTCTGTGGCAGTCGAAAACAAAAAAATCTTTGGTTTATGTGTGTATTCCTGCTTTAAGTGATTCACTGTAATGGAAAAAGCATAATGCTCCTTCTCTTCTTTTAGCCCTGTCTCATCCCAGACACCATCTATCTTCATGCCTCTCTACAGCTGCTTGCACAGTGGTGTCCCTTCCCTTATGCTCCTTAATTCAAGTGCACAGACTGGGGATTATTTGGAATATCTTATCCCCACCTCTGTACAGCACAAGGAAGGACTGTTTTATGATGAAGATATCGTATCAGGACTCAGGCCCGGATTTTGTATTCAATACTGATTCAAACTTCTCCTGGAACTCAGTTTTTTATCTTCTATTATACAAAAATGCAAAAAAACTTTGTCTTTCATGCTATTCTCTTTCAAGGCAAAGTCCAAACCATTTTCTCTTTGGCACACTGAACACCTATTAGGCTTCCATCACTAAATACATTGTAAACCTGTATTTTCTACCGCTTTCCTTATATTGTCTTCTAAATACTGTATGTTTTGAGTTTTTTAAAAGAGTTAAGTGAACTCTCTGATAGATGTTTTGATCTCTAGTTTAATAGGCCTTTACAGCTGAAATCAGTGTTAGGAATAAAAGTCAATACTTGCATACTGAGATAGTTTCAATTTCATTGATCCTTTGGTAAGGACAAGAGTGCTTTGCAGGGTTTACCATCTTACAGATAAATTGACTGGAATGTTTTGAAGGTTCAAATACTTCAACAAAGATGTTTTTCCTAGGATAAAAATGTTTGCACAAAAGCAACATTTTGCTACATTATTCTACATTTTGCTGTAGACTAATTAACAATTAAATGATGATGAGCCCATCATCATTTTGTGCTATAAACACAAACTCTCAGCTACAGTGAAGCCTTGCTCTGAATTTCTCTCTAAGCAGAGCCAGTTTCACCCCATGTCATTTCCATTTATCATTTCCCTACTTCATCAGCTTGTTTCTGAGCATCTAATGAAAAATGGTGTTGAAAGTCACTCCCTAAAATTAAGGTAACCAACATCCACCTCTCTCCTCTCATCCACTAAGCCAGTCACCTCACTGGAGAGTTATCATCATGCCTCTGTGCAGTGAGGAAGAAGGTCTGAAAGCCAAGATCATGGTATGGACAGGCCAGTTTTATTTTCCCACTGCTTGCAATTGTTTATTCCCAGGATGAGTCAATTTTGTCATGAAGAAGGTAGATGTGATTTCATCATTTCTGTTTTACAATAGTAGATCTTGTTTAACCTCCATTTCAGGTATTTAAATGCACTGCAATATTCTGGGCTTAAAATTGTGCTGTGACCTTTAGAAAGGATCCTGAGGCTAAAAAAGCAGTTGTGCCATTCCAAGGACAGCTCATTTCCCCATAGAGAGCTTTTTGTGTTGCTAACAGGGAGCCTGGTTTTTATGTTGTTCTTCACAAAAACAGAAGCTCAGCCTTGGCATCATCTCTCCTTGAAGTAACTGAGAAGTGAAATTGGCCCATGTTTTATGACAAAGGCAGTTGAAAGCTTAGTTGAAAATTGGATTTTCTTTAGAATAGAAAGCAAGGAGGACAGACGTCAATGGAAATACTCTTTTTGGCATCCCTGTGCCTTGAAGCAGCTCTCTGAAGATGGGTTTCCAGGGGAGAGAAACTATGATGAACTAGGCTCTGAAATTACTTCCATAGTCTAAACTCTTAAATATTTTACCACCACTTTAAAGGGGAAGACTCTCCCTGCCACCCTTAGTCCTGCAAAGCCAGTTCTCTGCAGAGATGTGCAGGAGCAAACAGATATTACCAACACAGACTTATTTGGAGATCAGGAAATAAAAGTATATAGGTGTCTGGATGTAGCCAACACTGCTCAGAGCTCAGACATACCTGGTGTGTCACCTGAGCTGCAGTAGGAGTCCCCACTCACCACTGTGTGACAAAGGGAGGAAAGCACAGGGGATGCTCAGTCTGGCAGTGAGAAGTTTCAGGAGGAACTTGTTGCTGTCTTCTACTACGTGAAAGGATTTTATAAAAAATGAGCCAGGCTCCACTTGTAGAATACCAAGGAGAGGATGAGGGACAAAGACTACAAGGACACAAAGAAATAAATCCTCTCTGTGGACAACAATAACCACTGAAACACAGGGCCAGTGAGTTAGTGGACTCTCCATGCTCAGCCCAAACTCCTGCTCAACCTGACCTGCCTTTGGAATTGTCCTTGTTTTGGGATGGAGATTTGACTGGACAACCTCCAGAGGTCTGTTCCAGCCCAAACCATCCAGTGACTTGAGCCAGTGACTTACAAGGGATTTAATATAACTTAATTATCTCAGGCTAAGACAGAATATCCAAACACTTACTGAGATTAAGAGATGCACGAGAACAGTGGGAGTCCTGTCTACATCGGAAGAGATACTGAAAACTTTAGTTAAAAATTCTTTCAGCAGCAGTGAAGTTTCAGTAAGTCCAGGGCTGTTACTAATATACCTAAATATTGAGATTATATAAACATTTCAAATGAGCAGAAAATTTCAAAATTATATGTTTACTTTTAGTTTCTCTGATAGCAGAGCTGTTCTTCCTAAATATACAGGAATTCCTTCACAGAAGCACAGTCTAGATAGACTGGTATATTTTTCTCTTGGGAGGGATTTTTTTCAGATATTCATTATGGACATAATTTGAGAGAAAATGCTCAGTTTTTGTCAGCAGACTATAGTATCACATGAAGCATCAAATACTAGGAAAGCATGCTGATAACTGAATATGAAAATTATCTATATATGTGTGTGAATCTATATACATACATATGTATATATAAAATATGGGATATTTCAAAGATCTCTGTTTTTACAGTCTGTATTAAATACAGACCACTCTTCCTTTGCATCTGCTGCTGCTTTCTCAATAATTTATCTGTAATTAATTATTGAGATACCTTTTTTTTTTAAATATAAGTAAAATCTTCACAGCACAGAACACAGAACCAGCGTGAATTCATCATTGAACTGCTCAAGCAGAGACAGAGCAGAAAGGCAACAGAATTGTTATTAGCATACAAATAGATGAGATAATGGAAAAAGGGATATACTGCTCAGGAAGCAGTTTTACAAATGTTATTTTTCAAGTGTTCTACAGGATGGAAGTCCCCATTTAATAACAGCATTTAAAATTGTCATTAAAGCCTTAATCCTTTAATGTGCCACATGTGGGTGGCTGCTGTCCAGATGCCAAGTGAGGCTGGGGAGGAGGTGAGCTTGATGAGAAGGGGGAGTTCTTCAGATAAGAATCACATTGTCCTGCAGGCTTACAGATCCACCCTGCAGCATCCCCCAGAGACCTCTGAGAAGATTTTCGGCAAAGTGCAAGAGAAATTAAAAAAAAAAAAAAGAATGGGAAAAAAGCATATGATGTGCATTCCTTTCAGCAACAAACTCAGATTTCTAAGGTTTCTCTATCACTTGCTAGGAAAGGTACAGTCACAGGTCCCCAGAAATCAACAATGATTTTTAATATTAATGTACATTGATACTAGTACATATTTAAAGAATTTATGTACCCTTAGCTGAACCACAGAAACTGAAAGCTACTGGGCTTCCAGCAACCTGCAATGCAATATAAAATGGATTATCTTAAACAATCTTTTCTGGAAATGGTTGGCACAAAGGTATGAAGAAAATTGCGTCCTCTCACCTGAGAGATGATAATTTCATTGTTTACAACTATCTGACCATAATTTTAAGGAATTAGTTGGGGACCTCAAAAGGAAACTTGCACTGCACTTTTATGCCAAGGCAGTGGATACAATATGAACAAGATTAAAATCATTAAAATTATTTGAATCCTCATTAAAATATTCTTTTAAAAAATAGCTGCATATTCCCCCTAACATCCTGTGTTCTTGGCCCAGTCTAATCAGTGTGGCCAGTATCTGAATCTCAGGAAACCATTTAGATATGTGTGGGTGAATGTCACATTGGCAAGCACATAGAAGAGCTAATCACTTTGCAGGATATTAGGCTATTTTTGTCTCCACATACAAGCCATTGAAACCATTGTAATGAAGTTCAGCAAGATATATTTCAGACACAGAATAGTTAAATTATAGCTACTGCTCTCAACATTAGGGAAAAAAAGTATAAAAGGATACCTCAAGGACCTAAGCTCTTTATAGCCTTTGAAGCAGCAAATCTCTGACAATACTTCATAGAGTAAGTACTGGAAGATAAACAGCTGCACCAGTACACATTATTATCAGTTAAATTATCAGATTCCAGCTGGCACAAAAGTCAAGTCAAACAAATAATTAAAACTTCCAAGAGGAGCTATGTGCCTATGGGGTTCTTCTTGAAAGTCACTGGAGTGAGTCACTCACAGAAGTCCTGATGCCTAAATATCTAAAGGAAGATATTTGTAGCTAGGGTATTCATTGCTCAAATTTTGGTCAGAATATTAAAAGGAAATTGGGGCTAACACAAAGCTCAGCAAAATAAATATCACATGTCACTGACCTGAATGTTTGCAGCTGTTCTATATCTTTGATCTAGTGGGTGAAACACAAAATGTCTCAGGACTCCTTGATCTTACCTCTAATGTTGATATTAACATCTCTGTTACAATTACCCAGGCATTGTAACCTAGAAATATGTGTACCAACAGTTAAAATAACTGGTGCTATTTTATATGCCAAAGCTGCTTTCCAGCTGGTGTCAATATAAGAAATTAAACTTAGTGTAAATAGACCAAACTGCCTGAAAAGTTACAGAAAAGGCAGCTGGGAAGCTGCTGAGAACCTGAGAGAGGAGAAGCGTTTCTGTTGCTGGATGATATGGCAGCATTCAAAGGAATCTCCCTTTGAGATAGATCTTTGCCAATTCTGTTCCAATTCTCATCTTTTTATTGAAATATTTCTTGAGCTTGAATCCCCTCCCAAATATGGGAGGGGGTAGTGAGGAGAATCTGAAAATTAGGGATTTTAATCTTCTGTGCTCTCTCTATTGTCACTGGAGAGACATCCTTAGTGCTTCTCCCCATGACAACCTGGAGGTAAACTGGCAACATAATACTGAAATAATCCCTTTTCCATAAATTTTCACCTGCATCTGAGATGACATGGACTGTGTAGTGGGCAGATTTGGAGGCTGTAATAAATGAGGTCCCCAGGTGCTGAGCCCTGATTCCCCACAAAACAACAATTCAAAAAGATGTCCACCAAAACCATCTGAAATTTGTGCTGAAAAGGATTAGATAGGAGAAAGTAAGAGAAGCAGAAGAGAAATGAAAAGGGAGGAAAAGCCAAAACAAAAGGAATGGTGAAAGAGAAGAAAGAGGAGATCAACAGAGGAACATATGAGTCACTCTTTTATTAAGACTTTCTGTAAAGTTCAAAAACCCTACTGCATTTTATCTGTGAGCCTGAAAAGATGAAAGGAGCAAGGAGCAGAAAGTTGTAACTTTCATGTTTACACACAAATGCTTAGAAGGAACCTACCTTTGCCTTACAACCTCATTCAGTACTTGGAAGTGCAAATACAAATTAAGCAGTCTTTGAAGTCCTCAGCTATGCAGAAGTCCAAGCAGAACAAGGAGTTCTGAGCTGAGGCAGAAAGGTGCCTGCAGTGTTGGAGGAACATGAGTGCAAGGAGGCAGAGACAGAAGATATGTCTTTTAATCCTCTGAGTTTTGCTTGTGCCAAGAGTCTCAATGAATCCACAGGGGGAGTTTTTCTTGGAATGCCAGGAAGGTTGCTGGCCTGGCCTGTCAGCATCGTCCGAAGCCTCTCTGTCAGCCTGCTCTGTTGGCCTCAAGTGCACTTGGTGAGCACACACTTGCCAGGGCTGGAAGCTGGGTGTGAATGCAGCAGAAAGGGAGAGATCAAGCAGAAGAGGCTCTGCTCACATGCCCAGTGCTGCTGTGCACAGGAGGAAATGCTGCTGCAACCAAAACATGTGAATTATCAGTCAAGGTACCACATACCTCCACATCAGCCCTTTCTGTGCAAGGTATCATTGGCTGAGAAATCCTCCACAGCCACAGGGCACCAAAAGTACCCCAAGAGAGTCCTCCAAGCAAAAAAACCTCAAAATACATGGCTTTCAATGCATTCTCACTAGGCTAGACTGTCTCCATGGGCCATCTCTACCCCTTCCCTCTGACTGTATTGTTCTGTCTTTGACTGGATGGCTCTACTCAACAGATACACTCCAGCACTGCTCTGGTCTTTCCCCATGCAGATTTTACCCAGAAAGGTCTACTGAGCTTTCAATGACCCTTAGCACAACTAGGGAATTAGAGAGAGGAAAAATAACCAACATCAGCAGGGATGCACCATAAGTATCCAAGTTAGTAGAGAACACTGAAGAGAAAATCAAATTACAGTAGTGTTACTGTGCACACAAGAACCAAAATTCTACATCCCTTATGAGAAGCTAAAGCAAAAGTCTGCAGAAAGTGAGTTCTTCTACTTCTTGGACCCTGAGGTCTCCTCGTTTTGTGTATAAAGGGAATATTTTCTTTGGCAGCACAGGGTACATCCTACAGGTCTCCAAGTCTCTTAAGCCCACTGCCCCTACTTCTTTACTCCCGCAAATTCCTCTTAAGAACAAATGAACTTTATTATTTAAAAAAATCTGCTTAATGAGTTTTCTCATGTATGGCAAAGATGAAAAAGCAAATGTTTAGCCTCTGAACTCAGGGCTAAATGATGGCATGCTAAGTGATGAGGACCTGTTGCTCACCATTTATTTGCTTTAGAACAGTAACTATGTCAATTTCCAGCCAGCACTTATCACTCCTGCTAGGTTAGCACTGAAGGGTTTTTTCCTCAGTGGAATGAAACAGTTCAGGGCTTTTCCCCTCAAGTTTACAGAACATCTCTGTAAATGCAAATCATCAAATTCCTGCTGATCATCCAGATGTTGCTGTTAAAATACATGTTCATATATACACATATGAGTGTTTATATATAAATATATAAATGTGCACATATAAGCTCTATTCATTTAAGGTTGAAAAGTATATAAATATGTCTATGTGTGTTTGAATACATATGTGCAATGGAAGAAAACAGATCTTGCTGTTGGAAATATTGAAAAGTCATCTGGATGTTGTCCTGTTCTAGATGGACCTACTTGAATAGGGGGGTGGATAAGAAGACCTCTGGAGATCTCCTTCCATTCCAGACATTCTGTGGTCATGCAATCCTATTTTTCTACCTAAAAGCAGTTATTCAAGTTGGCTGTCTTCTAATGGCATCCATCTCTGGAGCATAGGAACAATTTAGCAGCATGTTTATCCAGTTCCCGAGGTCCCAGAAGTTTTTCTTTGTATTTCTTTGTTTTTCCTTTTGGGACCTGCTGAGAAAAGTTCATTGTTTTACTGTCAGCAGTTCAATATGCTCCAGGCTGAACACTGAGCCCAGTGACAAAAGTTAAATATTCCTACATTCAACAACTTCATGGAAGATTTTAATCTCTAAAGTAAAATGCTAAACTGTTTTGTCCAGAAGGACAGATTCTGCAAACATAATTTTACAAAAAAGTTTTTCTTCCACTCACTGGTGAGTTTTTCTTCCTTATAGCTGTCTCTAGGTTAAAATTAGATGGAAGAGAAAAGTTTCCTAAGCTTGTCATGAGAAATGTTGTATCCCAAGTTACTGAGAAATATTAATGAGTGCACTAATGGATAGAATTAGGAGCTTTAATGACTTACATTCAGCTGCCCGGAGCCTTACAATCTATGAAGGACTGAAGGAACGCTCCCAGAGGGTCTCATGATGTGCTGATTCTCAAATCAATCCTTGGATCAGTTTCCTGGGAGTGCTCAGAGACTTAGTAGTTTCAGGCACCAATTCAAGAAAATTGTCTTATTCACTATCTGCCATTGCAGATACTCCAGAGTTTTCAGCACCCAGCAACTGAAACAGGGAAAGCTCCCGAATTCTAAAAATTTTGCAATGTGCTTAAACATATCCATAGGTTTTAAATCCTTGGATTAGGCCATATTCCCAATAGTGGAAATGTTCCCACAGTTTGAGCATTTTTGGGACTGGGTTGCACAGTTCTAAATCTGGTATATTATGCCTCATAACCAAGTGAATTCCGGATTCTTGCCATTCCAACTAGGAAGAGATTTTAGGTTGATTTGGGAGCTTTATTGCACAAACTCTATTTTGTGTCTGCTTGAAGAGAATTTCAGTTTTAGTTGCTTTGTAGGCCTCAAATAAGATAAATAGTTGTCATTGTTTACTATTGACTTTTTTCTTAATTTTATTGCCCTCTGGCAGTAAATGCATTTTACTTAACCACAACAAAGCCCCAGGGACTCCACTGCAAGATCCCTGAAACCTCCAGCAAAGAGGACTGGCCCATCTCTTTATATCTAGAGCAGGGTCCAGCATTCCAGTGGAGAAGAAGAAGTGACACTTTGCGTTTTTAGGAGATTTTCATGTTTCAGCTTAGCCATTTGAAACCCCGTTGTTTTCTGCCACAACAAAATAATGTCTTGAGTTCCCACAAAAGCAGATGCCTGATAGGATATTTGAAGGGGGAATACCAGGTAGTCCAAATTGTGGTCTTGCAGCGAGTGTCAAGAAAGAAATCACACAGCTGAGAGGAAAGCAAGGTAATCTTTATGTGGCTGAAAGGATAAGTCTGGCGCCGACTGCCAGAGAATAGTACAATCAGTGGCACCACCAGCCTATGGAAATGGAGAAATGATTTTCATAATGCTGCATAATGATAAAAGACTGGCTGGATTTGCTGCTTGTGGTTTCTTATACTGAGCAACATAAGAAATGTCTCGACATTTTCAGCACTTCAGACAGGAGTTCAGGTCGTGGCAGACAACAGCTGAGCTAATTAGGAGGAAGGTGTAGGGGAAAACAAAAAGAAAGGCTTGTCCCGGCATGTCACAGCTTCTCTCACTCAGGAGTTCTTGTGACATGAAGAAGGTGGAAGAAACAAATTTTTCTCCCTCAAGCCTGGTCCCTGAGCTGGCAGTCCTGTTAGAGGGCTATGGTACCCCTCAGCCACACTCCACTGCTTTGCTAAAGCACTTTCTGCAGCAAAATTAAGACATAATTCACTATGGGAAGCTGCCAGCATGCAGCCATTACTGCAGGTTTGCTTTCTGATTCCAGAAAGCAGAGTTTCACAGCCTCTAAGAGGGTCAGCAGAAAGCTGAAAGCTCAGCCCCAACATTTCCTCTATTCCTGCTCTGTATTTATAAAGATACTGGATGAATTCCCAGCAGCTTCACCCCATGGCTCCTCTGAAATCCACCCGTGCTGGAGAAGATGCTCTCAGTTAAGTTTTCCACCAGCAGTTCAAATCTCTGTATCTTTCTCCAAGCCTTGAGATATCTGCTGCTACATACCGTCAAAGAACTAATTCTGAAGCCTTGTACTGAGGTGAAAATCTCTCTGAATTATTCTTGCTTGCCCAAGATGAGACATTTAATATTTTCCTTTTCTCCCCAGAGGCAGTAAAGATGAGGGAACAGTGACATGTAAAACGAAAACAAAAATACAGGGGGATGTATTATCTCCGTGAGGTGGAATCCACTTGGGTTTGTTCAAATGTTCACAGGTGAGGCTGGTGGGGTCATCAACAACCACTGAACTCCTACATGCACAGTCTATACAAATCATGGGGATTGCACAAAGGCTGGAGGGGCTCACTGACCAGCATATCTCCCTGACTGCTATTTAAGGACTGAAGGAACCAGATAACCCTGGTTAGGCTGTGCTGCATTTCATTTCAGTCTGGTGTGGTGGTGTTTGCTCTTTTTGTATTCAGTTTCTGACATTACAGAGATGTCTCTAGTGGAGACCACACTCCCCCTTCACTTCGTTTCTGTGGTATTTTATGAGGCAGAATGTAGGCAAGGTAGAACAGTTCTGATTCAAATCATCTCACAAGAAACATTGCTCTGCCACTGAGGTAACTTAGGCCCATACCAGAGAGCTTACACAGCTCTAATCATCCAGTGTATCAGCTTAAAAGAGAGTCCTGTGGGCTCCTCATTTCTTTTGAAATCATCCTGCAAGAGATGTATGACCAATAAATAAATACAATTTCTCAGAGCGCTTAGTTTTCACTTTGGCACAATCTGTAGATGCTGTGTTCCAAAAACCTCATGGGAACTGAATTATCCCAAGTCCTACTGTCCTGTGCCCCTTCATCTGAATTAGCTGGAATTGGCTAATATACTTGGATGTATAAGACATAAATACAAACACACAGAGAATGAAGCTGTACAAACTATTCTGAACCAAGCAGCTGTTGTCCTTCTGGGGTTCCTTTTAGTGACTAAGGTTGTCATTTTCAAGAGTCAATTAAAAACATTAGGGAAGTCTCTTCTAGAAAATCAGCATCTCCCTCTGTGCTCCCTGAGTGATGCTCAGTGCTTGCCACAACCACCCCATCTGTGAAACATCCTGACACTCTGATTTATGTGAGAAATGGGTAAGTAGGTCCTTTGGATCATGACACAATACAGGATGAATGTGTTTAATCCAGCTATTATTATTATTATTATTATTATTATTATTATTATTATTATTATTATTAGAGTCTATTTGCATAAATCAACTTCATCTCTCTCAGTCCTTGCCATCTTCCACTGTACTTTTGGCACAAAGTGTCACTTTCCACTGTATTATCCCTGTAGGAACCACTAGGAGACAAAGTATGATATCAAGAGGATAAAAAAAAACCTCAAAAAAAAAAGAGAAATAACCTTCTGAAAACTTCTGGTAAGACCAGAAGCTGTTTAGGGGCTGTGAATCCACACTGAAAAAAACCTCTGCCTGTAACTTTCAGTTCCACCTATCCCAGGCAGACAGTCTTTTCCTGTGGGCTTTCCCACTTTTGGTAATCTGGATATTATAAAATATCATTAACAGCATGATAAATACCAGCTTAATTCAGATGACACCTTTGTCTTTTAGTTCTTTTAAGAATTGGGCAACATAAACTTGTTTCATACTTACTCAATTAGTTGAATTCCACCATGGAACTAGAAAACAAACTGAGTTTAGTGTTTAATATCTCTGCAGTTGCCAAAAAGAGGGCAAGACAAAGGAAACACAATTTCATAAAGCAAAACTTCCCAGCTTCCATGTCCAATAAGCATTTTTTCATAGGACCTAATAGAAAAAATTTTTGTTTGCTCTTCCATAATTGCATAGAATTGACCTAGATTACCATCAAGCCTGAGCTTCTAACAAAGCAATCCAGATTTTAGCCCAAATAACATGTACCTGGAGGTACTCTTTGGACACCACTTAAGTGCTGCTGCCAGTCTTCATGAACTGAAGGATAAAAGGAGCTAAGTTGACTTCTAACAGTTCTGAAATCTTGGGGAAGTGTGGGAGTTTAAATGACAGATTCTTTTGGTTAGAAATACATCATCATCATTCATTTCATCAGCTGCAGGAAAAAGGAAAAATTTCATAGAAACCCAACAGAGATGATAGTTTAATGGTCTAGTAGGATGTGTATTACAAGACACTGAAAACAAAAGCATTGTTTAAACATGGAATGATGAATATGACCTTATCTTACTCATGAAGAGTCAGAACAGCTGCATCCTGATGCCAAATGTAAACAAAAGCAAGGCAAGATGTGCAGTGAATAATCTGGATTTGCTTCTCTATTCATCAGTGGAAAGTAAAGCACAGCAGATACATCTCAGTTTCCCACCTCTCCTGTATCTATACATAAATATAAAAGACCGCGGCCCACATGTGTTTAAACAGAGACTCAAAAATGTTTGAACTTCAGGGAAGCTTAAGAGATGTCCTAGAGATTCTCTCAGGGAGAGAAAACTTCAGAACTCATTTATGCTAAATTGCACAAAATGCCCAGCTTTATAGCTTCATTCAAAGCTTTTTCATTCACAGGAGGATATAACTTGTGAGGGAGATCCACAAATTTCAGAAATACTATGATTTTCAAGTGATCTCTCCATGGCCATTCTTCAGTATATCCAATATATACTGAAACTGAGAAACACCTTTTTTTTTTTTTGGAAGTAGAAGAGTGGCAGGATGATCTCCACTGATTGGACAGTTCTTCTACATGAAAAAATATATGTTGACTCTAGAGAGTTCTTTATGAAAGAATGTGAGAGAATGAACTGAAAAGCAGGAAGGTCAGTGAGTACAAACTAAACTTCATAGTATTTTAAATATCATAAAGGCAACAAGAATATGAGCCTTTTTAGGAAGGAGGAAAGCAGAAGGAGTTAACTGAGATGAATCTGAACATTCTAAGAAATCCTAAAGTGAGAAAAAAAAAATCAGAGATTTCATCAAGGAACATGCTCAGGTATCAAGGAACAAATAATTTGGGGGGGTGGGGGTGTCTAATGTCCAAACACCAGCTCAGCAGGGCTTTGAGAGATCTCTGAATAAGACAAGACACATAATCATTGTCATTTGAGAGACAATTCTGTAAAGAGCCTTGAAGAGAAGAGATATTGACAGGAGATACAGACAAAAATTCTGCCATCAGCAATCACTCCAAAGCAGGGATATTTCCTCATCAAAATATTCAGAATAGTGCCATAAGCTATGTGAGGGAACAGATTGACAGGCAGCACAGAGTCAAGATTAATGATGAGTCTCTAACCATCTAATTGCAGCTGAATATCTGAGTGCAGCAAATCATACCAAATATAGTGAATATAATCAAATGCACTCCCCGTGCTGGGAAAATATCTCTCTGCTGCTCCTGTACATGCCTGGTTCCCAGATGAATCAGTCAAATTCCTGTTTCAAGCTTTCAAGACCCAGTCAGAGATGCTGTCTGTATGAGGGTAGTTATTCACAGAATGGCAAAGCCCATTAACTTGGGGTTGCTGGGCTCCTGCTGCTGTGACTGATCCATGGCTGCAGTGTTATGCAGGATCAGAAGCCCCACTGTGGGTTTTTTCAGCATAAGTTTTTCCTGTACTGTTTTCTCCAGAAATCTGATCAACACCATGAATCCCCCTCTCCCTCTGTGCCACCAAAACACAAGATATAGTCCTGGAAATGACCCACAAATAACCTGAAAATAACTCTATAAATGCTGCCCCTTATTTGGGAGGAGTGAATGGCAGCACTGACATGGCTCTGGGGAGAGACAAAGCTCACATATTCTGGCTCCTGATCCCTACACACTGTAGCAAATTAAACTTGACATGCACTCCTATTAATCCAGCCTGGCAGGGGAAGAGCTGGATCCAGAGCTCTTCAGCAATATAATATAAAATAAATAATATCATATAAAAACCTGAAGATCTGGTAGCCCACCTGGAGAAGCAGGATGGGATGGGACAAGACCACTGCTGCCATCTTCCCTCAAATGAAGAAGCTTTCCTATTGCACAATTCAAGGAGTATTAGAAGGGTTACAGGCAGCTTTATCTCCAGGGTAGCCCTTGGCTTTGGGAACAAAACTGCCAAGAAACCATAATTTTTATTGCCACAGTTTACAACACAGTGATGAATGCTAAATGATGCCTGTTCACATTCAGGTGCCAAGAGAGTGCTTTAGGTACATTACCTGTCTGTCCTTTTCTGGAGAGCTAAGAAAAATAGATGTACTGGCATTTACATCTTTTTGTGCAAATATTCTCATTTGTGTTTCCCTGATATTCAAAGCATTTTACAGCCATGCAATGGTTAGATTTATCCTAGAGGTATTCTGTCTACACTGGGTAAACTCCTAAGGTGCTTCAACACTGTCTTGAACTCAGGTCTTCAACAAGACTCACCATACCCTGGATGACCAAGGCAATATCATATTCAGTTCTTAATGCACATCTAAGGAGACTGTTGGCAATAATCTTTGCTTAGACCCATGTACAGCTCCAAGGTAGCCCTGGTTGTTGAAGAACCATATCCCCTCTCTTATACAAAGCAAGAAACACTGAATTCTTTCCAGTTCCTCCTTGATTCACATTTGTCAATGTTACAGACCACCCTCAGAAAAATTATTGCAAGACAAATATACACAGATGCAGTGATTTTATTTGCCACTGCACTATTTTATGAGTGTATACTGCAGAGCCTAACTTCAAGGCAAGAAGACTTATGATGTAATTACTTTAGTATATTGTTGTACAATTTGCAACTAATGGAAAAGAAATTTACTGGCTACACTTCAGCTGTCAGAAAGTCTGTCTGCAGAATAAGAGTGGAAGGAATATGAGCTTTTCCCCGTGAGTGGAAATGTTAAATGACAGGCATTGCTTAAAATGATCAAACATTTTAAACCTGATCAGCTACCCATATCATAATAAGTAAATTTTCCTGCAAAGAAAATTAATTATTCTTCATAAGGAAACAGAAGCATGTGATATCAAGAAGCAAATAAAAAACTGCCCAGCACACCCACTCCCAGGAGAGTCAAGCCCAGTCAATCAACTTTCTAGCCAAGTGTAAAAATTAAGAATTCCATGTCCTTTTTTAATTGCTTTAATTGGTGGTGTTTCCCAGTGGACTTTCATGTTTCACTTAGCCTTTTTTCCCCCAAGTTGAAAAAAATGCATCTGATTATTAATCATGTAATTGGATTTCCAGTTCAATGTTTAATGTCTAACATCCCGTAATTAGGAAGAGCAAAAGCAGAGACTTGTCTTCACTTTTGACATAAGATCTTTTTGATGGAGAAAAAAATCGTTTATATCAAATGTTTTGCAACTTACATTTCTTAGCAGCTTGCCAAATCTGTTCAAGTGAGATGCCTGGTAGTAAACATCCCTTTCATTAGAAACACAGAAATTGGAGGCATGAAATTGAATGGAGGAGGATGGAAGAGTTCAGTCGCAGTTTTCACTGGCCCTAATATTCAACTTAATTTAGAAGGAACCCAAACTTATGTCCCTTGGAAATAAAATCAAAGTTTCCTGCTGCAGCAGAGATGAAAAAGCTGATGCAATCTGATGGGTATCTAAGCCTAAAATGAATTTAGCCTGTATCAAATAGCAGTGAATGTTTGATCTTTATATTTGGGACACTTGCATGCTCTCTGAAGCAGAGAAGCAGCTGTGGCTTTATCCATTCCTTTCCCCATTTTCTACCCTTTGCTCACTACAACTGCCATTGTTTGGAGAATTCTGATTAATAGTTCTGTACTCTTCTTATGGAGATAGCAATATAACATGTTTGCATCATAAAATTTCCCTTTACACAATTAGAATTAGAGCTATTAAAAAAATTAAAATAAAGGAACACCTTTGTTCCTTATCAAAAACACAATGAAGCCAAGGAAAACTTGAAATGAAAATAAATTATGCTGCCATCCAGCATCATGAATAGTGGGCAGGTCTTCATATCCTCAACTTCAGCCTATTTCCTGGCCAATTTAATGTAATTATGAGGATATTAAACAAATCTTGAAATAAGGCAGGCTATGAAGCCCCATAACCATGTCCATATCAGAAGGAAACCATGCCAAAGTTTCCAGTCCCAAATACCTCAGAAAAGCCTTTCAAGTCCCTTTAAACAGTCAGCTGTCATCTCATCCCAAGTTCAGCTAATGGGAGCTGAAAACACTGAGGTGCTGCCATGTTTTGAACTGAAGTATAATGGTGATGATCTGCTCCTTGATGAAGTCCTCACCCTACACACCAGTTTTCAGTTAGGACCTTTCAAAAGGCAATGAAGTGTTTACCTTGACTTCTTATTTCTTGTTCATCACCTGCAAGTTTTTGATCTCTTCCCACACATGAGCTATCCAACAGCAATCCTCTGCCCATGCCCTGAGCTGATGGACACACCCACACAGGAACAGAGGCACTCCAAAAAGACTCAGTGAGGAATTCAGTCAAGAATTCATAGATTAAATAAACTAATAACTGGTAATAACCATAACAATAAAAATTATAATAATAACAAAATGTCTTTTTATTGTCTCTGGGCACATATTCTGTATTCCCTTAGAACATCCTGAAGGCACATTTAATTGAGATACACAGAGGTGACTGTACTTCTCCAACTTCTTGCCTCCTCCCAGTGTGAATTCAACTTCAAGGCATATTTCTGGAGCAGGATTATAGCTCATACGAAGAAATCAAGGCAATAGAAAGGTACCTTACCCTGCAGTATGAGACATGTGGATATTTAAGCATCTTTTAGTGTGCACAGCACATAACAGGCATAGGGCAGCCTGTGACCTAAGACATCCAAAGCCGAAAGGACAGCCTGTTCTTTCATGCTTGGTCCTTCTCCTCTGCTCCTGTGGGACTCCAGGGTGCCCAGAACATTGGCCTCCAAGGTCACATCTGCCAGCATATCCCTCTCATCACTACTGTAACAGCAACCAAAATAATTTAACCACTTCCTCGACTGATTTTTCGTTTTGCATAAAAAAGGCAATGGTATTGATGTCTCTTCCAGAATAATTTAAAAAAATCCCACTCAAATGTTTATGCAAAAAAAGGAAATATTTTTATAGTAAAATGGAAGATATTCTGTAGAAAAGAAGCTCTCATTATGTAAGTAAAAGGCAACCAAAATTTACAGGACCCGAGGGGAAAAGGCCTGAAACAGAAAAGCCAAATCATTTCTTACCCATTTCTTAACAGTCTTAACAATGGCTTAGGGAAAAGAATTTATGAACCAATTATAAGTCTCCATAGCTCTATAAACCCAACTGAGATGAGCATTGACTAACATATTAACTTGGTAGGGGCTGGATTGTTAATGTGGACACCAAGATATGGCCACACTGTTCAGCAGCCTGGCCTGTGAGACTATTGTGTGCTGCTTTTCCCTGAGTTAGCTCCCACCTGTGTGCTGGGTTGGGTTTGGAACAGGAGCTGCTTCTTTTTCATGCTCCACTGAGCTGGAGACAAAGAAATTACAAATGAAGTTAGACCCTCCCAAAGGGTTACTTTTTTAAAAACTGCAGATTGGCTGTGAGGCAGCCTTTTATATGTGCAGTCTTCTCTGCTTCCTATGAATTGAAATATGGCTTTTAAAAATAATGTGAGTTTGGGGGTGAGTAGATCTAATAATCTTGCCCTGATGAAATTATTTACATGGCATTAGTCCATTCCTGAGCATTATATTAACAAGCAGTGTGCAAAAATAAGGAATATCTGTGTATGACATATTGACCTGAATGCCAAATACCTGAGATTTCTACATTAACAGGGTGATGGGTACTATTACAGCAATTATGTCAAATAAACCAAAGCTGACTCTGAAGGTCTGCCTACATAATGACAGCCAATAACATAATCATTGATGAGTCTGCAGCTGTGCTGAAGCTTATTCTGTATTAAACACCTCATATACTTTTATTTTGATATTGCTTGTAGGATATCTCCAATACCAAAAATTTCTGCTTCTCCCATGACTCAGAGCACTCTGAATGGGAAGGCAAGCAAGGAGGAAACTGTCCTTGGCTGTGGTCTTCATGCTGATGTAGCTTCTGAGCCAGATCTCAGGGGTACACTTTGATGGCCCCATTTGCCCACACCTGTCATTTACAAGTTTCCACATCTCACAGTGAAGAGGTCCACAAAACTTTTTCATATCTGCTGCCTCCTGGATTAACCTGGGCTGTAAGACTCAGAGAGGGAATTTTCTACCTCAGGAGAGAAAACAGCTGCCCTGTCTTCTTCTCACAAGCAGGCTGCCCGGGAAGCCAGCACAGCCCTTGTACAAACTCTGTGAGATGAGCCCTGGGGAGATGAAGAGTTAATAAATCTCCTGACCAGAATGGCTATATCTCTTTAATGTAGCTGTGCCCACCAGATAACACTGTGCTCCAGGAGGAGCAGCTTTTTTCTGCCCCATATCTGATCTAAGCTGGCTTAACAGAATTGGTCTGACTCACATGTACCAACCAGCCTGCTCTCCTGCAGCAGTGAGGGATGAAGACAAGGTTTCCCTCAGAAGTGTGTTGGTGGGATTTGGAGCCATTTCAAAAATATTGGGGTGCCAGAGAGTGACCATGTACTTTATCATCCTACATGCAGTTGTATTTTCATTTTCTGTCAGTTATTCAGTCCAGCAACACCAAGGCAGCATACAAGACTCTCTCCATGAAATTCAGGTTTCCCACTGGATTACTGTAGCTGTACAAACAAAATCTGTCAACCAAAAATTAGCACTTTAATCCCTTTTTTATTATTATTTTGCTTTCTGGATTGCAATACTGAAGGCCATACTGTTGTCTTTCTGTTTTATCTGTCCATAGTGAATCTGAAGTTACTAAATGTGATGCCCATCTATAAGTAGGGTTGGAAGGAGGATTCAGGGAACTGCAGATTTGACAGCCTGACCTCAGTCCCAGGGAAGGCTATGGAACAGATTATCTTGTCTGTTTAGACTGAATATTAAGAAAACTTCTTGACCACAGGGTTGTCAGGCATTAGAACAGGCTGCCCAGGGAAGTGGTGGAGTCACCATCCCTGGAGGTATTTAGAAGGTGTGTGGATGTATGTAGATCAAACATAAGGACATGTTTTGGTCCCTCACTTGTGTATATGAGGCTCTAGATTCGCTTTGTGCTCTTCTGCTGTTGTCTAAGTGACATGAAGGCTACATTGTTTTCTACATTAGATGTACTCAGGAGAATCTGATACACAGAAATGTAATTTAAAATCAGGCAGGAGGAATTCTTGATTGATATTCATCCCTCCTCCTTTATATGTACATTGCTTCAATTGCAAGTCTGGACATTGCCCAGTGTTACCAGGATCCCTGCAGGTTTTCTTTACACATTTAATTGACAGAGACCAGGTTCTAACAGAAGAAACAGCAGTATGTCGTTTGTCATTCCACGAGGGGCTTTGGGAAAGCAAGAGATGTGAACTGTATTCCCCAATAATTCAGCAAGACTGCACAATTTGTAACTTCCTGCCCTGTTTCCAACTCACTCCCTCTCATAAATCTATCAACATTCATAAAGAGCTTTGTGAAACTTTATATAACAGGGGACACCATACAAAGGGCTCAGTTGCACGTAGCTAGTTTATATCTCCAATTATTTTTCTTTTTTGTGTGTTTTTTTTAAAAAAAAAACACTGGCCTTCCCTCCCTTTTTCCCACTGCTAAAACTTGTCAATATTAACACCACGGATGGTCAATGAAACCAGAATGATCCGAATTGGTAACCTCATTTGCATACACACAACAGCAAAACCACACAGCCACCAGCCCATCCTTCCACAACATCCCCAAATCATCCAAGTCTCAAAACCCAAGCAGAAATTACATTTCTTAATGAAGTGAAGTCTATGACTTTTTTGTGACAAGGTAAAAGTGCCCATGAGTCGCCATCTGTTGCACATCACTTTCCACATCTCACTAATTTCTTCATGTAGTTTGAGAAACCTGTCTCTGGTCAAAAGCATCACAAAGCTGGAAAAGAAGCATTAAATTGATTTTCCAGGGCAATTTAGGTGAATATCTGCTGTGGTATATTTGCATAGCACTTTGTGTAGCAGAGGCATGACCTATTTTAATACCAGATATATTGTGATCAAAAAGACAGGTATCAAGACACAAAATGCTTCTTGGATTCCTTGAGTTTTCCATTCTGGTAACATAATACTACAGGAAACCCCTTTTCCTTCTGTTGGGTCTGTTGGTACATCATACCTATAATTATGGTGTCAGTAACCAATGATACAAATTCACAAGAAAATAGGAAAGAGAATTTGCCCTATGCCTCTTTTCTCCAACCTTGTTCAGATGCTATTGCTCCCTCTGATTTCTTCTTTACCTTCATATAATACATCCCAATTGATATTAAATTGCAGTTTCTTCAAGACAAAAAGCAAAACCTGTGGCTTTATTTCTGCACGAGCCACTCAGTACTACTGCTTTCCTATTCAAGACAGCTCCAAGAAAATATCCTCCTTCACTTTGCCCTGCCATCAGTCCCTATCAATCAAAGCCCTGTCTGCACTGAGTGACCAGCACTGAGTGCCTCAGAAAAGGTTACAAAACTTCCATAATTGAGTAATAATTCACCTTAGGGAAGTTTGGTCCTAGTGACAGGATGCTAGTGGGCAGCTTAAGCACTCATACACAGAGCTAATGGAATTAGAGGCTATCTGCAGTGTTTGGGAGGCAGCAGGCAATACAGTGGAGAAAGAAACAATGAGATGATTGAAAAGGATCTTGGACCACAGACACATTTTCTTGTTTTTAAGTAGTCATTCTGTTCCTTATAATAATTCAAGCCAAGGTGATCAGAGTCCTCAGAATTTGTATAGCCAGAGAAGAGGAGAGTTTTAACATGTACAATCTGAGCATCATAGACCAAGGACATATATTTTAGGTCTTGTCCCCATAAAAAGTCTTGCTTTTCCTTTCCTGAAGCTGCCATATGCTGCCATCATGTGAGCTGACAGCCAAACTGGTTTGGAGAAATAGTCCATCTAATACAGCAGGCTGTCACCAGCAGCCTTGAAATTTCCCCAACACACCTTCACAGCCTCTGGTCCTGAATGCACATATAGTTCCAGACCCAACAACACCTTACAGCAACCAGTCCAACAGCAAAACTCTGAACTTATCACCTTTGCTTCAGGTGATTATAGGCAACTAAGCTAAGGCTTTCAAGGGAAATTTGAAAGGCTCAAATTACACACAAACTATAAAATGAGTAATATGCACTTATGCCTCTTAATAGGACTGCCAGTGGCCAATTTGTTGCACTTTAGACCCCAGGTTTCACTGGCAGTTGAATACAAGTGTACTTCCCTGGAGTGTGATAACAGCAAAATAGGACTGACCAGGGGTGAATCCTTTTCATCTGAGTCACTCAGTAACATGCAACTACTCTGTAAACATAACAGTAGATGTTGCTTCATCAGTTCCTTCCAAGCTTATCTGCTGTAGAAAAGGTTAAACATATTGACCAGGTGTTGCCTTTTGTGATATGTTTATTTTATTAGTGCATGTCCTTGAACTAACGCTGCATTTCATCTACCTGCCAGGTAAGTGACTGAAGGAACTTGGCATCTGGGACTGAGAACTCAGGGGAGAGAGGATGGGAGGGAGATGGGTATATTTCAGTACAGATAAGGAGTTCCAATTCTCATGCTCA
>JANPWX010000042.1:3140312-3151292 GCA_024734555.1 Trochalopteron elliotii
AAAGGTGGCTATGTCTCTGCCCTACCGTGGGGCGTGATCAGCTCTCGGCTGATGCATTTTTTAGGTATGTCCTTTGTTTAGCAAAATGAGACAGCTGAGGACAGGATGCAGTCCTAGAGGCATGGTGAGCAGATCACATCTATCTTGTTCATCCATTTTTCCAGCTTCTGAGAGATCCACTGAAACACAGTATCACCAGAAAGATACGTGTTTTATAAATAAACAATGACAGGCAAAAAGCAATTGAATTAGATCCCCAAAGCTTTACTAAGACAGATGATCCTTGAGCACACAGCTAGGATATTAAACATAGTGAAAGTATAATTCTTAATTTCTAGGCATCTGCGAGAATAATTACCATTCTTTTGGGAGCATTGTAGTGACTGTAGCTGGTAGATGTCTAAATGAGACAATATTTCCTTTTGATATTGCATCATTAAGATAACTGATTCCTATACCCAGACAAATGTTTCATATAACTCTTTCCTCCCTTTTCGTAATGTGTGCAATTGTGAAAGAGGAGCACTGTGGGGATTTAGTGGCTGTATCTCTATATGAATCTGAACTGTGACATGGTGGACTTGCTGAGTTTATTGATTTTAATTTCTTATATTTGGGATTTATCTTCTCAGCTTTACTTAACAGCTGAGAATACTCACAATGTTGATCCAGAAAGCTGGCTACCCAAGGGCAAATTTCAGATCTTCATTTCTCCACCTGTGTACTTATTTTTCTGCTCCTGGAGGGATACCAGCTGCAAGGCTTTGATCCAGACTTTGATCAAGAGTGTCTGATGGGTTCACTCTGTGAGAGAGCTTTCCTCTCTCTCAGCCTTCATAACCAGAGCTGAGAGTATTGGGGGACTTTAAGTGGATTTCCATGAGTATCAGAGGGAAAGATCAGGCATTCCCTTTGAACATCCTTTGTTATTGAAATCTAGATTATGACATCAGATTTGGCTTGAAAACCCTTAACTACAAGGCACAGCAGTATTTCTAGGAGGTAAAAGGGTCTGAAAGGCAGGGAGTGATAGCTTAGGTGCCAAGATATTTATTTTTCCCAGGAAGACAACCAGAATGGTCCTGAAAGCAAAGACAGAGAAAACCTGGTGAGAAATCCCCTTACCAGGCTGTTACCTAGAACCACCATCCTGTTTTGCAGTAGTGAGGAAAAGTTTAGAGTTTTTGGTTTAAACCAGACTCAGCAATTCTCAGACCATTTCAGTGTAGGAAGGAGTGTTGAGTTAGGTAGATTTCCTTACTGGGTCATTTAAAGACCAAGCTAATAAAGAGCTTTATGACTGAGAAATCATGTGACAACATAGAAAAAGTAAAGAGATATGAAACAATAGATGGAGCATGTCTGTCATCCTCAGAAGAGGTGTTTCTTCCTGTGGATCACTGAACTTTGGTATCAGAAGAAGCAATACCTGTCAATGATTTGTGGTTCCCTTTACTCACTTAACTGTTCCTTTCCCCATGGCACCATTTTAATCTTCTTCAACTTCCTTGACCTCTATGAGGAAAGTACTTGTGCCCTATCATATCTCTCCATTCCAGCACTCAGAGCCATAGCCTGGATATCCCTCCAACCTTAGGTATTGCTGCCAGAGAGAATTAATGGCCAGGTTGCCAGGGGTAATGAACTCTAATGACTTCTCACTTGAGACTGTCTTGGTTCAGTAACACAGGGATTGATGTAAGATTTTCTTTAAAAGCTTTTACTTACATGATTCCTCGCCTTCTTTGGTCGCTCTACCCTCCCTTCCCTTCCCTTCTCTCTGCCAGTACTGCCAAGCCTGGCAGACCATTACTGCTTCCTCCATCTTCAATTTTGGGATGGGATCAACACCAGTCAGCCACAGAGCAGGGCTCTGCCCAAAGCCCTTTCCAGCTCTCCCTCATGCAAAGGGCCAGCACACATTCATGCCCATTATGGTGCTACAGTGGACTCATCCATGGACTCACTTATTCCTGCTGTGAGATTGCTTTGCCCCAGTGCTGTTTTCCTTGGCACAATCCATGAGACAAGAAAGAATTTTTACATCAAAATTGTTCCATCTCTGGGAAACATTTCCCCATGCAAGAGATCTACTGCACCCGTAATCGTGCTCAGCACTTGGAATGTGGTGACGTCTCCACATTTCATGACCAAACATAGTCTTTGCCCTTGTCCAAGGGTGGAATAGGTTCTTACCAGCATTACCCCATGGTCCTCTATCTCCTGCACTCGTCATGCTCATTTTTATGTGCTTGGAGGAAAGTTGTGTTGTCTGCTGCTCTGATGTCCTGCTGCCTGGGAAAGGAGACTTGCTGTGTTTGTGGTATTTCTGCTCTTCTCCTTTCAGCTTTTTAGGCAGCAGCAAGTTCTGCTTTGTGGTTCTCTCCTTCCCAATGCATCTGGTCTCACGAAAGTCTGCTCTAAAATTCATGAATGCTCATTGCAAGCTGACCCATAAAAGGCTCAGTGCTCCAGCTTTCCTTTCTTCTGGGACAATTTAAGTAAGGACAAGCCTCTGTTTTATCTGATAATAGGATAATGCACAGGGGTGCAGTTCTACCACATGGTACTCAAGCCTGGGTGCCACACCAGCTGAGACCAGTGTCACAGTAAGTTTATTGTCAGAGGTGCCAGAATGCACTCTTTGCACAGTAGCTTCAGATTAATCCTGGTATTAGTGAGTCCTGAAAACAAGCACAGAAGGTTTCACTCAACCAAAGCACAAACAGTTCTCACCTAGGGTGGGAGGGGAAATGATAAGGGTGATTTCATCCCTTCATGTCTAATGCAGACTATGACAGATGGGGGAACCATGGAGCATACAAATAAAATGGGACAGGAAGGAGAGCCTTCACAGTGGGAACATCTGCCTGCTGAGTTATCCTCCATCCCAGGTGCCTCTTGGGTGTTTGAACAGGAGTTACTTCATTTGCAGTCACAAGCACACACAGTTCCTCCCACAAACTGGTCATGCAGTGACTCTTCTCCAGCTCAGAAGAAGCTTCTCACACTCAGTGCCTTTCCTTGGGTAAAGCTATTTCAGGTGTTTTCACACTTAAAAGTGAGATTCCTATTTCCAGCATCAGACTGGACATGTTCACTGCCAATAGCTCTCTTACACCTCTGTGCCCACAGCAAATAGACCCTGCTGATTAACATAGATGCAAACTATCCTTTTAGCACTGTGATTAGTAAAATCAGAATTAAGAAACAAGAGCTTTTACGTTTTTCCTTTTTTCCCTACTCCACAAATAAAATCTATGGATATAAAATATGAATAAATCTATGGGGGTTGTTTAGTAAAATATTAATAAATCTATGGAATTATGGATTTATTCAGGATAGTTTTTTGGTTTCTTCTGGAAACTGTAGCTCAGCTTGAGTTTTGGTTGAACATATTCATTGAACCTACCAGATTAAGATTTGTCTCTGCTGATTTTCTAAAGGGGTAAATGAGCCCTGTAGCAGCCCCATGGCAGCCTGGCTAAACTGCTTATTGTGCTAACTAAATTAGTTATGGTTAGTTTGATAAATCTCCACCACATCATGCAATATAGATAAAACTCAAGACAATGGAGCAGTACTACCCTTTAATAACTTGAATCGGATTGTAGGTGAGTTCATGAGCTGCAGTCCAGGAGAAGCAGTTTGCTCCAGGCATTTCTGCAGAGAGATGGAGGTTGAATATGAGAATAAAGGTAAATAATTCTGACAGAGTTTTTAGAGGGCCTTCAGATAGAAGAAAGAGAAAGGCTTGATAGCACAGAAGATGTACAGGTGAGGGCTGAAAAAAGAGAAAGCAACCACTGTCAGGAATATTTCCACAGCCCAGCAGTCAGTATCGAATCCCAGTCTCTTTTTCTGTGCTCTCGAGACACTCCTAAAAAAGCAGCAGGAGCTGTGCACTGACAGAGATGTTTCCCTGCCTGAGCACACCACGGCCTGATCTCTGCACGGGGAATAAACCCTACAACAGGGCTGGGGCAGCCCAGAGGTTGGAGCAGAGGAAATGTCCTACAGGGAAGGCTTTTCCCTGCATCACTAGATCAGACCAGCACTCATGCAGGAGGCATAATTAAAACACAGTGCATTGACAGATAGCTGCTTAATGAAAAAATTAACGAACCAGCTCTGGAAGATACAAATCTAAGGAAAAACAAACAACACACTGGTGCCCAGCCTGTCAGGCTGTCACAAAAAATTGGTTTCATTATTTAACCACTGTTTTGTCCTTCCCAACACTTAATGTGCTGTGCATTTTTTCCATTTTTCAAGCAGTTTGCACCCTTGAAGCCCAGTTCCATATGGTTCTGGGGAGAAAATATTCAGTCCAGGCTCCACCTGCAGTGACAAAAAATTGTTTCCAGGTAGAGGGGAGCAAAAGGTATACATTCCACTTTTCAGGTTACTTACCTGCATCAAAAGAAAATCTAGAAGAAAATCATGCAGGAGATGAGCTAAAATTGGAGGTGAGAATTAGCAGCATCTCCACAGCAATGGAGAAGGAGATTTCCAGCTGGCCTATGCAAACAAAGCCAGGGGTGACAACAACTCATTAACTCAGCATAAACTATCTACCTTTTTCTGTTGTACTCTTTTTTTCTGCCAGATTAGTGAGCTGAATCAGCATAGAGAGGGTCCTACAGGTGCCAGAGCTTGGATAAGTGGCAGGATTTTAAATGAGTGGAGAGAAAAGAAGCTTAGTGAACAAACAGTAGGCATCAAGGAGAAGATCTTACCCCATCTGAGGATAATGTTAGTCTGTAAAGTTGGTGAGACAGGGATTGTACTTCAGCACTTCTGTGCACTTTTTGATCTGTACTTACATCTGTGGAAGACAGAATTTATAACACAACCAGAATAAAGTATAAGCTATGATGAACACACCACCACCTCTATATAGGAGTAGAATAAAATCTCTACAATATAATTGGTAGGTGGGTGTGAAAAGCAGCGATCAAGGTTATGTAGAGGAGCTGCTGTTCCTGCAGGACCAGTGACATTTGTGAATTGTGCATGGATTCTCCCAGAAGTCTGTTTAACATCAGTTGAAGTACAAACCATTGCCATTTTCTGCTCCTGTGGTTATGGCCCAGTGCACTGGACAGAGATCTCCTCCAGCCTCCACAGAGGATACCTGGCCTCCCTAGGACCAGCTTAGCAAGACTGTGCTAATCCTGATCCCTGCCTGCCACAGGGAATGGCAGAGTCCCCTACAAACACCCTCCCCTTCTTACTGTACCTACTGTCAGTGGGAGAGAGATGCCTCGAAGGTGCACAAAGGAGAACAGGCTGGCTCTTCAACACCAGTTTGACATTCTCACACTGCCCAGCTGCCCTGCAGACTGGCCTGGGGTAGGTGCCACAGCCACACAGCCACTTACATCAGGAAACCAAACAGCCTCCTTGGTGCCACTCAGCCCTGCTCATTCAGGAATGAGTCACAGCAGTGGCCATGGCTTTCCCCTGTTCCAGAGTCCCAGCATACACATCATACACATTTGTCACTTGTTGACCATACACTCAGAGATTTTCTCTTTTTCCTTTTTCCTTTTTTTTTTTTTTATGAGATAGTGAAGCTTATGGTGTATCTGATTAGCTAACATCTTCCTGGTGCCTGTGGGAATTACTACATCCAATGCTTTTAGGGAAGGGATTTGTGCTGCTTTTACCTGCCACTCTCCATATCGATCAATTGCTGCTTTCAGGAATTTATTTCTGCCATATTACAAAGATCACCTTACTTCAAATCCACTCTGTCTCCTGGATACGTGTTAGCAGGAGAGGTATGGCCTGTGTTGCATTTTCTTAGACTATTATTCTATATTAAAAGAAGATTAATTATAATGACTTCGTTTAAAATGTCATGGTGCCGTGAGATGACTTTCAGTTCCCCATAATTTAAGGTACTTAAGGCTACTCCTCCTGTTGTGTGTCCTGTGTTTGCATTATTTATATTTTTTTCTTCAGTAATTTTTCCTTCTGTGAAGTCTGCTGGGTAACAGCCCTGGAGCCTGCAGGCTTACATCTGCAAACAGCTCTCCCTCACCAGTACTCTGAGTGTCCCCTGGGAAGGGGGACTGCCAAAGGAGCAGCCTCTAGCAGGAAAGTGAGGAGCTTTCTCTAGATCCAGGACTGGGCCCCACCCCTGCCAGGCTTGGGCAGAGACACACGGGCAACTCAACACAGGGAGAGAAATTCAAAATGAACCCTCTGCCAGGTAAAATTTTATAAAGAACAAATAATAAAGAGTCTGCTCTCAAATATGAGAGTGTGAAGAATCCTTGTTTATAATCTCATCTGGTACAGAAATGATATGACATATAGTGTTATACTGCATGTTATATAGGATATTTTAATGGGGTTTCAGTGTCTGGAAACAAAACTTCAAAAGAAGAACTGTTTTCCAGCACTTTATGATGAGGTATGTTCTTCCCTTACAACACCCCCACACCTAAAATCCAAATACTATTCAAAAATTATGGTGACTTTAATTCAAATCTTCTCCTTCTCAATGCATTCTCACATGGAAATTTATAAGCTTCTACTCATCCTTGTTTTACAAAATAATAAAAATTTGAAAGTCACCTAAGCATAGTCATTATTGCTTGGCTGCTTGTCATTTCAGACAGAAATCTGTTCAGAAGGGAAGCCTTGAGCATTGCAGTCACACTAACAGGAGATATTTGTCCATGGTGAAGACCTCCCTGAAGACAACAGCAATACATCATTGGTAAATTTAATCTATTGCATCACTAGTTTGACACTCCCAGCCTCCACCTGCAGAGAGTTCCCAGGGACTCGGCGCTGACCCAGCTCGTCTCCTGCCTATATCCAAGGTAGCACACCAATCAAGGATGAAGGGGAAGGAAAGCTTTGGGAAATACCACCATATAAATGGAAAAAAAATGAAAAATTCCTAGCTTGGGTTAATTTCAGAAATTGTCCAAGAATCTAGTGTCAGCAAGCTTTCAACTTGATGATGAAGGTAAAAAAAAAAAAAAAGCAAAATTTAAAAAAAAAAAATCCTAGCTGATGGAAAGATATATATATAGATATATAAAAATTAAAATTCACTAAGATATAGTAGCTTCCAAGTCAGTTACTGCCAATAAAGCAAGTATCCAGGATATGTTATTTGTTTATATTAATGAAGAAAAGAAAAAAAAAAGTAAGTCCAGCAAATTGGGAGCATGGTGCAGAGAGAAACTTCCTGGGTCATAAAGTCCAGACTATGAGTATCCCAGGCACCACATAATTGACTCCTTTTCATCTGAGTTATCTCTGGTCTCCTAGATTGATGTGGAAAGAATGTAAAACAGGAGATATTAACAATCAGAAAGTAAAAAATGACTGTGTCATAAACAAAGCCACACCAGCACTGAGAGCAGCCACAAACGTAACAATGTGTAAGGCTCAGACAGGTGAGGCAAAGACTAAAGTGTTAATGAAAAGTCTGATTGATTTTTGAAGAAATGTGTTGTGGTCTCAATACACCTGTATCACAGGGGTGGCAGAGGGGCTTCTGGGCAGGGCATGGAAGGAGAGACTTCTGGTGCCTCACTCCCACTGTGTGCTGGGCTTTCTTCCACTCCTACCTGATGTTGTGTGAACATTCTCCACCCGCAGAGTTTCAGCCCATGGTGATGAAATGCTCAGCTTCATATAACCAGAAGTTGACAGGGATGGGAACACAGCTGTGTCCTGCAGGGATAAACCACATCTCTGGTAAGAGATGTTCAGAGCTGCTGATTCACTGCTTTTACCAAGTGGTTTATCATCACTGTAGTAGGCATCAGCATCAGTCCTCTCTTCCCTGTCCTGCAGCATCCACTAAGCTGCAGGGCTGTGTTTCCATTCAGTCTTCTTGCCTCCATCACCTTTAATCACCTCTAATTCACCTCTGTGAAAACTGAGATTTGGGACCTCAGTTCTCCTTAGGTAGAGGTGGAAATCAAAGTCTTCATCTTTTGTCAAATTAAAGCCTCATGTCTTTTACAGGAAGGGAAGAGGAAAACAATAGCAAACTACATGAGGCAGAGGGAATTGATTGCAACCAGCCATATGTAATTGTGTTGTGGGGGACATTTAATATTTCAACTTGATCTTTGCTATATCAGGAGAGCAAAGAAAATCAACATATGAGGAAGAGAGAGGCTGCAATGTGTCTTGATTTGAATTGTAAATGCCCACAGCAAAACCATGAGGTACTTTCAGACAATCTGACAATTCAGTCACTCCTGTTGACTGAATGTATGTGACCCAGACTGCAGGGAGAACCAGAAATCCACTGCACCTGCTTGGAGACAACAGTGGCCCTAAGCCATCATGGCAGGTCCCCAGCACAGCAAGTATTTAATCCAATTCTAGTAATGAATTCCTCTCTCCTCTTCACTCCTGGGTAGCTACAAACACACTGGCAAAGGGCTTTCAGACCCCTGCAAGGAGGAAAGAGCTTTGCATCCTACCTACAGTCCTTATAACTCTGACTGGACCAGCTTGTCTGTAGCACTTTGGCCACCTACCACAGAAATGCAGCTCCCTGAGGTGGATCAGAGCTGGCTCAGGCTACAGTTTACATTGCAGAGGGAATAGTTGCCCCAAGAGCTCCATATGCTCATCCTTTCCGACAGCCTAAAGCTGCCAAACACCTCTTTGTTTGTCCTGATCACTTCCACACTCACTCAGCCAACTGCAATCCAACTGTACATATTAATTATTGCAAAAGAGGGGGAGATTTACTCATTGTTCCAGATGATTAATCAGCTAGTCAGGCATAACACCACCCATGCTATTGTAATTGCAGTCAAATAATAATGTTATATGTACTGCAATCATATCCATCATCGAACGCCGGAGGAGCCTGTAATATAAGCAATGTCATCTCTTCACAGCCTCTACAACCTGAAATTATCTAGAATCTGGGATAAATTCTTAAAGACAGCTCATAAGATCAAGGTCTTGGTACAGAGAAAGACTGGAAACAGGCCAGTCATGGAAGCCACAATAAGAGAGGTTTTTTTGGACAGCATGTGGGGACAAGGATGCAAATCCCTTTACATTTTGGTTCTCCTGGCCTGGTGGTACACAAGTGCAAACAGTAGCTGGTCAAGAGGTCAGTGCACTACAAAATGCTGTTGCAAGCACTGCCCCACTCCCTGCTGCTGGGACACATCCCCCAGCCCAGGGCATGCTGCTCATCCCAGGAGAGGGTAGAAGCCACCCCTCACCACCTAATGGAGAAGAGACAGGCAGGGCCACGCTCACCAACATTCCATGCATCCAAAATCTTCTCTCCAGAGTGACCACCACAAAGGTATCTGGAGAGAGAGGAGAGATTTCTTGGCTGATTACTCCCTTAAAATAAACTGCAGTCTTCCTTTTGTTATCCACTCTGGTTTTGAAGCAGCCTGTGAATAGCCGAGACAGTAAATTTGTTTAAAAGAATTTACCAGGTTTGCATCCTTATTTATAGCTCTTCCTGGTTGGCTGAGTAAGTACCCCAGACATTAGGTTACCTTCTCAGTAATTCTCCATGCACAATTGGTCCTCTCATCTCACTGACCTTGTCACTGAACTTACTGGAATAAAATGTCTTGGCTAAATTTCTGTTCATTCATTCTCTTCATTCACATCTCAAACCAAAATCATAAAAATGTGACTATTTAGCCCCCAATCCTATTGCTCAGCAGCCACAATGTGTATTTTTTTCTCTGCATTCTCCATTTCACACAGGATCAATACCTCCTCCAACTTTCTAAACTAGCAAACTTCTGAGAAGGGATCATAGTCTTAGATACTGAAACTGGGCTGCAGCAAGGAGCAATTTTCACTGCCCATCTATTCATATGAGTAGTCAAAGTATGTATTTACTAGGGAATGCAGGTGAGGATGCCCCCAGTCCAGATCCTGCATAAACACAGAGACCAACTGTGCAGTCCCCAAAGCCAAACACACACATGGTAGGCAAGGGCACTGTCTACTCAACTGTCTCAACCCCTCTCAGATTCCAAGGCTGCTTTAAAACACCTTGTGCACTTACATAAATGTCCTGAACTCATCACAAGTTTGGGCCAAGCACCTGACTTCTGTCTCACCACTCAAAATAGACTCTACAAGGAATATCTGGCTATCTGTCAGCCTTGTAGCACTACATCATGCATCTTAGCACTGAAATGAAAAGACTTGATGATGTAGCCAAAGCCTAGAAAAAAGGATATAATGAAGAAGCAGCATGAGAACTTACAGTCATCACAGAAGGTGTAAAAAAGTGTCTTCTGTGCTGTTACTTTTTTTCCAGTGTGTATTTTGCCCAAGGCTGGTGGTATTCACTTGTTGAGTGGCTCCTTGGTGGTCTGCGGGAAGCTGATCAGTCTTCTCAGTGGGGCAGTTTTAGTTTGGAACAGATAATTTAAGACAAAGGCTATCAGCCTGTTGTCTGGCTTACAAACAGTGGCTGAGCCTGCCCAAGGCCTGCCTTCCAGTGGAACTGACACAGGGATCTTTTCTCGGCTAAGTAATGAGCTGTATTGATTTCCCTCAAAAAGAAAATTGGACTTTTACAAACAACACAACAAGCTGCTTGAGTCAGGATGTTGCTGAAGGGATCTTGTGACCACCACAGACTCTTGTGCTTATCACAAAAGAGAGGGAAAAAAAACCTCAGCAGGTTTTCTCTGCAAGGGTGGGTTACACAGTCAAAAGCAAATCTCCCTCTTAATACCTTGGACATGTACCAGACCAACATACCCTGCAGAGGAAATTGACATTCACTCATTTGAAAAGAATCTGCATGAACAACTTTGTGCTTGTTCTTGTGAGTCAAGGCCAAAGAGTGCACCAGGAGGCCACATCTCTCTCCAGCCTTTTCCCAGTGTCTTTCCAGTCTCATGGAAATGCACCCACTGCTGGCTGGACACCTCAGCAGCAAGGAGCACTGGGCCACTCCATTTAGGCCACCTGGTAGATCACTACTGTTCA
>JANPWX010000042.1:3156257-3167364 GCA_024734555.1 Trochalopteron elliotii
TCTAAAGCTGTTTGCATTAAACAATCCAATTCCAAAAGCACATTAATCAGACTCTCTTTGGGCTCCTCTTGCATGTGCCTTTCTCTGTGTCACGAGGCAAAAATACAATCAGCTCAGCTATCACATAATTCCCTATCCCAGCAGAGGAAGCCCCAGTTTGAGGGCCATATATATGAGTGATAGCAGGTCCATTCAGCATTGGCCTGGTGCCACTGACATCCATGCATCAAGAGGGCAGCCTCCCCAGACCTGTGCCCAACCATGGGGAGTTGGCCCTCACCAGTCCCTCACACTTAAAAATGCAGATCAAGAGCCTCGTGCAAGTCATTAAAAGCAGAGAAGAGCTGCCAGCAAGGGCTGGCTTTCCCAGGTGCTGACCTGCCTGCCTGGCTGTGGTCCTGTGGGGGCCCTCAGAAATCTGCTCTGGAAATGGTTTTCTCTGCTTGGCTATGTTTACAGCTCTGAGAAGACCTGGCAGGATAAGAGAAAAGACATCCCTGATGGGTATGGGGGTTCTGCTGCCTGCTGACAATGAAACTCAAGGCAATTCAGCAGCACAGAGATAAGCCATAAAAACAAAGACAGGTTTGTTTGGGTTTTCTTCTGCAGATTCCTAGAAAAAGACCTGGACTTAATGAGGTATTGCTGCAGCATCCAGAGGCAAGGCAAGCATGGAGTGCTGGTGTCTGCAAACAGACTGCCAGCCAGCCTGCAGCCACGGGAGCAGGAGGGCAGAGTAAGGCTGGGAGCCCCACAGTCTGGCTGCTTCCTCAGGGGTCTGCAGGTGCCCCTCAGGTGATGCTGTGAGCACTGGGGATGCACACACCTCAAGCAAGGACCATCATCCTGGGCCTCTGTGACCTTGGAATCCAGGTTCTCTTGCCCACCACCAGCAAATTGTAGAGCTGCCTTTCCCAGGCATCATGGACAGCATGGACTCACAAGCTCACCCAGACCAGGGATGCCCTTTCCCAGCAGGAAACCAAAAGGGACCCTAAAGACACCAAAGGACACAGAGAACAATTGCCACCACACCAAACACAAACCCAACCAGTCTCTGAGGACCTCAGTGAGATTTGTAATGGGGTGGGCAAACATGCCCACACAGCATGAGACCCCCTCCCAGAGGTCCTCAGCATCCCTTACTTCCTGCCAAAAAGCTGGCCAGGCACAGCTTCACACCAAGCTGAATGAGATCAGCTTTCTGGTCCTGTGAAGCTTCATCAGCTGGCCCATGTTGAATTATTTAAAGCCATCTTTTATTAATCTACCACAGCTTTTTTCACTCAACCTCTAGCAAGTCACTTAACCACTCTGAATGGGTTGCACTGGCTTCATCCCCATGCAGTGATGCTGGCAGAGGTGAGAGGCACAGGCCATTACTCTGCTACTGCTTCTGAAATATTCCAGCAGATCAAAGTGGTCTGCTGGACAACAAGAGCACTGGATTTACCCTCACTCTTGATGGGAGGTATTATCTAAACACACAAGTCCTTTTGCTGGGTTATGACAATACTTTTGTTTCAAAAACTCCTGCTAGGATAGTGTACATACTTTTAAAATGAGCTCAATGTAGCCAAAACCAAGCAAATTCTGGTTACAATACTGCCAGTGCCAGCAGGGGGGCCAAACAACACCACTAGAAATTGGGCACTCAAGGAAATGTATCCCCAGCCCCACCCCTCCCAGTGTCCATCATCACTTGACCCCTGGATACATGACAGGCTCCATGGCTGTAGCTCTAAGCCATATTGGTTGGACCAAACCAAGGGTCATTTTTCAGTCTCCACTCACTGGCAGGTGGGTTTAGACAGAAAGACTCTTTCTAGTTAAGCATTTACCACCAAGGCCAAGCAGCTGATTTCTGACTTGGGGACAGTGGCCCCACTCCTGCTCTGGTGGGGGATACACAGCACCAACCTGCACAACTGGTGAGGAATTAGCTGCCCTCCTTCAGGCAAGATGTCATTTTTCCACATTTTCTTCTTCAGGAATGTAATTAACCTGTATGAGGCAATTCTGTTTTCTTCTCAGTTTGTGTCCACTGCCCTGATAAATGAGAAGCACAGGAGAAAACCCTTCCCCATGAGGCCTCTTTCCCCACTGAAGATGAATGTGGCAGGAGAACAGGGTGACAGCCTGCACTGAAGTGGTACCTGAAGTCCCAGCAGGTCATGGCTCAATAATCCCAGAGGAAGGAAGACCACGTTCCCACAGGGGCTGCCGAAGACAAGGATCCAAGAGAAATTTAATTCATATCCACAGATGATACTCCCATGTAACTCTGATCTTTGAACACAGTCTGACATCCAGAAGATGTTCCAGCTTTACTGCCCACATAAACATCCACTGGGGCTGCTATCTGGGGGGAAGAGGGATCTAAATATTTAATTTCAGTCTATTTCATCAAATATTTAATCTATTTAATATTAATTAAATCTTGGTCTGAATAAACAGCTAAAAATTCACCTCTTCCTCCAAACATCTAATAATTTGGAGATGTCAATCTGTGCAATCCCAAGTGAGATGTCAATTAATAAGAGGGGAGGGTCCTATCTTTATATTTTCTGTTGCTGGAATTGCTGTGGTGGATGGTTTGCCTCCCACAGCATTTCAGATTGAATCTTTTTGCAGATGGGTGTACAGTAGCATCATCTGGTTTACACCAACCATTTCCACACCCAGCCCCACTGTGTCTCATTTTCCATGGACTCAATCTGTACACCCCCACGTGTGTGCCCTCATCCCAGTCCCAGTCAGTGCTGCATCCTCAGCAGAGGGAATCCATGAAGCTAAGGTGATGAAAAGAGCTACTGGGCTAAGGGCAAATAAAACCCAGGCCCCTCACAGGTGGATGTCACTGGTGTGAATGGTTTGATAATCCTTGACCACCCTCCTGACACGGTTGCACATCTCTCACATCACCCAGCAGCATGGTCAGGAACAGGCATTTCTGGGAACCATGAGCAACAGCTACAGCAGGAGCAGATCATTTCCAATGCAAAGGTTTAAGCCAATTAACACTGGGCTTTAAAGTTAGTTGCCACCATTGCATCTGTTGCTACAACCATCTTATTTTACTACAGAAAACCCTGTTTGGACCAAATCCCATCCATACCAGCCAGAACACATTCTCTAATTAGCCCCCACAGAGCCAAGAATGATGAAAGATTGCCCTGCATCCAACACTGCTTACCTTGCTCTCCTCGGTGCGTGCCCAGCTCAGCAGAGCAGCATTCAGCTTTTCTTTCCTCCCTGCTGCACTGTTTAAAAGCCATCTCACCCAAACACTCACTGGTGTTGATGAAAGCAATTACACTGCCTCTCAAAATGTATCGGATGTATCCTCATTACCCCGAGACAGCAATGCCAAAGGCCTAGATGGCAAATCTTTCAAAGTGAGCAAGTCAGGTGATTTCATTTGAGCTGGATATTTTAACTCTTCTGTCCCCACTAAATTTTGAGCCACAAGATATTTGTTTTAAAATAATAAATGCAGGATTACTTTTAGCTAACATTTCTGAAGTGTAAATGTTTGGACTGTGCTTAGGTTATAGGTCAAATCCATAACCGAGAGAAAAAAAAGGCGACTCAACTCCCTTTTCATGTTGGCCATGTGGTTGACTGGGATCGTGCCATTTCTCAGTGTTTTGGGTACTCCGTGGGGAAAAGGAGAGCTCAGTGCTGCATTTGGTGTCCCCTGTGGAAGTGTGCCCTGTCTGGGTAACAGCACAGCAGAGACAATGAGCATGGAGAGCTGTTTGTGCCAAGGAAAGGCTGCCTAAATTAACAGGAACTTCGTTCTGGCAAACCCTGTTCAAGGAGCCAGGTCAAGTATCTCTATTTCAGGTCAAGTATCTGCATCATGGAACCAAGAACAAACTCAGCCTTACACAGAGAGGACTTATCACTAGATTATCCAGAAATTGTGACTGCAGGAATCAGCTGGGAAAGGGGGGCTGCAGCAGAGTATAAATCAGCATCTCAGTGGCCAAGCTGCCAGGTCTGCCACACTCAGGGTCCAACCTTGCATGGTTTGGTTTGTAAGAGGAATAGTTGGTCCAAATTTTTCTAGTGCCAAAAGTTAACCTGGTAGCAAAAGACCAGAATTCAGCTTTTCACTCTTCAAAAAAGTTCAGTCAGTTCAGAAAAGAAGTTTGGCTGCAGTGTCCTAAATATTTATCTATACATTTATTTCATTTTTTACTCAAGGAATTTTTCAGTAACACCTTAAGGTGTCAATCTTAAGATGAACACTTTGCAGCAATGTCATATGCACAGATGAAGAAAAGGCAGCCTTCACCAGGAATTATTTTATCAGAGATGTCCAGGAGTGAGAAGCTTGTTCTTTTCTTCTTTTCTGTGGAGAGCAATTGAAAAACAAACAAGAAAAAAGGCCATAAAGTCATGGTCCAGCAAAACACAACTGTTTCAAACAGCAACAGAGCAATCTATTCCTCCATGTAGCAGCTGACTTAAAGCAAATGTTTCTCATGTCTGGGAGTGAACCCTGCAGCAGGTCACAGAGCTCTGGAGGACCTCAAGGTTGCTCCTGCAAATGCAATATCCTGGGCTGTGCCCAAACCAATTTGGGCCAAAGGCTGCAGGTGCTGCCCAGAGGAAAGCAGGGATGCTCAGGTCAGCTCATCTCTCCTCCTGACAAAACCCATTCACCCCATTACTCTCACACAGACCCAACTGCTGGCTTTTGACTCAAACACACTTTTGAAAGCCATCCAGACCTCCCTCTGCAGAGCACTGCTGACAGGAAACACATGTCAGTGGAATTTCTCCACTAGTGCAAAAGGCACTGCTGGCCCCAGGAAATCCCAGAGCACCTAATGACCCCTGAGCCTCCTGGGAAGGGTCCTCACTCTTCACTATTCCCTAAAATCTGCTACAGGCCACTCTCAGAGCCACAGAAGGAAAACAGGACCTCAGATCCAAGCCAGTACAGATGCTCTCTCTGAGATTAGCAAAATGGAACTGACAATCACAGTAACAGACTAAACTAGAGCCAGCTTAAGCAGTGCTGAGCTAGTTTAAGCCAACAAGTTCATACCTTTGTTGATGACACCTGTGCTCAAGTGAAGGAGTTGTCTTCCTGCTCCCTTTTATGGTCTATCCTCATGTCTCCCTGTTGGATTTGAGTGCTGAGACCCACCTCACATCCCCATTCTCCTGGATGTGAGATGATGTCCTCAATATTTGTGGTCCTCCTTGGGAAATGAGTACTCAACTGAAATGACCAAGAAGGTCTCCCAAGATGGAAGAATGTTCAAACAGAGCTCAAACATCAGTATCTCCATTCAATACAACAACCCCTGCTCCACAGCAGCAGGCCTCCTCCTCCTCTGCTCACATGACATCTCCCTCCTGGGACTAGCTATGGTCTGACACAAAAAAGGCATGGATTTTTGTGCCCTCCACAGCCCTGCTCACCATCCATCCCCTCTGCTCAGCCTTGAGCATGTTTGGGATTGTGCTGTAGCCTCTCTGCACCGTGCATTCCTGCACTGTGACCCCCAGATGGAATTTCACCTGGACTTCCCAGGACTCAGACTACAACATTTTCTGTTCCCAGAGGGGTTAGGATCTGGTCCTGAGCATTTGTGAGCTGAGTGAGTACCAGTAGCTACTGCAAGGGTTGGGCTGACGCAAATTCTGTTCTCTCTTCACTCCCTTTCTACAACTTGAGATAAGGCACAGAAATCACAGCTACTACAAACACTTCACAAGTCACAGAGATGTTCCTATAAACCAGCTGCAAAGAGCAGTTAGTACCATAGATGATGAGAGCTGAAAGGGGAGCTGTCTGCCAGGGCACTGGCTGTAATAAAGGAGCAATCTCGACAGACTTTGAACTTTTCCAAAGAACAGAGAATTAAGAAATAAGACAAAGACCTTCAACTGGTGAAAGTTGCACAGGCAGTGGGGCCACCTCCCAATGCAGAGGGAACCTTTCCCTGGGCAAGGGGATGTGGGGTGGGCCTGGGGGTACTTACAGCACAGGAAGGCTGATGGACATTGTCTGAAATCCGCCAAGGCTCCTCTGGGTCTGGGAAACTCATTTTGTGTGAGCAGAGTGACTCAGGCCAAGTCCCTCCCTCACTGGAAAGAGGCCCCTCTATGTGACCAGCTCCTTGGCCCCCTGAGAATGTGGACCAAAACCCCATGGAAACAAATGAATACATCAGTAGTTCTGAGGGGATCAGGGACAAGCCCTGGGCAGGCAGCCACAGGTCTCTGCAAGAACAGCCCTGCTGCTCATGCAGCTGTCCCTGGAAACATTTTAGGACATTTGCTCCATCAGAACAACTCACCTGAGCCCCTCCTGCACATCCCTTGTCTGGCACCTTTGTGCCCTCCTCAGGGGTCCCCACACAAGGGCTGGCGTGCAGTCACCCCACAGAGGAAGGTCCTGGAGAAACATCTTCCAGGGCAGAGCTGACAGTGGCATCTCTGCCTGGTGTTTGCTGAGCCAGCCTGCCTAGCTCCCATCCAGCTGGGGAGACAGGTCCCCCTCCCTCCCCTCACACCATTAACATTTCAGCTCCAAAATAAAAGGTTATAAAAAGCCATCAAGGTTCATTACATCCCTTAATGCATCATTTGCAAGAGAATGACCTGGAAGCAATGATGGGGAGGGAGTCAGGAGGGGGAAGGGGAAGAGCCTCAGTCTCCCAGCCCCAAACCCACCAAAATACCCTACTGTCCACACTAGAGATTTGGTAGCAAGGACAACTGACAGCCAGAGGGGTGGAGCAAGGGCAGTCAGTGGCTCTGGATCACCTTGTATCCCAGGAACTGACCCAGAATCTCCCATGGGGTCTGCTTTGTAAAACCCTCCAAGGACATCAAGGTCAGCCAAGACCAGAGTGGAAGCAGGACACTCCACCCAAACCAAGTTCAACTGGTCTGCAAAGGCCACCAGGAGGTGACAAGATGTTCATCTCTGGGCCACCATCAAGTGCCCTACACCCAGCAGTGATGCTGCCTGCACACCCTGGCCCCCTACCACCCTGCCAAGCACCTCCAGCTGCAACCTGGGGGCACTGGGAGAGTGGGGCCACTGGACCTGCAGCTCCCACACGGGGCTCTGGTCATTTATTTTCTGTGGAACCAGAAGAGTTCCACATTCAGTGGGAGAACATTCCCCCATCACCTCCTTCAGGGAGGGTCTTGGCAGCACTGGTGGAAGGGCAAGCAAGCTCTAGCTCCTGGGGGCTGAAAACAAAGGCCCACTCAGGTGGCCACTCCTGCATCTATCACAAAATGCTGCCTTCCAGCCTAATTGTTTCTTATCCCATTTGCAAACTGATTATTAAAACCCCTCACAATAGGTGCAAACGCGGCGCCAGGCAGGCATCCCCAGCAGTAGTGCCAGGCTGCACTCCCAGGGTGCAAATCACACCCTCAAACCCCACGCTCTTTTCTTTAACAAACACGTGAATGCCCTTACTCTGGCACAAAGAGGGGGGGTGGAAATACCCAAGAAATATCAAGGACTCATTTGTTATTATGCCACTGCAGAATGAACAGAGCCATTGTTCCTACCTGGGCTAACAATCCCTTTCAGGCAACACAAGTGCTTTTCCCAGTGAGTTCTTCAAAAAATGGTAAGACCAAAACTACCAGCAGATTGGTGAACAGTTCAGAAAATAAAACACAATACAATAAAATAAAATAAAACAGCTAACATTATTCAGAGGATTTTCACACTTGATCTGTAAACGTTCTTTTATTTAATAAAAATAATCATCCATTATAGCAACTTCTGCTTGTGGTTTGGTTTTGTTTTGTTTTTACATTAAAGCACAGTTTATTTGCTTTCCTCAGCTCTTGAGGATTCAGTTCTGAAAATGCAAGTGAATGTAAACACTGCTCTCCAAGTCCCAAGATGCATCTGGGGATACTTGGAGTTAATTAGAAAGTCAAAAGAGAGAGCAAAATCAACAAAACACTTCCCAAAAGTAAAAACGCATTTTTAAAGTCTCTTCCTGTGTACCATACAACTCCAGAGAAGGCAAATTCATTTATACATTCAACGTATACAAACTTTGCTTTCTCCAAACCATTTCTGTGACTTTGTCAGCATTTGATAAAGCTGTTTTTCTAACATTAAAAGACTTGCAGACTCATTTATTTATTGTGATAAATCAAAAGTTTTTCCTATAAATGTTCTCCAGAAATTTATTCATGGCACAAAGATGTTAGATTTGTTCTGTCCATTTTTGTTTTGGGTTTGGTTTTTTTTAGCACAAAGAGCTGAAAGCCATTTCAGGAAAGAGTGTAAAAGCAGTATTAACTCTCTCTCCTGCTCCAATCTCACAATATTTACACTTTAATAAAGAAAAAAGAAGAAAAGCTTAATTACACTATAAAATAATGGAGAAACTGGAAGTTAAGTTTCCCATTTCAGAGTTTTGCCTTGTATAAGACCAAAAGAGGGATGCTTCCCTATTTCCTAGGAAAGATGAGACTGGCAGGTTAAAAACTGAACTCCTTCTTAATTGAGAAAGATGACCAGCCACTGTGCACAAACCCCTTCCTCTCTGCAGGAAATCCTGCAGAAATTAAACCATCACAAATCACCACAGATGAGATAACATGATATGCAGAGCCCTGCTGTTTGCTTTGAAACATTACCTATTTACAGTTGAGGTGGAGGAAGCAAGTGAGCATCGAACACATTTCAGTGCTGCAGAGTGGTAAAATATCAAACAAGATTAACTCGTGGGGAGCTTGGCAGGGTCCCAAGGCTCACGTTGCAAGGGAGACAGTCTCTGTTGCCTGGGACATCCCTGCCTGCACAGCAAAGCCACCGCTCTGTCGGGCTCTGCTCTCATGAGTAATGAGATGGCAGTTGCCATCTCAGCTGTGTTGTGTCACAGGCAACACAGAAATTAAACACAAACAGGTATGACATAAAAAAATAGCAACAAAAATAGCCAGTCTGGTGAGGTCTGTGATCCTAAGCTTTACAGCCAAAACAACAACAAAAAAAAAAAAAAAGACAGGAATTTGGGAATTTTGATAATATTATCAAACTGTCAGGTAGAGAGATGGCTCTAGTTGTTCAGTGGTTTTGAGTGAGGGGCTTTGCAGGGGGTAGGAAAAGAAAGACTTTTAAGGTATAAAACATAATTAAAGCATTCACAGTTTCAAAGCTGCTTGCCTTACAAAAATTAAGACATTCAAATTCAAGAATACAATACTGTATTTTACAAGGGGGTCCAAATTCATTACATATACAACAGGGGGGAAAAAAGACACAACAAGATAAAAAAGCCAACACCTCTGGTGTGGCATACTCCCTCTTTGTTGTTCCCCTCGCAGAGCTGCACGATGTTTGCCTTTAAAGAGTCAAAGTGAGCAGTCATGAGAATATCCACTGAGAGATTCTGGCAAAAAGAAAAAAAAAAAAAAGAACGGAAAAAAGAACTAACAAAATAAACCAAGCAAGTCAAAGGCCATCCTCCCCTGGCAAGCCAAATGCCATGGCTTGGACCTGCGCTTGCCTGCTGCTCCTCACTGCTGCTGCCTGGTGCTCCCACAGGCTCATCTCAGGTTTTAAAGGCTTCCTGCTCACGAGCTGAAGGAAACCATCCCATGCAAGCACAGCCTGAGAGAGACATACTTAACTTTCCTAAAAAGTCTTGACTAGTCCTGCCGGTAACAAAGGGTCCTTCAAACACTCCTTTTCCTCTCTATCCTGCAGAGGATCCTTTTGAAGGCCCGTCTGAAGTCATGGTTGAAAATGGTATAGATGACGGGGTTCAAGGAGCTATTGCAGTAACCGAACCAGAAGAAGAACTTGAAGAGGGTGTCGGGCACGGAGCAGCTCTCGCAGACGGCCATCAGCGTGTAGGTGAAGAAGAAGGGGAACCAGCAGATGACAAAGACCCCGATCACCACTGCCAGCACAAAGGTGAAGCGTTTCTCCCGGTTCTGCCTGCCTCTCCAGCGGGACCCTTTGGTGTTCCTCTCCTCCTCTGTCTTCCTGGGCAAACTGTCCCCGGGCTTAATTTGGCTCAGCTTAGTCTTGGTCTTTCCTTTTGGTGGTTTCTCTGACTTCTTACACTGGTTGTTTTCCTGGTGCTCGGAGGAAGAAGTCTCCTCCATGTCTATGCCATTGACCTCTCCCTCTTGCCCACCACTGCCTCCTGCTGCCTTCTCCCCATTGAGCTGTGCCGTGGCTGGCAGGTCCTCCTTGTCAGCCAAGCCATTCTGCTTCTTCTCGGGGCGCTCTGCCCGCTTGTTCAGCGGGACCCTCGTTCTCCTCTTGGCTATCTGGTAGATGCGCATGTAGACCAGGATCATGATGAGGCAGGGGGCAAAGAAGGAGCCGATGCTAGAAGAGATGATGTACCACTTCTCATCATTGATCTTGCACACTGCCACCCCCTGGTCAGCCTGCTGCCCGCTCTTCTTCTCGATGGAGATGAGTGGTGGGAAGGAGATGACAGCCGAGATGACCCAGACGATGAAGATGATGCATTTGATGCGTCGCGGGGTTCGCTTGAGGTTGTACTCAATGGCTTGTGTGATGGACCAGTAGCGGTCCAGGCTGATGGCACAGAGGTGCACGATGGAGGAGGTGCAGAACAGCACATCCAAGGCCAGGTAGATCTCACACCACACTTTACCGAAGTACCAGTACCCCATCACCTCGTTTGCCAGCGAGAAGGGGATGACCAGCGTGGCCACTAGGATGTCAGCTGAGGCTAAGGAGACCAGGAAGAGGTTCTGGGGGGCTTTGAGAGCCCGGCTGGTGAAGACAGCGATGATGACCAGGACGTTGCCAAAGACGGTGAAGAGCATGAGCAAGCCGGCCAGGCTGATGAGAGTGATGGTGCTGTGCAGAGGGTACGGCGTGCCCCAGCCCGACCCGGCCCCGCTGTCGTTGAAAGTCCCATTGGTGCCGGGAGGGGGGTAGCCCTCCTCCTCCTCCAGCTGCCGCTGGTACTCCATGGAGGAGAAGAAGTGGCCCCTCTCCGTGAACGGACGCTCCAGGTTAAACATCAACCCCGGCTGCGCGGACACCCCCGCCCTTCGCCCCGGCTCCACCCGCGCCGCGCCCGGCTCCGTGCGCGGCTCCTCCGCA
>JANPWX010000042.1:3167762-3244374 GCA_024734555.1 Trochalopteron elliotii
CGCCGACCCCAGGCCGGCTCAGCCCGGCTTAGCCCCGCTGCACGGGCACCCGCGGTGGCCCCACGGCACAGGCTCGGCGCACTCGCTCCTGGCAGCCCAGGGCTGGGCAGGCAGCTGCCCTGCAGGGTGTCCCACACCTAGAAAGCCTCCCCAGGCGCTCCCCCCGACAGCACCGGGGCTGGCATCACCCACCTCCACGGCTGCAGCAGCAGCGTGGGAGCTTTGTAACAACAAAGGAATGATAGTGACGCTCCAGATATCCCACCCAGCCTCAACGCTGCCAGCTCTCAGCACGTACAGATCACTCACCTGCAGAGCAAACGCCCTCCAGCCCCGATCCTTTCGCTCCCAGCCTCTTTTCCCTTGTTTTCAGATGGTTCTAGTGATGCTCACTTGGTGCTCCAGATTCAGGCTGCTCTCAGTTGCCGTGCTGAATGCTCGGGCCAGTGAACTGATTTCCTCTGCCAGAGGAAAGCCTTCAGGGAGGAAGGCCTGTCATCTTTGTCCCTGTGCCACACACCATGTTATAAGCCAGGCCCAGGAGCAGTGACGCCCAAGAGAGGGAACAGGAATGGGAGAGACAGGGTCTGGGAGCCACAGAGCACAGCCTCTGGGGCTGGCACAGGGCTGAGTGAGGGAAAATGAGGGGGGATCCCATTGCCTGAGCAAGTGAGTGCAGGGCCCACTGCACTGGTGTGTCTGGGAAAAGGGCAAAATGCAGAGAGTAGCTTAAAACCTGTAAATCGACCCAAGATGACTGATATACCAACAGAAAAGATCTCTGAGTGTAAATGTGAGGTATAACCACAGACTTCACTGTCAGGATGAGAGGACTAAGTCACCTAAGTCTATGGCAAGGCCAGGTTGAGGGGTCAAGGATATGCTGGACTTTGCGAACACCTCATGCCTTCTGCTATTTGCAGGGGACTGCTGTGCTCTGCAGGATGCCTTGCTGTGCCTGGCAGAGGGTCTTCCTTGGATAAGGAGTCTTCATCACTCTTGGCAGAAGCCTCCTTGGTCACTGCTTGGGTGGAAGGACCTGGGACAGGGAAGGGTGCAGGCTGTGCCCTGCCTGCACGATCAACCCCTTCTGTTTGATCCCAGTTCTAACAGCTCACCTTCACTAAGGCCACCAGGGACTGTCTGAGACACTTTTCTCAGACTTGGGATGGTGCCTTTCTGGAAACTCTCTGCCTTCCCCTCATGCTCTCTGCATTCCCCAACACAGACCGAATGCCGATTTAAATGACAAAGCATGACCACCTGCCTTGATTTTCTGTCTCTTTGTAGTTAGACACCTTCAGTCTGCCTGAAGCTAAACACAGCCAACAAGTTGTTCCTGATCCACTGGATGGCAAAAGGAGCTTTGATCAGTTCAGTTTGCTGGGACAAAGAGCTCGAGGGGAACATGAGGCCAAAGGCCTGAAGAAAAGGGTTTGTCCCAGAAACACCACTAGAAAGAGAGCTCTCTGCAAGTGGGGAACAGCTAGGATGGTATTGTGTTCATCTCAGAGAGGGAAAAAAACTGTCTCATCAAAGGCACTTTCCTCTCATTGCCACCATTGTTGTGCGTGTGACATCTCTGTGATTTTATTAGCACCAGAAGTGCTCAGAGCTGTCTGCAAAGTGACTCAGTAATGCTAGCTCTCCCCTTGATTTTCTCTGCAGGTTATCTCATGGCTCTGCCCAGTTGTTGAGATGAAGGCTGGTCAGAAATTGCAAGGGCTGGCAAAGCACCCTGAAGATCTCACATGACAACCCGTGGCACACCTTGTCCTACAGGACAGCCATCTTTACAAGTCTATACCATGCTTGATGGTAATTCATAATATTCATAAAGCTTTAACTCCCAGAGTCCTGAGATTAGGCAAGGAACTTGAATTTTTAGCCCCTAGAAGACTGTAGAGAGAAGTTTCACAGGGACAAAAAACAGCTAGAAAAGAACATTGTTATATCAATTCCCTTGCGTTTGCATCCAGACACTCAATTTTTTGCATGCGTGCTGCTGACAACATTAATATGAGTAATAAGACTCTGCAGATCAAACTCAGTCGACAAGTGCCTGACAAGACAGCCCAAGAAACAGCCTGTTCTCTGCAGCATCCCACATGGAAGACCTGCAGGAGCCTGCCCTTTCCCCAGAAAGCAGCCTGGTTTCTCAGCAAAGCCCCACGAGGAATGGGGCTCGCCAGATGAGGGGGGATGGCTTGGGAGCACAGTAATGAGTGAGGCTGAAGGCTGTCAAGCCTCCCGTGATGGCTCCCCCTGTGCCAGCTGCCATCCCAGAGGGCAGCAGTGCCCTTTCCCGGGCTCGGCGGCCGAGTTCGCATTCAGCACGCGCGCCTCGAGTGCGGCCCCCGCAAACAAACTGACCTTTACAGCTGGTTTCAGGTCGTTAATTAGGCATGCTGCCTCCATGTTTATACATCTCTTCCACTCCTTGACTTCCAGCATCATCTCCATCGAGGGGAACCGGGACCACCCTCCCTTCTTGGGGAGAAGGAGCTGAGGAACGTTCGTGTGGTCTCGGAGGTGCTCACAGCACGAAGCAAACCACATATGGAGAGAGAATCTCTGGAAAGAATTGCTATGGTAATAAGGCTGCAAAATATGTGTTTTGAGCAAGCAGCCCCAGGAATTGTTTATTTCCAGAAAAGGAGTGAGACTCTGGCAGGAGAAAATTTTAAAAATACTGGTGAAGGACCAAGGCTTGCTTTTTAGACAGTCTGGTTCAGCCCTAAAGAAACTGGACAAACCTAAGACTGTGTCAAGGCACGGCAGCACAGACTCCTGGGGGGACCACATGAAAGGGGCAACCACTGGAAAAGGTGCAGAGATTATTGCTCAGCAGAAGCTTTCAAGAGCAACTTGACACAAGCACAAAAGAGGGAAGCCTTGTAGCTGTGGGTGCTGTGCACCAGGAGGTAAACAGCAGTCACAGTTTGCTTTGCATGAGGTCTGTGATTTGCACTGATCTCAATATTTGCATATCCATGGCAGGAAGCCCTTTTTGTTGCTGTGTATTTTGATCATGCTACTGGGCTTATCCGAATGTATCAAAGCAGGATGTCTTTCAGAAGGATTTGCCTTACTAACTGTTCAGTTACTCTTGGGAGTAAGGCACTGAAATCCCACAGCTTGTGACAGACACCCTGTGGACTAATGTCTGAGTAGCCCTTCACTGCAGCTTCAGCTTGGTCAGTTTTCCTGCAGGTCCAGGACAAACCAGCAGAGATGCACCCAAGACACACAAAAAAATTGTTTTCCCTTTTACTGTGTTAACCCCAGGAGGAGAAACAGGAGCTATCAGGGAAGAGGCACAGACATTCTGCAGGCAAACCTGGCTTTGCTGCATTTATGATGTTGCCACTGCAAAGTAATATAGCAAGCACACAATTTCCAGGCAGATGTTTCTAATGTTATGATTCCTATTTTCCTTCTGTTTCTAAATTGAATTCAAAAACTGTCTAGTGTGGCCACCCCTCCAGCTGCTTTGAGACCCCAGGCACTTTTCCTCCTACACACATTCAGACCCACAGCCCTTCCATTCCCCACCCCTGCTGCACGTGAGAGTTTGGGGTTTACTCTTTTCACAGATCTCACAGCAATAGCTCCTGCAGAGCCAGGCATGTTTTTCAACAGAGTTATTCTGAACTCAGCTGCTGGATGTACTTTTCCAAGTTATTTGAATAAATCAGTAGGAAATTGATAGCTGCAGCAGTGGTCTGTGCTAGCACCTAATCCCCTTGTGAGCAGAGAGGCTGCCATGGTATCAGATGTTCAGAGGGGAAGGAAAGGAGACACACTGAATATTACCTACAGTGGCAGTTCTTCACTCCCCCCATCTGCAGACACCTGGCTCAAAACAGCCCAGGATGGATACTGTGTGACCACCTGCTCCTCAGGTGCCTTTTTTGCAAACAACTTGAAAGCTCTGCCTGCCTTTCCTCTGCTGTTCAGGTTGCCTGCCCTGTTCAGCAGGATTTTAACTACCAAATTTGATTGCACAGCCCTAAACCAACAGCCAAGAGAAACATTTCCATGCTACAGATTATAGGGTGGCAGAGTCAGGGGTGAGGCTGACATGAGGATTGTGCTCATGCAAGGTTTATTCAGTGTTTTCCCTCTTGCTTCTGCCTGGGGTCACAGTGGCCTCTGGAACATAACAGGCTCGTTTCAGCACTGCAGATGGAGCGATGCACAGGAAACCTCCCTGGCTGTCTGCATGTCACTGGCTTGTGCCCCTCAGGCACTTCAATGCCTATGGGAGAAGGGAGAGTGAAATGTGCATTTTCTCTCTGCAGCACCCACAAATGCACATACACACATGTACCTCTGTGCCAAGCACAGGGTGAGTGTGTTTTTATGAAGTGTTGTTTTCTTTATTCAGTTCCCTGTTAGGGACTTCCCCTTCCTCGCTGCATCCTGCAACACGGCCAGAACTAAACACCAGGGGGCCATCCCTCAGTGCTGGGGAGCAGCTCCATTCCCCTCCCCAGGCTCCCCAGCCTGCCAGCTCACAAGACAGATCCCCCTGAAATTAGCCAAGAAGAGTGGAAACATAGTAAAAAATAAACCAAACCGTCTATGGAGCATTCCTAATATCCTACAGGGACCCCTTCCATACTGCTCACTATCTCGCTCAGGGGGCTGACTCATTGCCTCTCACAAAACCCTGCACCAGACTACAGTGGGCTTTTCCATACCTAAGCACCTCATAGCCAAAACACAGTGAAAACACAGCCAAACCCTTCCAGCCCTAGGGTAGGTGGTACTCCTCCTCAACCTCTGGCCCCACTCCTGCCTGGAGGTTGCCCACACACAGCCTTGCTCCTGTGGGCACTCCCTGATCTGCTCCTGTGCAAAGACTCCCCTCAGCAGCAATGCCCAGCAAGAAATAACCAAGCCAGAAGCACTGTCACACTCCTGGAACCAGGGCAAGCAGGGCAGTGTTCCAGCCAGTCACGAAGGGAATGGTTCTCCGAGCCTGCACTGCAAAAGCTCACCCCGAGAGGTGGCAGATGCCCCATTCCTACAAGTGTTCATGGTCAGGGTGGCTTGGGGCACTGAGCAACCTCATCTAGCTGAAGATGTCCCTGCTCATTGCAGGAGAATTGGATTGGACTGGATGACCTTTAAACTGCCTTCCAACCCAAACTATTCTATGATTCTATGAAAGCAGGTAATCCTGGGCATGCAGAGTGGCACCCAGGCCAATAGTCAGAGAACAGAAAGGTTGGGGACCTTATAACCTTCCCTAAGTGAAAGCAAGAAAGTTTCTGCAGCTCAGCAAGCAGAGGTCTGAGCAGAGTCAGCCTATGTTTAAGACAGAATTGAGACTGTGTCCCTTTAAAGCATTTAATTTCCCATCTGGGAGACGCTGGCATTTAGTTACTCAGCTGAGGAGTAACTCATTCCTTCAGGTTCCACTCCCCAGTGCCCAAAGATGTGCACCTGCCCTTTTCCTCCCCATTCTCCACCATCTACTTTGCTACCTCTGGGGCAGGGGCTGCCGTCATCAACATTCATTCAACCCCTCTTGTGAAGGCAGGCATGCCCCAGGGGAGCTGTAACTCTCCGGTCCATCACCCATCCCCAGCAAACGCCTCCAGCACAGCCAGAGCAAAGCTTCCAGTGAAGCAAACAGTTCTGAAAAGAGATGGCACAAGAGGGAGCAGCCACGCAGTGATTGCAATTCCCACCTGCCAAGGTGTGAGTCTCACAGCAGGTTCAGGTCCTCATGGGGAAGAGGAAGCAGATCATACACCCTCTTCAAAAACCAGACCAAAGACAGGCTTTCTGTGCATGCCTGCGTCAGGCAGGTTTGCCATCTCTGTCTAACACAGCTTGCCACGTCTACATCAATGCAGGGTGGCAGCACTGGAGTTAAAAAGATCAAAGAGTCAGGGTGGCAGCAGCCGTTCTTGAAGGCTGAGCTGTATAAAATGTCCAGGGAATAATTGCCTGAAATTGCTGGGTTCCCAGAAAGCAGAGCACGTCAGTGTGGTTTCACAGGGAGGGAGGCACAGGGAACACAGCCAGACTTCTGTGTTTTCCCTTATTCCTTACTTCACCATCTAGTGGCAAAAGCAAATAACACTGAGGAGCCATCCAGGAACTGCAGCAGCTCTGGAAGGAGACCATGCTTTGCACCAGCTCCTCCTGCTTACATCAGCTGCCTCAGCTGGGGACACAGAGGAGGACACAGAGCCCTGCAAGTCCCCCAGTCTTAAATCATGGCCCTGTATAAACACTCCTCTGCACAGGCTGAGTCCCCTCCCAGAGGGATCGCTGCTCATGCTGTGCTGCTCTGTCCCCACTGTCCCCGTGCCGGCTGTTCCCACTGGCTTCTGGAATTTCTCCCCAGGCAGCAGTTCTTCCACCCCTACTCCTGCCCCAGATCCTGAGGGGAGAGTAAGCATAGATAGCCCAGGCCTCCTGGCAATCAAACCCAGCACAGGCTGAGCCAAGCCCCCAGGAAAAATGCCATGGTGAGCAGAGCCCTTCCAAGTTGAGACTTTTCATTCCCCACCTCAGATGAATTGTTAACCAAGGGTGCAGTGATCAGAGGAAAAAAGGTGGAAAGGGACACATACCTCCAAGGAAAAGACTTCACAGTGGACTCAGCTGGGTGTTACAAGTACCTGGGGTGCTGGGGAGATCTTGCTTTCATCAGCTTTCCAGAGCTGTTTTCTCCCTGTGCTGCCCCTTTGCCATCTGGCCATGCCAAAGGGGAGAGTTCCACCAAGGCCAGGCCTCCTTTCCACATCCCAGGCACAATCCACCCACTCAGACATGGCAGGAATGCTTGCACACCATCTGCTCCATGAGAGGGTACCTGTGTCTGCAGGGAGACTACCCAGAATGGGTCACAGCGGGTTCAGCCTCCAGACCAGGGCCAAGTGCTGCCCCACATTGGAACTCCAGCAGGTCTATGGTCCAACACCTTCCTGCCCTGTGTGGTGATAGCCAGCAAGTCAAAACCAGGGCAAAACTATCTTCATCTGGTGGGCAGAGGATGAAGAGTTCTTCTCTCCAGGGCAAGGGTTTCCATCCTCACAGTGGTTTGCAGATTCTGCATCCATCATCACTGCTGTGCTCATTCCCACACTGCCTACAAGACAATTACCCCTATGGAGATTGCACAGGGATGGTGCAGATTGCAAGGCACAGTCACAGGAATATTGCATAGCAATATTACAGATAGCAAGGTACAACTTGTTTTTTTCCCTGACAGGCTCAAATTAAGTTTAAACACCAGCTTTTGAAGTATTTGCTTATTCAGCACTGTCAGTTGCTTTTCAGCAATACAGACTGGCTCTCTCCCCAGGAAACATTCATCCTATCTGGGAATCAAGGGTGGTAATGTGTAATGAGGACAAAGCACTTAGAGAAGGCAGGCTGAGTGAAGCACTGTATCTCCACTTGCACTTTCTCAACTCAGATTTTCCTTTTCCCTGGAAGCATCCGAGGTACCAAGGGAAATTCCTGCCATACAAAATTCAAAAGCAAAATAATCCATGTCATTCCCTGAAGTGTAACAGAAAACTGAGTACATGTCAGTAAGCATTAATCTCTGCTGCTGCAAACTCTTTTTTTTTTTCCTGAGAAGTAATTTTCAACCCTGAACAAAACAATGGCAGATTCTTCTGCCACGACTTTATCTTTGCACTCTGATGAAGCATACAGCAGGTCAGTGGTCCCATCAACCCAGGATGCCATCCCCATTTTCACAAGGCTTGATGTCTCTAACACCCTCTGCCACTCCAAGAAAAAACGATGGGAGCCACTGCTGAGGGAAGGGAAAGGAGCAATCTCTGCTACTGCGTGTATATTCTGCTGTTCAACTTGTCAGACCCAGTGAAACACAGGGGCAGGAGGAGCAAGAGGCAAAGCAATCCATGAGAAACACTGGAGCTCCCGAGACAGGGAGCACTGAACCCATCCTGAACTCTTTCCTTCCACTTGTTGAGGCCAAGCCATTTGCTGGGCAACAACTACAATGTGGAAATTGCCATACAGCATCCAAGCACTTCCAGAGGCCCTCAGACACACACAGGAAAACAGCACAACTGAAATCTCAGCACCCTTTCATTCTAGCTAGGCTAAAAGCATCCCCCAGATCTTCAGAAAGGCAGCTCACAGCTACTGCAACTGGCTCTAACTGACAGCACATCAAAACCATTTTGTTGAGGAGCCCTTCTGATCTACCCACCCAGCTGCCAGGCTCATGTGCTTCCTAGGAGGGTTCCCTGTGTCCCCATTGATTCCTCACTACAATCCAATTTCAGTTCTCCTTAAGCAGAGCAAAAGACAAAAATGGTAAAAAATAATCGTGTAACAAATATCTTTTAAAAATGTACATTTTTAAATGTTTCTGGGGAATTACATGTCTGTATGAAATGTCATTTTCTTATTAGTACTTCACTAACAATTTAACTGTGGGAGCATGTGGGTTTTTCTAAAGCAGAAATGATGATTATTATTAAACATTACACATATTTCAGAACTCTTTACCGGACTGTTAAGCATTTTGTGTCACTTCAAAAATTAAACTATCCACCCTTATTCCTAAATGGTTTGGGGCACAGATTGGCCACAGAATTGCCATTTAATCAAAATTCATTATTTTCTGAGTCTTGACATGTACCCCAAGCCAAATCTTTTATCTGGCAAGTACTCAGACATCCATCCCTTTACAGGGACTCTGAGACACAATGTAAAAACCTGGCTGCGTCCAAGGAGCCAACAGAGAAGCTGTACAGCAATGCACAGCTGTGCCATGTGCAGCTGATCCATCTTTTTTATTTTCCTCTCCCAGCCATCTGTTCCCAAATCCTGTTTTTCTCTTGGTGTTTCCATTCTGCAGTAGAACTGGAGAAAAGGGGCTCATAACCAATACAAAGCAAGTTCAGAAGAACTGGCTGCACCAACAGGTACATGGGGCAGAAGTCACTGGTCCTACACCATCTTTTTGCTTTCCCTGCCTTCCTCCACTTACTTCAGCTCAGCACAGTGTGGGAGGCACAGGGGTGAGATACCTGGCTGCTGGCAAAAGAGTGAAATCTGAAGTAAGAGAGTGGGCAGGTAAGAGCACGAGTGGAGAAGCTGAGATCAGAGTTCATAGGAGTTGAAGAGCTCACAGGGGAAAAAGAAGCAATGCTAGAGAAGCCCTTCCTTCTCATGGGGGATTCTGCTACTTCCAGATACGGTTCTGTTCTAAAGTGACATCAACCCTCCCCAACTAACAAAAGCTGCTTCAGAAAAAGCATTGGCCTGGCCTCAGGACCATCCATCTGGTGGAGCCACAGACCCAAGAATCTTGGCTGTGCTCTCCTCCCTGCCTGTGCCTGGAGCTGCAGCCTGGGCTGCTGATAGCATCCATCAGGAGAGGCTGGCAGGGTCCCACCCGCTCTGCACTTGGCTCAATTTGCTTTTAGGGAATTGCCTCCAGTGCCTTTCAGTCTCTCCAAGCAAACTTCTGATTCCCTAGTGCTGCTGGGACTGTCTCCTGGTCCCCCACATCAGAACCACATGGCACTGTCTGATGTGGCTTTTTGGGAGGTTGGAAATGCCTGGCAGGCCTAAAAAGAAGTGCTTGACCTGGAGATGATTAAAAAGCCTGAAATCAGAGCTGCCTCACTGACCAGAAGCTCCACACCTAGTTAAATCTCTTACCCACTGCTGCTCTGGCAAGGATAGATAATTCTAAGTTAGTTATAACTTCCCACTCAGTTACCATTACTTGGCAAAGATCAAAAAAAAGATTAAATGCATCCAAAAATCTTGGGTCATAAGGAGAGAAGAGTTTTACTGCACTGTCTTTCCCACGGCTGTTTTCAAACAACGTCTTAAGATTTTCAAGGAAAAAATGTATTTCCATTAAAACTGACCACATGAAGTTTGGAAATCACTTTGGGCAATACAGCTGTAATAATGCAGGACAAAATGTAAACCAGCTACTTCTAGGTCCAGCAAAGCCAAGTACCAAACTACAGCAAATTAAGGATTCATTATGAGTCTTAACAAAGAAATACTTTACTAATAGGAAAGAAGGTGTTGTGGAAAGAGGTTTTAAAAGGGAACACTTGTCTGCAATTTTGCAGATAGCATCTTACTTGGAGGCAGTGGGGTAGATTGATCTCTAAAGACTCTTAGAAGGTTTTGCACAGGAAAAAAATAGTTGCAAGGCACATAGTCAGATCATTAACTGTGCAGCCCAGGCTGCCAGCTGCTCACTCAGAAACTCCAGATGGCTCCTCCTCTAAAACATCATCATTTGATCTTGGTAATCAAATTATCTCCCACTCTTACAATCCAAAGTGAGGCAAGGGTTGAACGAAGACACGATGTATTTTGACTGAGATAGATTGTGAAAACGAAACAAATTAGCTTTCAAGGCAGTCAGCCTGTTCCAGTTGTATCAAAGCTAACCATCTCCAGCCCTCTAACACCTTTTTTTTCTACCATGGCCATCACAAAGATGGTCACAGCACCAGGTATGCTCTATAGAGCTGCCCAGTGTTCAGATTTCATGCAGTGCACTATGTACACTAAACAACACAGCAGGTATCTAAAATGCCCAACTCCCACCAGTGGAGAGCAGGACCTGTCCTGGAGAGCAGAACTGGGACACTTGGGCTGGATTAATCACACAAACATGTCATCTGTTTGTCTGACCAGAGACACACAAGACACCCTCTGCAGATTTCTGAGGCCTTTTGAACAGCCTTGAGGACACAGGGTGGCAGAAACAAGACACATTCTTCACTTTTCACTCAATTAGAGGCAAACAGCATGGTTCTTGATGTCAGGCTCATCTGGGGATGCTCACTTCAACCATCTGAACAAGAAGTGGTCACAACCAGCAAGTACTCCCCAGTTCAGGTGGTTGCCAAGGTCTGTTGGCAGGATGCTCCCTGTCATAGAAGGGTCAGGAAAGACTCCTTTTCTTCTCTCTCTTTTAACTATGTGAATTCCTTATGTAGCTTTCTACAAAGACTTCAAGGAAGAAAATAAAATCCAACCAGTGTGGTCTCCAATTTCTCTTCCAAAAAACAGTAATACCAGAAATTTCCCAGTAGTTTCAGAAAGTGCTGGGCTTTGGCAGTTTAAAAAGGTCAACTGAAATATTCAGAACTCACATCTTCCAAAACAATGAACTCTTACTAGCATGAAGAGAGTATTTTAAATCCTGGCATTATTAAAATCAGCACACTATGAAAAAATTCATATTAATTCTGTTTTTTTACACCTAGTTGCAAGAGATGATGGAAGACAATTACAGCTTATCAGAAAAAACAATTAATTACGGCAGAGGGTGGCCTGCACCTGAAGTATAAATCCCAATCTGATCCTTGCCTAGTGGGATTATTCCTCACCAGAGCTTAGTACTAAACTTTATCATCCACTCAACTTTAATTTTCATAACAGAACTGTACTTTTATTTCACAAAGCAGAAGTACACAAAGAACAAAAGAGGTTGCTAAAGACGACAAACTAGGAAAAAGGCTCAGAGCTGGGACTAGAAAACCACAGAGGAAGGCAGCAAGAATTATCAGAGAATGGAAGAGGTTGAGTTTGGAGAAAGCTAAAAAACTAGAACTCCATGACTTAAGAGAAAAAATCCTGCCACTTATGAAAATAAACCCAAAACCTTCAAGAGTGGTGAAAAGCAGATGAACAGGAAAAAAACCTGTTCATAAATTTCTAGTTCTACAAGAACTAGGAGTTACCAAATGAAATAAGGTGGTGTGGTTCGAAACAAACAAAAGGAAGTACTTTTTTACCCAGCACATAATTATATTGTAGAATTATTAGACACAGGATGTCGCAGAGGCCAGAAATACAGAGAGATGTAAAAATTAAAAAAAAAAAAAGAAGAAAAAGGAAAAATGAAGTTTCTTCTGTGAATTTGCTTCATCTATCAAGGTTACTACATGCAGTGATGCAGATGCTGTTTCCTTTCTGCAAGCCCTTCAGACGGTGCTTGGTGAATCTGAAGAAGTACAGCAGAGGAACTGCACAGTCCTGTTGTGCACATCTGCACAGCCCTGTCACACAGGGTGGATGGCAGGAGGTCCAACACCATGGCAGGGACCGCCATGCTGGGGAGGAGACTGCCTTGTTTTCAGATTGTCTGATCACTTATGGTTACAGGGACTCACTCTCCTCAAAGACCAAAATTTAGGTATTTTGATCAGACCCTCTACTGACTTTAATCAGCAGGTATTTGATGAAATGACAGAAGCACTCATTATTGCACAACTGCTGCACACTATGACAGCTGGTTCCAGCTTTTTAAAACGACTAGCTACAGTCCTCTTCCTCTTTCCCCATGCCCAAACTCCTGAGGTCTTTCTATTCTGACTTCCAAGGACACTGGCTTTTTGTTTGTTTGTTTGTAGGGAACGATGTAAGCATGACTTTCTTGAAGCAGTCTGTGCAATGAGCTTCACAGAGCCGGAAGATATCAGTTTAATCAGGGCCGTGGCAGCTTGGCAATATTGTCTTTCATTAGACCTGAAGATTAAGTGCTGGTGTCTGTCTTTTAGGCATCACAATTCTATACCTACTTTAATTTTGTTGCTGCTGAAATACATTTTGCACTAAAATCCAAGATTTATTTTCCCCATCAGAGAGAAAGCTGTGGGATTTTTTTACTACTAAACCATAACAAAATTAATATAAAATTTTTTACCAATATTTGCTTTACAGAAGGTCTCCAGTCTACATGACTCTGAGTAAAGAAGTTACTATCATCCAACTTTTGAAGTTTCCTGTAATTGCTCTACATGAAAATCTCTATTTTGAGATCTTTTGAAGAGTGGTAATATAAGGAGAAGGCAGTTCTTAATAATTTGGGGTGCTGCAAAAGTAGACTTACATCGAGGTTAATGTCAAACTGGAAATACTAGAGAACTTTGAAAAGACTCAGTGGCAGCTTATTTACAAATATACTATTTATAATGAATGCATTGATACAGAATGACTCTTATAAAAAAGCAAGGCAATCTTTTATATAGACAGAACAACATTACAATAATTCAGATTAAAAGTACATTTTTGTAGACTGTTTACACTCTCACTTAGCTTTTAACCACAAAATTAGTGTGGTCTGATATTTTTCCACAGCAAAGGTCCTGTGCAGTCCTGGTTAAGATCTAAATCAGAATAATAATAAACACAATTTTTGATATTTGCTAATGTGAAAACAAACCCACTCGTAGATCCTATCATTTGTTTGCAATCATCCTTACTGTGCCTTGAAGTTTGTGTTGTGCAAATTACTGTCAACTGCACATTTCTAACTAGAAGCTATTCTGGCATGTCTACTTGATACAACTGAGCTGTGACACTGACAGGAAAATGCTTCATTGCATCCAGATAGGAAAAGGCTCCTAATTTGGATTTGTGCTGATTCAGAAGTTTAATTTATTTTTGGGTTAAAAAAATAAAGGGAGAAAAAATAACCTCTCAAAATTCTCTGACTTCAGTTCAGGGTATTTCTCAAACTCAGAAGATTGAAGATGACACTTGAATTCCAGGTGACACAATGGGTTTAAGCACTAACCAGAGAGACAATCTAGGTACTAATTGTCTTAATCATGTACATGAGCAAACACAACCTTCAAGATGTCTAAACATGCACGTTCCTAAAAATACTAAATCAAAGAGAGGCACTGAAGCAAATATTCTACAATCCAAATCTTTCTAAAAAGGGTGCATGAAGGTCAACATTTCCATTGGGATCTGCCAAAATGAAAAGTCCCAATTATACAACTGTGTGACCCAACTTTACAAACAGCATTTCCACTGCACTTATACCAGAAAATTTTTGATGACAAACTTGAATATGGGACAGTAAGAGACACAACTTTAACAGTCTTATGCTAAAAAACTTTTGCAAAGAATTATCAAACAAATTCCTATTTAGCAAATTAAAGTGCAATATGTGACCAACATGTGTCACAACAGCAACTATTCCTTCTTTTCATGGTTTAACAAATCTCTGATCTGCTTTATACCTTTCCAGACTTCCACAATACTACATAGTCTCTAATAGTTTTGCTTGTTAAATCAAGGCATGATTCAGGATAGTGTCTATGGGGCATGAGTACATATGTACACAGGCACAGACACATACAAAATTGGTATTTTGGCTATGGACAAGCAATCAAAGTCATGATTTTCACCCAAAGTAAAGATTGTCACATTTTTCAATAACCGTTCTAAATTATTTCCCTCAGTATAGCAAGAAGGATAAACATTTAATACAGGTATCTGGGAATCACTTGTTTCTCAGTCTTATTTCCAAAAATGCTCTAAATAATTTATTTCTCCACCTTGTCTATGCTTTCATACATGTATTGATACACAAATACTTTTTTTGTATTTATGTATACATACAGTTGTCAGAATGAAGTTCTTTCCATTCATACTTTAACTGATTAGGGCACAAATAAAATCCTTAAACACGTGGAAGCCAGTATGTGTGTTCAACTGAATGTCACCAGGCAATAATACCATTTAGAAACTACAGCAGTTAACAATCCAGCATCCTGGAAAATGCAAAAGTCTCTTATTTCAGGAGGTAAGACTATTTTGAATTATCAAAATGGGTCAATTTATATGGATCTATATACAGATCTGGATATAAATCCATGTATTGTCCTTATATGGATTTATATGCATGTATTCCCAATCTGTGCCAGATATTTAATACTTACACTTTCATAATTTTAAAGAACTTTTCAAATTCTTCTGACTTGATTTCTCCTGTACCAGAACTTCTGTCACACTCCTCTTATTCTAATCTACCTTGAGACACTGAAAAAATAAGCATCACCTCAAAGTGTATAAAATTAAACTCCTAAAACAGGGCTCAGGATTCTCTGGCATTGCAACAACGATACTAGTACAAAGACAGTTTGAAAAAAATATCCTGTTTTTAATATAGTAATGAATTAAAACATAGCTTTATTTATTCCTATAAGTGTACTGAAAAGAATAGCTTGTTTTTAAGTGAGGGTAACAAGCACTGTTTTGGTAGCCAACTTCTCCACAGGAATTTATGTGAGAGAGGGTCAGCTCCAATCATACAGTCATTAACCATGTACCTTAACAAGGTGAATAATCAACATATTTACAAACTAAACAAATTCAATCCCTTGAACTCTTATAAAAACGGGATTGAGGAGCAGACAGGGAATGAGACCAAGACGTTTGGAAACACAAGGGGTCGCCACTTTTGCTTTAAGGAACCATATGAATCGAACCAGTTTCCCCCCTAGTGACCTGAGGGCACAAACACGGACTTTGCAGAATATTCAGAACTTAGATTACAGTCTTGATACTAAGCATTTCAGCATCTTCATATTTTAACACCTCAGTGCTGAGAAAGATTAACTCAGGCAGAACTGTAAGGAACTAGCTTTTTATAAACTAAAGTCTAAACTGAAAAGCTACAGTAGATGTTAAAAGAAAAAAAAAGGGAAGGGAAGGGAAGGGGGGGAACGACAGATTGTGTGAGAAAGAATAGAACATTATTTAGTAAAATCCAGTGACATCTACAATAGTTTTACAGCATGTTTAAGCCCTCTAAGGTTTTATATCTCCACCTGCCTTCGATTTAAAACTTACTCCTTGTTAATGAAAAGACATACAACAAAACAAAATGCAAGTAGATCGAGGAAATGTCTAAATAAGCATGCCTGAAAGCCAGAAATAATATTCCCAAACTTCTGCATGTGAAACAGATTTCCCAGGGCATCCATTGATTTAGTTTTGTGCAAAAGGTCCAGTCCTGTAAGTCACACTCTCCCAGCAGCAATTCCAGTGAATATAAACTGAACAGTTCTTGGGTAACCATGGAATGTGACTGCCTCAAGTTCTTACCCTCCTGAAAAAGGACAATTGGCCCTGCAAGGGCAGCAATAGTGTAAATCTCCCTGAAGAAGCATCTTCTGCCTTCTAAACAGCCAAGAAATTCATGATAAAACTGAATGTCCACTACTTACAGTGTTTCTCTTGAGCTACCAACATCTCTGCACAAATGAAAAAGGTGCCTCTTTTTTAATAGATCGGTTTAATACTGAAACAGATAGGATGAAGTTAAAAAAGAATAATCAAGATACTGAACTGAATATTTTGAAGCAAGTGCCCCAGCTGTGGGGAAAAGTGCATTTAGTTCAGCAGCAAAACAGCACAGTGTGAAGATATTGTGCTTGGACACAGAAGTTCCATAATGGAAGGAGGTACAAGGCAAGTCAAGATATAAAACCATAGTACATTGTTAACCAACCTTAAAACTTACATATATTGCAGTGTTTAAAAGTAAGACACATTCATTTATTGTACAAGGTCTATAAGGAATCCTTAAAATTGCCTGTTGTAGTTTATGACTCAACATTGTAATAAAAATGTACATATATATTATTTCCTTGTCACTTAACTGTACTGTTAGACCTCATGGACTTGTTACTTCACACAATGAAAACCGCTCTTCACTGAGGATACTCCACATTTTTTACCAATTTGAAAAGGTTTTACTTGTGCTAGAAAAGACCAACTGCAAAAGGCTCAGTTCAGATATGTTATGCCTGCAACTGATAACTCAGGGAAGCAAGACTTAAAAGGAATTCAAGCTTTTTTTCTTTTCTTTTTGTTTTGACTGCATCCTTTTCACCTGCCAGTTGTTCTGATGAGTATGTTTTTAGAATACAAATTGGTTGATAAAAATTCATCAGCAGAGGCATATAAACTCTAGATATGATTGATTAAAACAGAGCAAATCAGAATAAAACAAAATCCAGTGATTTACTCTGACTGTAAACAATATAAAAACACCATTTGCTTCAAATCTCAAAATAAGTTAAAAGAGAATCCCACCCTCAGGGCACTTGACCCTTTCAGGTTTTGACACAAAAAAAAAAAAAAAAAGGGATGGGGAGAGTAAAACAGAAAAGTTCATTATACAAAGGTTATACATTTCTCTTAACTGAAAGTAAATCTAAGCAAAACTGGTTTTGTCCCTTAAATTTAAACTTTGAATTCATTGGCAATTGCTTTAAATGAACTGGCATTTTCAGATTATTCAGACAACTTCCATCAAGTTCAGCAAAGAAAACTTAGACAAGCATTTTTACAGAATAAAAAAAAAAATCTAAATGGCTATGATTCCTCTATTAGCAGAAACACATAATGCAGTCTTAAATTTGCCTTTTTATATTATTTATATATTTATATATATATAATATAATATAAACCACATATATTATATTATATATACATATACAGACAATTACAACATTAATGCAGTTTGTATTTTTGTACAGTGTATTGGACAAGTCGATGAGCATCAGACCATGGCACGATATGGTCCCTGCATTTTTAGGAACTGAATGATGAAGGAGGGTCCTCCTGCAACAATCTGAGGTGGAAGGTGGCTGAGCGGGCAGTTCTCAATACTCATTATTGACAGTTTGCTGCAAAGAGCCAGCTCAAAGGGAAGGCTGTGCAGATTAGGGTTGTCATTCAAATACAGTTCTTCCAGATTCTCCAGTGTACCTGGTTAAAATAAAATAATTATTAGTAGTATCTTTTTGATTAATGCATTTTATAACTTTTAGACAAAGGCTCTGAGTCCACTTGAAGACTGTTTCCTATACAGAACTATATTTCCTATACAGAACAGTCAGTGAAACTCCTGTTCTGAAGCACAGCAAGTTCTGTTCACCAGTACCTAAGCAAGAGCCAATTTGCTTTAGTTTCTCTGCAAAAATATCCATTAGTGCATCTCCTTTAGATAATAAATGAACTGCAAATACAGAGAATAAGAGAATGGAGAGAGACTTCACCATAGCCATTCAAGAGCTATGCAAGTGCAGGCAACAAGGAACAGCTATCTAGTCAAAAGGACCTTGGAAATACTTGTATCATACAGGATCTATTCTCACTTTAAAAACATCTATGTCATTCCTTTTATGTGATTAGAATCCTTATATTAAAGACCTGAAGCCATAACTGTCATGTGTCACAGGAAAAAAGCAGAAGAGTGTGACTTCTCTGCACAGAAAGATTAACTTACAAATTCATTAAATGGAACTAACAAGTGTGAAAATCTTTTCCTGAATTCAAATTTTACAGTTTGCCTCTACTACAGACACTGCAATACAGGTTAACCAGAAGCTGGAGAACAGAGCAATTTCTTCTCAAGACTTCCATTCCTCCTTTCAAAAACATAAAAGTCTTCCCCAAAATATTCCCCACTTTCCAATCTTATATACCATAAGCATCTCCTATAACCTAAGAGACAATTTAATCTTTCACAAGAGAAAGTACTTGGCAGGACTCATGGCATGAAAAACCAACCAAAAGGAGAAGCTATAGAGGAAACAATGAGAAACAGTTGATAGCAGGATACATGAAACAGTCACACCTGATAATAAGTAACTATTCTCTCATCTGTGAAGACAACCAGCTTTAGTAACCAAACTGTACTCCTACAATGCTATTTAAAATGTTCTTACTGATTTTAATTCCACAGTTTGTTTCCACAGCATCCAAACTCTCTCCACTAGCTCATAAATTACAAAGCTCTGGGTATAGATTATTTTAGGTTTTTCTCACATTGAGGCACATACAAGATGAGCAGCTGTAATAGCTCCTCACCAAAGATGATGTGACAGACAGACCATGCCTTCTTCATCTGCACATTACTGTTTCTGACCACATTTTGCTTGGTGTAGTTTGTCCCATCATTTTTTTCTCTATAATAAGCCTGAACTTTAAGAATTTAACTGAAGTGCTCAGAATGGTGCTCTGGACTAGTATCATGGAAAGCAATTGTAGAAGAAACATGGGCTCAGTTTCAGATGTTCTGAAACCCACCTAGTCTGAATGTCTCAGGTAGGCCAAAACAAAATCCTATTCCCTCCTTTGTTTCTGTAGATTTCCTCCACTTCCTTTTCTAACCTCATCAAGGTGAAAAACAATATGAGAGCCTAAAAACAAAAGCGTGTGCAGAAAGACTACCAGGAAAAACATTTGCTTTAGCAGCCTACACCTTACACAAGGGTTTTGTCTACACCATGGCATTAGAGTAGGATCAGTGCACTTCTTTCTCTCTCCAATAATAGATTTATGAAGTTGAGTCATGGATAACAAAAATTGTGGGAGAATTTGGAGATCAGGAATGTCACCATTACAAGTTGGTGTGTGTTCAGCAGCTTTCAGCAGCAGAACTGAAAGAAAATAGTGCATCCTTTCCACTACAGTTCAGCAAAATAAAGATGGTACACTCTAGCCCTGTTCCTGTGGCACATGCTTCACATCAGGCTGCACATATTTAGAAGTTTCAAATGAATTTTGTGGCTTTTGCTGAGGAGCAGAATAGCTGGCTATGATATGTGCTTTGCCCAGAGACACTGCATCAAACCAAACAGGATCTTACCAATTTCCTCAGGAAGGTGTGTGAGAAGGTTCTCTCCGAGCCCAAGGTGCGTCAGATTGGTAAGGTGACCGATTCCTCTGGGAAGGGTGGTCAGCTGATTGTTAGTCAGAACCAATTTCTAAGGGAAAAACACACATTTTTACAAATTAACTTCATGATTTTTGCTTGGAATGACAGCAAGTAACAGGATATGTAGCTGACAAATGAATAGATTCTACTCTCCTGAATTTGAACAAGAAAAATTTCAACCATACAGCAACATTTCAAATCTCTATTAAGCATCACTGAATCTAAAAATAAAAACATGCCTAATAAAACACATGCCTAAACACAGAAGATTTCATGAGCATGACTGAAATAATTCCTGGGGTGGTACTGCACTCATGGTACAGCAGTTAAAATCTTTACTTTTTTTTTTCTTAATGTTGAGTCTTAACTAATAAAGCTGGGGAACAGTTAATGGGGACTAATTGTGGGTGGAGTTGCATGAGACTCTTGAATTTCGTTTCCATGTCCAGTCTCAAATAGTTTCCACTCATCCAACAAGCTGCAGTTAAATCAGCATGGTGTAAATAAAGGACGTAAGATGTTTATCTCGACCAATTATTGTTTCACCTGCAGATCCTTGAGGTAAGCTATTTCATTTGGCAAGGATTCCAGTTTGTTCTCCTCTAGATCTAACTCTCGGAGTTTCCGCAGATTTCCAATTCCGTGGGGAAGTTTCTTTAGGAGATTGTTTGACAGGATAAGAACCTCAAAAAAGAGACAACAACCAAACACAGAATTTCAGCAACACAGTAAATAAATAACAGATTAAGATACATTTTTTAAAAAATATTTTCAAGTCATGAAGTCCAATATTAGCCCACACTTACATTAAGGAAGTAGTGGAAAATTTTTAAAATTAAACAAGTTTAACATAATTTTTTCCAAGTCTATAATGATAGAAATACTTATGTTTAGGATATACTTCTTTCAAATATTATTACATATAATAATAAATGCAAAGCAAAAACAATAGAAACCTTATTTCTTCAAATGACCAAAGAAAAACAATTTCTTCCTGAATTTGCCTATCATTGTTATGCTTCCTTATAGCCATCTCATAATCATGTTTTACATTATTTGCTATGCTTGCCAACTTCTCCTTAAAAAGCTTAGTACTTCCTCTTCTCCCTATGTCCCTTTGGTTAGGAGCAGCAGCAAATAAACACACAGATGGGAGCACCTAAGCAGAAAACTGGCTTTCCAAAATGGGCTGCCATCACACACCCACGCCTACTACAGTGCTGTCCTCTTGGTTTTCTCCTCTTTTCTGAGTTGAATTATAAATACCCCAGGTTCAATAAGTGTATCCTTATTTGCAGGGTCAGTTAACAGAGTTATTCATTATTCCACAGGCAAGTTAACAGGGGTTACACTAATACACCATTTCTCCTCCAGAGAAATCCTTCAGTTCTTGGAAGTAATCAGGCCATGAGTAGTCAGGTAATTAATTACTGATCAAACAATGCTATTATCTAGTTCTTTAAGAAGGCACATTGAAACATGAGGATATGAAAGAGCAGTCACCATGGACCCTCGTGCCAGCCACACACAGCCAGCCAAGGTTGCAGGTGCCTGTCTGCCACCAATAATCCCAACCCTCACCGGCTTCATGTAATGTGAAAACACCACAGGCAGGAGCAAAAAAAAGACATGGTGAGAATCAAAGTGAAAATCCAAGTGAAAAAAAGCCAATGCCTGAGGATGAGCACAAGCAGCATTTCAGTGACCATCCTTTATGCACTACAACATGCACAGTGCAGTGAGAACAGTAATGTTTTAATCATGTATCAAGAAACAAAGGCAGGAACAGACAGTATTACCTACGTGCAAGGCAGCTGACTTAGCACTGCTGTGGGAACCTTCACTTTTGTGTAAACACCGCCCAAACAGCCCTTTGTATTTGATTTTTTAATTACAGAGAAACACAGTGGTAACAGGTCAGCAAACCAAGCAGCTCTCCACCTTCAGCAGCTGACAGACCACCAGCAAATACAGCTGTTAGAGGTTACTAATTTCCCAATCACATCAGCCACAGCCTTAACTTAAAAGGGAACTGGGCAATTAAGTAACTATTACTCTGTCATAATTTTGCCCCAGACTACAGGAATAATTAAATATTCACAGAAGAAGTCACATTAGAAATTCACAATTTCAAATATGCCATTTGTTATAGTTCTTTAACAGGTTTTTCCCACCAGCTCACAGAGCCTACAAAATCCCCTCAACTGCCCAACAAGTACCTCTCTATCTTTCTGTCCCTCCAAGGCAATAATTTGTCTCTGCTGATGGTACCCTGAGAAACAGGGTGAGGGGACAGAGAAGGTTTAGTTCATGCTTTTAACCTACGAGTTCTTCCCCTTCAAAGGCTGAGAATTCCCACCTGGCTGCCTACAAGGTTCACAGAGCTACACTCAAGCCACCCCTGGCTGTCAAACATTTCATTATGTTTTTCTGATCTCTGTTGCTTCCAGGCTGCTCTCCAGGAATTGAACCAAGTTCGGCAACATTGCATTTACAACACTAATTCCTGCTGAGAAAAAAATTCTTTCTACCTGGATAAAAATATACCTGTACATAGTGATTTGTGCACATTCATCGAGAGCCTAAAGAACAACATTGAAAAGCCACTGACAACAGCCACAAACAGATGCAACAGGGAATTAAACAGCACAGATACACGTATTTATTTAGCTTTATTTGACCCAAAAGTAGTATTACTTAAACCTGAAGTAGAGAATCCCTGTTTCACAAGTGTTCACTTAGCTGTCAATTTATACTCTTCTCACCTCAAGGGAAACAAGCCCAGATACATCCTCAGGGATTTTTGTGAGCTGGTTAGTTGCTAAATTCAGCTCTACCATACTTGTCCAAGTCCCAAAGTCCAGGGGGAGAGACGTCAGCTGATTGTCCTGTGATTTAACATATCAAACATTTAGGGTCTGCCCTTGCAAGAAGTTGGGAAGGCATCTGACAGATTAAATGAACTACTAGCAGAAATACTTCACAACAACATAGTCAATAATGAAATCAGAAGAATAAAATGTTGGTAATTGGCCAATTTTTTTTCAAACTCCACCGAATATTAGTGTTACCAATCTAGAGTTACAGAATTGACTCTCTGTTACTAATGTGAACTGAAGTGGAAAAATTAGAAGCATGTGATTCTCAAGATCTCACACAGTGGTTTAAAACATTTTTTGTCCTATTTCTGCAGAATACAATGGATGGTGGGTTCAAAAAAAGAACAAAAAGTTCATCGTAACTTACAAACATGCTATCAGCAAATGTTTGAATCCTAAAAATGTAGAGTTAAAAAAAACCCAAACAAACAATGAAAAAAATAAACACCACAACTAAAAAAACCCACCAGAACCCCGCTGAGGGGAAAAAACCCAACAAACCCACAACCAAAAACCAAAACCAAAAACAAAACAAAAACCCATATGCTTTAATAGCTCAGAGTAAAAGCATCTGAAATTACTCTGAATGTGTTACTGCTCAAAATGTTTCTAAAATATTTGATTTAGACTAGACACCATAAAATCTTTTAAAAAATGGTCATATAAAGTTCTGGTAAACAGGCCAAGTTACAAATGGGTATGTGATTAAAACTGGACTTAATGCAAATTGAGGATTCATTTGTGTTAAACTGTATTCTAAAACAGTTTAGAATAGTCAGCTGAGCTTAGCTACTGCTCGAGCATTTCTTGAAATAAATCTATTCATAGAAAAATATCATCTCTTTTCCCTACTTTAACCATATTAGCACACTTAAAAGTTCTTTTGTTGTGCTCTTCAACTATTGCCAAAAGTTTCTAGACTTAGGTTTTGAAAGACTATAATAAAAAAAATTGTTTTACATAATTCTGCTTATAGTGTAAACTGCAACAGTGTCTGAGGTAGAAATAAGCTAATCTATGTGCTTGTGTCATGTCCCATGTGGATATTCAAGAACTTTGCAGGCAGCCTTCTTATTTTCATTGTTTAAACTCATGCAAATGTGACAAAATCTTAACTAACAAACATAAAGACAAATTAGTAGTATCTTGATAGCACAATTTTAGGCCAATACAGAATTATTTATATATGTGATAGCAGCAGCATCTGCTTCAGTATGATAAATTCATTCCTTACATTATTAAGTCTGCCAAAATTCATGGAGCAGCAAACAGTGCTCCTCATTGATTTTACACAGTAGCATGTTTCTGGGCCTCACCTTCATGTTCAGCTTACTTAATACTTTAGCTCTAGAGAAAATTCCAAAGGGGATTTTATTGATGCGGTTGTGCTCCATGTTGAGAGAGTAGATTGTGGAGAACTGGGACGGGCCACCCACAGGATAGGACTGGAAGCAGTTCCTGGCCAATGTTAAACTAGTCAGTTTGACAAGGCTGGATAAAAGACCCTGTAGAAAGAAGAAAACCACCCAAGAACTTAGGACAGATTTATTTGAATGCATCTCTTTTCCCTTATGGCTCTAATTAGAAATGTATTTCCCCCCTCAAGTCCACCCCCTGAAGAAGTGTTGCAACACACAAACCAGTGTTAAATTTGATAAAACTTCCACCACCAACAGCCTCTACTCACAGTCATCAGCCACTACCTTATTTCCCCCTTCCTCCCTGCATGCTGACAGATATAAAAAAGCAAACATACCACATTTAAAAGCACAAGTTTGGGAGGTTTGGTAACTCTTTTCTCCTCTGAAAGCAATTTTTCTAATGACACATTGCTCCAGGAGCACAGGGGCACTGTGTCCATCCCCAGCAGCTGTTTTGGCTCCAGCAGCTCACCCACATCCAAACAGGGCCCAAAGAAATATCAACCCCATACAATGGCTCCCAAAAGAGGCATTTGAAAATCCCAACACAAAACTTTGGTAACTTCATAAAAATCCATATTGTGATCACAACGTGTCAGTGCCTTGTAATTATACCATAATAGCTTCAGATAATCAGACAGAGAAAGAATAGGACGGGTTTGAAAATTCAGTTGTTTTTCCCTCTTTCTAAAATATTCCTAAGTAGTTACTGCTCTATTCCCCCCACCCCCTTAAAGAACGAAAAGCAAGAAGTCTGTAGTCAAACTGGATAGCAACAGCTGTCCTTTGAATCCAGAGTTTCAGTTCTCTTGACAATCTAATTAGACTCCAAAATCCCAGCAGCCCATATCTCAGTTTATCTGTTAGTTACGTGCCAAGCACGTTGCTGGAACTGTGGAGATGAATAATGAGATCTAAATTACTGCTGAAGTGTCACCTTTGCTTATTACTACACCAGCTTGAATCCAGCCCTATTTGCTTAAGTATTACAGAAATTGGAGATTTATGCATGGTATTACATACCATAAATAATGCAACATCTGCAATCAGGAATGAGCAGTAACAAGATAATGATTCCAACCATATTCCTAATGTGAGTATTTCTGGATTGCAATTTGAGCTCCATATTCACTGTAAATGCTTTAAGAACATGGCTTTGTTGTTTCACCAGAAAAGCTTTGGCTACTTTTATAAATAGTTTATTAACATTATTGTAAATTAAATAGGCTCTAATAGGGACTTATCTACATGCCCTGGCTAAGATTTTAGACACTGAGGGCATCTCAGCACATATCAGTGAAGCGTTTTCCCCTCTGCAGATAAAAAATTGGATCTTCGAACCAGTATTAATCTAACCTAATCATTAATTAGTATAATCTTTGGTTAGGAAATACTGTTTCTACCTATACTTTAATTAACAGATATTAAGTCCTAGGGATAGGCAGCCCCTGAGCTCCAACACATTTTATTGCTTCAGATGGATCTTGGCATTTCAAAAAGCTGATTTTGAAGTCTGCTTGTATACCAAAAAATATCTAAAATATGTTAGCTAATTCACTTTAATAGCCTAGAGTAATTAAATGCATTTGAAGGGAAGCAAGAGAGCTTTAGCAATACAAAGAAAACAATACTCTTACATCTATGAGAGCTGTGGCAGTGATGCCTTCTTCCAGCCCATCCTTTTAAGATAAAATATTTATTAGGCATTGTGTCAGCAGCTTCAGCTATGTCTTGAACTTCAGAAATTTCTTCTACAAATACAGTTCTTTGTCTTATAGCACAGCATGGTTTATTTCAAACAGATTACACTATAAACTGTACACTTCTGCAAACTTAACTGTTAATGTATCATTGGCAAATATACCTGAAGAAGGCAGCACAGTCACAGAGGTTTGTATTATGACTGAACATGTTTTAAAGCAAGTAATCATCCCTCACATTAGCTTTTTGTAATTACACCATTGTTGCTTTTGTAACATGTCTGGGTGGGGTGGGCTAGCTTAGCTGTCATCCTAAAAGCAGCCTGGTGGCTTTCACTCTAGCATTTTCTTAAATTATAGTCTTGCCCAAACATTCATGAAATTCTCTGTTTCAGTCTATCATTGCTGAGTTCAGAAATTTATCTGTAGAAAATTAGTTACTTACTGCCCTTTGTTACTGTAAATGCTTTCCCTAATTCCAAGTACATTTTTTTCTTCTGTTTATAATTTGCTATATACACCTTTAGATAACCTTTTAACTCATTTTATACTAATATTTTAGACAACCTGGGGTCGTGGGTTAGGAAAGCAGTTTGACCATCATTAAAACAGAAGAGACTATAAACTTTATGTTGTATCATGAAGTCTTCATCTTAAAACATTCTAAAGAAATTGAATAAATATCCAAAATATGAAGCAATCACATCAGATTTTTTTTCTGTCATCTGAGCAATTATTTCCAGGCACTAATGCTTCATGAAGCACAAACACTGAGAAACACTTCTCTGGATTGAAGGGTGGGAATCTGGACTCATTATTTAATGTTTTCTAAAGATACAGGACAGCAAATGAGTTGCTCCCAGTTTTGACTCATTGTATGACATTAATCCTTCTATACTGATTAAATATACCTAATATTTACACAATTGACATAATTCGCATTACTTCTGGGTTAAAGGAAAGGGTATTCCTCTGAGTTAAGATGCAAGATGAAATAATTTCCCATATTCCACTCCCTTTACTGCCCTCCAGCAGCATTCCACCCCCAGTCCACTCCCTCTACTCCTCACCTCTGGTAAAGTAGAAATGTTGTTGTTCTCCAAGTTCAGCTCATCAAGTTCACTGCATTTTGCTAAAGACTTGGGAATTGCTGACAGCCTATTGTACCTCAGGCCAAGACGACTTAGACTGGACAGATTTCCTAAGGGTAGAAATCAGGTGTTAATATACTGTGAGAATCACACAAACACACAGGACAAGGCGTGACTTCCAATTCTTCTGTTGCCTCTTACCCTACACTTCAGAATTTCAAATGGTGAAATGGAGCTATCATGCCAAAACTGGAGATACACAGATTTCCAATGCTAAAGCCAACCGTACAGTAGATTGTGCATATTAAGTATATTATTCTGAGGTTCTGCATAATATGATAAGCAAGCAAGGCTTATGTCCTATTGTAAAAGTCCTTCTGTACTGATCTTTCTATCATACTATCATTTTCCAGATGTCCCCAAAATGACTTTTTAAAATTACAGAATCATTCAATACCATGACTCATATTACCAGAACCTGGCATGCATCACACAACTCAGATCCTGGCAAAACAATTTCCTCTGCAGGGGAAAAAAAAAACCCCATAGATTTACCATCCTCCAAAAGCAAGAAAGTCTTTAATAGATGACAGGAAAAACCCCAAAATTTCCAGGTTTTTGAGTGATACTGAAGGAAAAGTCTGAAAGAAGTCTACAAAAATCTGGACAGTAGTGCATGTAAAAATATTGCTTAATACTGCTAGGTTGGTATGTTGATATGTCTTTCTGCCAGGGAATAAAAATCTTGAGAAACCTGCAACTTGAAAATTTCCCATCTGAAGCTCCCTTTAGCTCCAACCTTTACCATCCAACAAGTACTAAAGACCAAAAACAGCTGCTCAAGGCTGTTGTTATAGGGTGTGGGAGATTTAGTCTCTCCTGCAGGTAGCAAGGCCTTGAACTTCACTGAAAAGCCAGCTGTCAAATACCCAGCTGTACAAAGAAACTTGACCTCTGGCTCATCCCTACAGTCAGAAAAGGTGTCTGTGCAGGTGTGGACTTCACACGGGGGGAGCTTGTGAACAAAACATTTGCTGTTTTACACTCGCTTTACAAACATCCATGGAACAACACCTTTGGTCTGCAAACTGATGAACCAGACAGACACATTAGAAAGGAAACACGGGATTTAAGAAATGGTGGAATGAATAACCAGAAGTCATTTTAAAAGATGAATAATATGCACAGTCTAACTGCTGGTTAAGTGAAGGCCATATTAGTGTCTATGCATGTGCACTTATACAAAAGTTACTGGAGCACAGCAAATGGAGAAGTAAATGTAGAGTATGTCTGCTAGACAGAAAAGCTTTCAACAAAGCAAGCAGCAAAATATCTCTTTACTGAACCTGGTCAAAATATACAGTAAAAATACCCAAATATCACCAAATAATTGTGAATGTAGATAATAAAAACCTGAAACTGATGTATGATGTATGATTCGCTGTAGTTTTTGAAACAGAGAAGTCACAAGAGCAGTGAAAGTAAAACAAAAATAAGCACCAAAAAAAGAGCAGAAAACAAAAAACCTTAGCTTCCCCATAAAACTGCAACTGAAAAAAATCCAAAACCCACAAACCCCTTAATGTAGGACAAAAATTAACTACATCTTACAAATCAAGAAAAAAAGAGGATGAGTTTTCAGTGCATATCTGATAATTATCTTAACAAGCTCAGCAACGAATTTTACTTAGTACCAATCAACAACTAAACAAAAGTCAAAACAGGTAGCTACGCATCATTGCTTAAGCAGCAGTATCTTCAACTGGGATTTTGAGTCCTATTTTATAAAGTGCTGGATTCTAAGCAAATACAAAATTGATTTTTATAGAAGCAGCAAAGAAAGTCTTCACTTAATCAGAAAAAGGTATTATAATCCAAGGTTATCAATATTGCACTCCAGTGCACAAATCTTCATCTTTTCCTGTTAAATCCTGTCATGCATATACACACTAAAGATAATAATTAAGATATATTCTGATCCTAGAGTCCACTAGTATAAAGACATAGATTTGTATGTAACTTGCTATTTCATGCTGTATTTGTGAGATCAGGCATTTCTGGCTGAATAAAAAACCGGCCTCACTTCACACAAAAAACATTCTATTGCAAGGCTCGAAGATCATTCAGATTTGCCATCCTAGAGATGAACAAAACACACCCTAACTGCATTTCTCTTTACTTTACACTAAATAAGATAAACCTACTATTCTTTTCACTACCTAAAACACGCACTAGATGCTGATCTGGATTTTTCAGGCAAAAAGGATGAACAGGGAAATAGACAGCATGATGCCAACTGTTGCTTAGCAATACAACATTGCTGTGCCAGTTCCAGATTGTGAGCATAGGCTGTATGTATATGGCTCTCTTCCTACCAGCAATGTGGCATTTCAGAAAAATGAAACAAGGCAGCCACTAGAGAGAGTCAAAATGTACCACAAAGAAGAGAATGACACACGTTGGCGATCCTCATGACATTATCAAAAAGGAGGCATAAATAGCAGCTCCCAGTAATTTCTCCTTATCATAAGGAGCCTTTCTTAGTAGGAGTTTATCACCATTTCTTTACTAGTTCTGTTTCTTCTCCATGGGAAAGGCACACAAAGGCATAACATCCTGTGTGTACCATATTCCTTATGATTGTTTTACACACCACAGAACTAAATACAATTATTCCCGAGGACAAAACCAGTAAGATTTCAGCTGGAGCTGCATCAGTAGCATCTCTCCCTCTGCTCCTGGAAGGACTGTCCTGGGCCCAGCTGATGCAGGCAACATGAGCCACTTTCTCATTTCAAGCCAGAATTTATTTACAGCCCATTTACAGCCACTCAGTCTTCTGTCAACAAGGCTCAGGTATCTTTTCATCCTCGCGGTGCATAAGCGCACCTCACTGTGAATGCATCGAAGTGTGAAACCCTTATCAGCTTTTATCTTCACATGCTGGACAAGCCAGATCTTAGTCCCACCTTCACAAAACAGGATGACCCTTACAGCTCTTCCCTCTGCCCACTGTGCTCAAGTTAACTTTTCTTTTTAACAGGAATGCACGGCTACAATGTTAACATTTGCCTCCATGCTTCAGGGGCCAGCTAACATGAAAACCAAGTGACAAACTGTTTTACCACAGAAACTGTTCTAAGTTGCTCACGACCACACCTGGTGCACTGAACCATCAAATGATCCCACTTAAAGCTCCCTGAGCTCAGGGTTACCCAGCTGATACTCATGTTTGGAGTTGCTTTACAGTGCTTGCTCTCATCTGCATCATTTCCAGCCCAGCCACTGCTTTCCGAGATGGAACAGCACTAGCTATCTGCTGATGGGCTGTCAGCTTAGGTCTAAGGAATAAGGCAAGGAAGGCAACAACTGATCACGATCAGCTCAGTCACTCTGCCATCAGGACCATTTGCAGTTGTACTTCTGTCACTGAAGCCGTACCTCAGCAGCTCCTCTGAAACAGCCCCTCGCAGGTAATGACTCAGAAAACGCTGCACTAGACGTTCATGTACGTGACAGTTTGATAACCACAAGTGAAAAGCAGATACCAGCAAGAAAAGCAACAAGCAAAACCCCTTCCAACTTGTTTTCTTGAGAGCCCGTTATGAAAATCCTCATAAACCCAACTGCCTTATTCATTAGTACATCTAAAAATAAGAATGCAAAACCTAATTAAGCCTGAAACTCACACCAGGCCTAAGCAAGTGACTGAAAAATTGCTTTAGTTCAACTTTCGTCAGAAACAGTCACTCTTGGCAATCAGGTTTCACAGACACCTTATCTCAGGTCCATTTTCTCACCAGTACAATATTAACACCCATGAGCAGATCCCAGCTCTCAGGGTTGAAGCAACCTAAGCACAGAATTAGTAATCCCTTCACTGGAGTGACTTTATGTTTCTCTCAGGATTAGTTGCTTCATTTATACAGAAGTGAATTAAAAATCCTTGGAAGCATGCAAATCCAGAAATATTGAATTAAACTGTTACAATAAAAGGGATCCAAAATAGATGGTTTAAATTAATTCTTTATTAAAGGTACTTCAAAAATATAAACCAAAGGAAAAACAGGTGTTTGCCAATCCCAAAACAAAGAGAAGACAGGAAATAAAGCAGGAAATTATGCTAACAAAACTATTCTTTATAAAGACCACCTGAAGTGGTCTCTACATCTCTTAAGTACTTCAAAATCAAGAGAAAAAAGAACTGGTAAGCTGAAAAATATAAAGAAACACATATTCCTAATTCAAAGTCCTATCAGTGCTTTTTAAATGGAGTGATAAATGCTATCTTCTGGGATTTACCATATGTCTTCCTTTCCCTCCCTTAGTTAAAGTAATCCTTCAAATTCCCTATCCTCAGATGAAGGGTCATTATAATGTGAAACTTAGTTCATTGAGCTAATCTGCTATCAGGATCAGTTGCTTTATTTTACATAAACCAAAAGCATCAGATCAATTTAAAAATCTGCTCACTAGAGAAAACTACTACAGATAACATCAAAAACACAAATTGGACTTACTAGAGCTGTGCACATCAAAACCCCATAAGATCATAATCAACAATATAGGTGAACTTCAGCACACAATAGAAAATTGAAGGAACTTGCTACAAACAACATGGCACTGTTAAGTATTTCAGATGGTCTAACTTGTATAAATATTCTTAGACTTTGATTTGACTCAACTTGGCACACAATGAGCAGTCACCTACTAAAGAACATGTTTCACATGGCCACATGTTATTTCATAGAGTGCCATGTGCTTAATTCACTGAGGGATCTTCTCCTAGCAAAGGAAAATTGATGGTTTGCATACAGAAGATATCAGGTGTCATTTTTAACGAACTGAAAGCAAGAGATACAGCCAAAATTAATAACACTTAAAAAAAAATCAAACTTGCTGTCACTTCAAAAAAAAATACATTAATTAAATTTAATACACCACATGGTATTAATCTTGTAGTGAGAACAAAGACGATAATATGAAATAAATTTCAAATTGCATAGGAGATAGTAGACATGCTAGAGATGGCCAGTTGAGGACAGAGATTAAACACTGCATTCAGATATTCCAACAGTGGCTCCTGGTCTAAAATAGCCCTGAGTCAGAAGATGCCTGTACCACACTTTGTACTTACTATATACTAGTTTTCCAGATGTCAGCCAAACTCCATGACAACTTCTTAGCTTTTTTAACAGATTTTTAGGTGAAAGGAGCTGCTGGTGTGTTTAATCTAATATCTTATCAGAAAGCAAACTAGTTCCCCTGATAGCTGTAGAGTACAACAAAAGGCTTCAGATAAAGTGTTTTAACCCTCAGTTGCACTTCACAAGCAGAGAGCAACAGCAGAAAGCAACTGGTCCAACGAGACACCCCAAAAGGGATCTCAGTGATCTTGTTGCAGAGGAAACAAGAACGAAATCCCATAGTAATTATCCATCTGGTCTGGGGGTACCTTCTTCCTAAACTGAAGCCAGTAGGTTCATATGAATTTAAACTTGTGTCACCAATCACCACCTGAGAGACAACAAATCCCTTCTACAATCCCTATATCCCTAATGTTTAATATGTTCTAGCTAAAGGCTGATACCCTAGAAAAATAGGGAATGGGGACAGAAAGGTGATGTGGGTGGGAGGGCAACCACTCTTAGCAGAACTGCAGAAGAGAATCCCTCCTTAAGCATTGCTACTATCACAGCCAAAGCATGAAATGCAATTATTCTGTTCCAAATACAAAAGTACAGTTAAACACAATACAAAGTTCGACTTAATTTTACTGGTTTAACAGTAAAGTGACTTTTAATGTATTTTAATTTTTCTTTTCAGCTGCTAATACCTCCTGATATACCAGGCAGGCCAGTGTAGGAGGCAAAGTCAAATTCACAAATTACCAAAGTCAGCAGGGTCCATCATTTTTTGCCCTCCTCAAAGCAAAGCACAGTATCCTCCTTCTGCAAAGTCTAGGAGTTCTGAAGATGATGTTATCAGAATGCGATTTAACACTAATTTAAAATTAACCTCTACCATCCCTACGAGTTTAAATACCATCTGAAGAGAGGAGTTCTCTCTACTTTCAGTCTAATGGTATCATCCAAAGACAGGTTTAACCTCATTGTATGAATATTAAAATGCTAAATTGTGACCACATTGGCAGTCAGTTATTTTCCAGCTCTGATTCCAGACTGTTAACATTGCTGATTGTGTGAAAGATGCACACAAGATACTTGCAAAATCTGAGCAACAGAAGCTCAGGTACCCAACATGCACCACACACAACACCTGCATAAGGCTAGAGAGCACAAACTCTTAGTGACATGTTTCTGAAACTGTCTAAGCAATGAAAATTCAACTTAAAACTCATTTAATATGCATTCATCAAAATGCATGTAACTCACAGACCTGCTCGTCTCAATTCTGATGTGTTCCTTTGAATCACTCTTCCCTTGTGCCTGCTTCTCACATAAAGAAAATAAGATTATAGGCTTTTTCTTTCTGCAGTATACTAATCATTCCGAAAATGCTGAGCTGCAGTTATAACACATCCGTACACATTGGTCTCCGCATCTAATTACTGTTGATGGCACATGCATTCACTAAAATAAACTGTCCCCACTCTAGTCTTACCAGGATGAATATCCAACCAAAATACAAAATAAAAAATATTTTCATAAATACATTGAATCAATAAACTCAGAATTAACTAGCCACTAGAAGCTACCCTAACCTTTAATGAAAGCAGTACGTATGCATTCAACTATACTGGGTTTGCATTGGAAATGTATTAATTAAAACATAAAATGGAAATTATAATTAGCTGAAAATGATACAAAAATACAAAAACACTTCACATCGAAACAGACAAAAACAACAGCTGGACCTTATTTTGAGCTATGAATGAAAGCATTACATTTTACTCAATTCACACTGCATACAGTAAGACAAAGCAACTGAAATTTATTTAATTTAATTTTTCATTGGTAGTTGGTTTTTTTCCTTTTCAAATGACTCTTTAAAGCCTTTCTGGGAAATTAAAGATTTATAGAAATGTAAATCATATTGTATGAACAGTTTATACCTAAGTGGCAATGCAATAGAAATATTAACCTTTCTTAAGTGAAAGATGTGTTTAATTTTTTAAGTCTGCCCTACTATATAAAACAAACATATAAAATGTACAACACACAAATATATCTTCACAATTTTAGCTAATTAAGCAATGTGAGAATTATTTTATGGAGGCCAGGGTTCCACTTTGTATCCTCCCTGCAGCTGAATGCTGTCCAACAGCAGATACCAGGAGAAGGACCTACAGAAAGGGGAAAGGACACCCTGAAATTTCCTGAAGAGTGAGGGAAGATTCAACAGTAACTTCCCAAATGTAGAAGCAACTGTTAAGATTTTCTTCTGCATAACTGCCATGTCACAATGTGAGCTTTCAGCATCTACATCGTGCAATCTACGTGCAAACACTGAAGCCCAAATATCCCCTGCCCATCACATACAGTACTGAGATCTTCACTAATGTGAGGCAACACCTCACAGCCTCATCCCTGCCCTTCTGAACTTGGAGGACAAAATGAGCAAGTCACTTCCCATTTACCCTCCACTTGACATTTTCCAGTCAATATCGCTGCTTTACATTTACTAAGTCTAGAACTGAAGGCAACAAGAACGTAAAGTTTTCCTTTATGAGACCACCACGAGAACTAGGCAGGGCTTACAGTAATAGAAAAAAAAGAATATAGAAGTGGGAGCCACTGCTTTCAATCAGATAAAGCAAAGTCTGAACTTACTGTTATTGCCCAATACTACCAGAATCCAATTAAAGAAGTTTAATTAACAGCATATTCCAAGAACAAAACCTACGACAAAGCACCAAGTGTTGATCAGCTCTCCCAAACTGAGCCTATGGAAACAGGCTTGCTGCCACAAAGCACAGAATGCTCACTGACCAAAGCTTAAATGTTGAGAGTATGAATATTGCTGTGAAAGCTGGAGCAGAAGCCTCTACACTTGGCTCCATCAGAACAGTGAGTAATTGGTAACATCAAACCCATTGGTCACATCTGAACATTGCCCCTGATCACTGAGGGAGCTGCAGGTGCTCAGACATTTCAGAACAAGATTCCTGATTTTGCTAAACCTGCCAAATTTAAATTATCATTTTAAAGTAGTTTCATATTTCTTCAGTCACATTTCTTCAGAAATATCTTTACTTCTAGGGACTTAAAGCTCAACCACAATTTTGCATAACCTGAGCCGTACCAATTCCGTACATCTGGTTCTGATCAGTGCTTCGTGTTTTATCAACTGTAGGTTTAAAGAGCACAACAGTCTCAGAGGTACAGCAGGGTTAAACAGGTTAGAAGCGTGGTTTGGAGCACAATTTCAACCAGAAAAATCAATAAATAAATATACTATTTAATTTCATGAAAGCTGTGATTTCAGCTTCTGAGCTATAGTGCCACAGCCAAGGGCAGGAGGGTAGTGCAGAGCTGTAAATACACCTGTCATTTTCCTAACCATCTCTTAGAAACAGTGCTATGTCAGACACTGGAAAGTGTGTCCATCAACAGAATTTTTTGTGCTTTTAAAGTATAATTTTGGAACATTTACAACTGACTATTCTTTTTCTTATTAAAATTTCTGTTGCCTTAGACATCTGTGAATATGGCACATTTGACTATAATCAAACTGCACACGTAAGCACACAAAACTAAAAAATTAGAAAGCAGATGAAGAATCTGGTATTTTTAAAAGCTGTAGCTCTGTTCCTGTATATATTTCTTTGTCAAATAAGTTTTTCTATGCTTTTACATATGGAATCGTAAAAGTGAGCACATTTGTATAGAATGCTAAAATTAAAAGTTCAAAGAGGGAACACTCACAATGTGGTATTTGCAGGACAAAATTATCTAAGCTATCTTGTAATCCTAAGAAATAATTTACTCCACCCAAAATTTGTTTTCAGTCTCAAAAGTCCAACTAATAATTTTAATATAAATGGTATGCCATTCACCTTCTTCTATATAACTTTTGGATATATTAGCGTGCCAGCTAAGTATACAGAGATAAGACACTGTGTAAATAAAAGCAGCTAACAATTCTACCACCCTCCAAAAGAAAAAAAAAACAACCCACCAGAACATGGGGCAGGGGGCGGGGTGCAATCTGCAAAGAAAACATTAAACAGCTATGATCCCACTATGATTTTGATTCTAGGCTGGAGACTCTCAGAATGTGCTAAGCCATTCCACAAAGCTCATTTTTCTTACAGGAAGTGATCTAATATAAAAAGTACTTTACAATTTTCAATCAACAGAAATACAGATATGAATGTATTAAGCCAATATCTATAAAGCAAGGCATTAGGTCACTTCCTGACAACGAATATCTAAAATCGACATTTGTGACTGCACAAAAGCATGCTTCTACAGCATTAGTTGAGAGAAGAACTTGGTATTTTTACAGAGTGGGTATATTGGCTCTGCTACCTCTGTAATCACTGCTGATGCATAATCCCCTCCCTGCCACTCCCCTGCATGTCACCCTCACGTCTCTTTCTCACAGCTCCAGCACATTTCAGTACATGCTGTTAGTTACCAAACAAGCTCTATTTTTTAAATTGGGCAGATTCTGAAACCTTTCTGTGGTAAAACCAAAACTTGTTTAGATAGTCCAGCAGCTACTTCAAGAGGGTTTTTTGACAGAAAGGAAGGGGTCCTTTCTGAGGGGAGGGAGAAATAGAAAGCAAAGGGGGCCATTTGTTTTTCAAAGCAGCTTGACAAAAAACATCCTTCTCAAGAAAAAACGAGGCCCCCATCAACAGGGTGCCAGTGGGGGAGGAGGGGACAGACCTGGCAATAATGGAAAGTCTGGTCCATAACAGGTGGCTCACAGGCTCACATAACAACAAATATTTATAACGAGCTTATAAACGTCTTTGGTCTGTTTTGTCCCTGGTTTGTAACCCGGAGTTTGACTGAGCTGAGAACCATAAACAGCACTTGTACAGTGAGCGTCTTGACACCTTGACACCTGTAAATGTTGCAAGAAAAGCCAGTCGTGGCCAACAGCAGGCAGACGCCCAGGAGCAGGGCAGAGACAGAAGCTGCAGCGAGAGCTCCAAGGGCCGCCCCGGCCGCCCCGGCAGGCGGCCACGCGCCATCGACTCGCCGGGTTTTGCTCCGTACCCAAAGTTTCTCGCCGAACAATCCCAACCACAAAGCAAGCTGTAATCTGAAAATCATGCCACAACTTGCTTTAATATGTTGAACCAAAACTGCGATGACTAAGAAATAAAGCCAATGTTGCTGAACTGGCTGTGGCTGCCTTTTCTGCAACATGCACAAATGTAGGCCGATCATTATCGTTTAAGATGGAACCTGAAGTTTTTCCCTTCACTGTAAAACTCTGTTTGCGAACCACATGAGGCACAAACATGGATTTCTCCTTAAGTTCTTATTAGATACTACTTTTTTAAACTGACTGTTTACAAGAGAGATTTTCCAGTGGAGCAAAAACTGAACTAGAGTAAGGTTAATGACACAATGTCTCACTGCTGTCTCCTACCATTATTCAGCTGTCTTTGGTGGTTTCTTGAGCTCTAAAACATTGATATTCAACTCAGATAAGCATGTAAAGAGACAGCTACCAACATTTAAAAGCAAGTAACTTCTAAACATTATAAAGACAATGCAAGGGAAAAACTAAACAAAGAAAATAGAAATCCAGTCCAACTAGGTATGAACCTGACTCAAAAGAAACCACCTAAGCTTACAGAAACTTTCTGAAGAAATAGGTGAGTCCAAACTATCTTGATTGCAGAGTGAGCAATTTCCCATCTATCACAAGTGACTTAACTGCCTAATAACTTTGTGGCTCTCCTACCCAGAGACCTTTCCCAGTAAGTACAGTCTTGCAGCACATTACAAGTGAGATTTTTCTGGTCTTTCAGAAGTTCAGTGACTACCAGGCACTAAACAACTTAGTAAACCATGCTACTACTCTGCACAGGAATTAACAGCATTAGTCTATAAGCCTTGAATATGGAAATTTCACACTTGCTTAGGGAATTTTTCCCATAATTAACAGTTTATCCAGGAAACTCACTCCCTAAATGTGACACATACACTACACATAAGTGTTATGTAAAACAACATTGAGCAAGATTTACAAAATAGCAACAAAAATAAAGGCTGTACTTATGAATGGTCTAAGTTAAATGCAAACTCCAGATGGAATGGGATCTCCAGAGTTTAAAAATATCATCAATCCAGGAAGGAAGTTTAGTTCCAGTGGATACATCATCAGTGTAAACTCTGCTCAGGTCAAACTTTCTTGAGCAAAAGCCACAGTAACTTCATCCTCAACAATTTACTGCTAGAAGAAAAGCTGGAGTGTCATCAAATGGTTCATCACTTTACTATGCATTAAAGTACATTAATAAATGCTCAACACTGAATACCATTAAACTGATAATGTTCATTCTTCTGGGTATATTCGGGGGACAGAGCTTAAAATCATGATGGCCTTGTTTTCAGTCTTTTTAAATCACAGCAGCCATCTTTTTCTGCCCTCTGTTTAAAACCAATTTAATAAGAAAGGAAAAATCATATTTTGTTGCTTTATCCCATACGAGATTCTGAAACCAAGGAGGACTGTGTTTATCTTAGTTTATTTTTCCCAATGTAAGTTGCAAACTCTCTGTATTCTATTGCATAAGAGCACGATGACTTTGTGGACTTGGGAGATTTTTAAGATGTTTCACCAAAGAACGTAACATATACATAATTTAAAACATTTATGATTTTAGTTCTATTTTTCTTTAAGACAAAGATGTAAGTTTAAATTATCTGCCAAAGTACTACACTTCAACTATAAGTGAACCTTTCATTTCCTTATATGCTCAGTTTCATTAGAGAATGAACAAAACAAGCAGCAGACATTTGCTTATAACCACAGAACACCTTAAGATTAAGAAGTAATGGATTTGGATTTTTTTTTCATTGTAACTCTCATTCTTGAATTAATTAAGATAACACTTAAGGTAACAAGCACACCTTGCTTTAAATCCCAAGTGTGAAGCTGTGCTGAGCTGAGCACTAGTCATTCTACAGTCACAAACAAATACTCGTTCTTAAATTTGCTCCCCTTACTGAATATTTTGAAACAGTGATTTATTTTCTCTTCTCCAGCCTCTTCACACATACCTATGGTTTCTGGCAGGTCCAGGAGCTCATTGTGCTGCAAGTCAAGGTTTGTGATCTGTGTGCAGCTTCCAATCTCTTCTGGAAGATGTTCAAGCTGATTGTGCGCTACATCCAGCGTTATGAGGTTACACAACTCACCTAAAAGCACACAGGAAAACCAAAACATAAAGGACTTTAATGTACAGCTCTTGACAACGACCTCCACACAGAGATTAATAGAAGCAGACGGATTTTGGGATAAGCTGAAAAAAAGCTACTGCTACCATAAAGTTATACATATAAAATAAGGTATTACAGGATCATAATTTCATCAGTGAGATCCAAAGCCTGATCAACAATTTTGAAAAGCTCAGATAAAGCTTAATAGATTCTCCACAGAAATGTTATTTATTGGTTGATTTTATTCTGACAGTTCAATCTGTGGAATACAAGTACAAAACTTGCACCTTACACTTGTTTCAGGCTGACCAGAAGTTCAAAACATCATTAAATAAATGAACTGTATTAAATTTTGAGAAATTAAGATCTGTTTGTATATCATTAATTACTTTCAGGCACAAAATAAACAATTAAGAGAGCAAAATGATTTGGCTGACAACCTAGATAATCCAAAGTCCTGAATGCTATTTTTAAATATTTTCAATCATCACAAAAAAGACAATTTACAATTAGTAAAGTGCATGCAAACAGACCCACAGCAAATAAAAGTTTGAAATAAAAGACTTATCTGTTAAGCATTAAAAAAAGTTTGGATTTGATTGGAATTTAGAACCACTTTCAACAGAACTGATTAATTTCTGACTTTTATAAATTAATTTAAAGTACAGCTAGGCACAACTCTCTGAACAGTAGTTTTCACCTGTTTTTAAGTCAAACACACTGTGCTCTGAGCAAAAGATTGTTGGGTTTGAAAAAAAGAAAAAAACAACTGTGTGCGTGGATACAGGTGTACGTATTCACATTTTTTGCATCTGATGGAGGTGAAATTAATGCATACGATTTGAACAGCTCTCGCCAGTACAGATGAGGTCACCGCATTTGTATATTAGAGCATGACTCAGTGAGTAACAAATTTGGAAGAGTAGCAAATTCCTTTGGAGGAGCAAATGTCTATTTTTAAGCTTCAGCATTGTATCCTTGACACAAGGATTTTCTCAACAGGCCTGCAGGATTATCCTGGGCAAGTTCTGACGTGTAGAGCGTCTACTCATTAGGTCAGCAGATAATCATAACTGGTGATTTAATAGATCATAAAATACTATGAATTCAGACTCTGTACAGAGTTCAGACATCATGTAGCCACAATATTCACCATGTATCATGGAATAATTGTGAAAGGCCAAGAAAAAAGTCAACCTCAAAGCTTCATTATTGTGTTCTTCTTAGATTGCTAACATATAACTGATATGTTCACATATCTTATTTCCTGCACTAATTAACCCAAAATGGGATATTTTTCTAGAAACTAAGAAGATGGAAATGTAAAGTTGGTGCTCAGGCAGCTACTCCATCACTGTGCTTGTCCCCTGTCTTACATCAGCAGTCGAGTGTAGTCCAGGCAACCAGAGGAGGCAACAGATAAATGTGCTGTACCCAGCACTGCATAACCCACACACGTCAATGCCACCACCATGCAGAAGCAAGCAAATGTAAGAAAAAAACTGAACTAGTGTTAATGGTCTGTGGAAATGGCATCTTTATTATTCATGGAAAAAGTGGGCAAAGTGTAGAATGCAATAGGAGGAAGAAAAGCTTGAGGTAGACTTAAACATCCCTCCCTTTAAACAAACAAAAAAAGAGCCTTGCAAAACTTTACTAAGGTAACTGAAGAACCTTCACACACTTTGGGGCACTAGTTTCCACTTCATGATTGCTGTTTTCATTTGTTTTTACTTCAGACCTTAATCAATGATGTCACATTTGAAACATGGCATAAATTCCATTTCATCGCGCTGAGTTCTCATTTACTTGACTCTTCCCACTCTACATCTGCTGAAGTCAAAGAAATGCTTGGGGGCTTTGCAGCAACATGTGCTGCACTTCATTTCTGCACCTGCTGATATCTTTGACAACAGCAAGCTAAATGTCTGAAACAAACATCTTACTACATAATCCTGAGGAGGAAAAATAATGAAAACTAATGCCTATGTCTCTCCAGAAAATTAAGAGCAACCAAACACTTTAGTTTAATTTGTACAGCCATACTTAATATTGTTACATTAAAAAAAAGATGCAGGCATTATTTTAAAAAGCAACACTGGTAAGCATTTAATAAAAATGCTGAATTTTAAAACAGATTGAGGACTGCCCAACAAATTTTAGGCTTTAGAGCAGAAATCAAAAGTTAAAGCCCTATCATGAAGCATAGTGACTTAAGGAAAGGAATTCAAGAGATACAGAAATTCAGCTTTTAATTCACATTTCTCATTTATATCTTGGACATAAAGATACTTATATTTTGACAGCATTCCATCAAAATAGGTTTATTGCCCCCTCTAAGGATAGAAGGAGAGGGGAGATGAAATGCTGTTGGCACTAAAATTTTTTTGATACTTTAACTTGAATTACTGAGACACAACAGAGAGCATGCAAGTCAACAAAAATCACTCAAGGTACACTTCTCCTGTTGCTTTCCATGACGTATGGCAAAAAAATCTTACATCCAATATGCTTAACAAAGGTGAAAAACCTTTGGGTGATGTGATAGAGATCTGAGGATCACGGAAACAAAGAGCATGAACCCAGCCTATCAACTTAAACACCCCATTTGAGATAGAAATGAAATGAAGTCTCAGAATTACTTCATAACCCTAACAGTACACATATAAAAACCCTAACAGTACACATATAAAGAGGTTAACTCAGAAACTAAAGATCAAGTCCAGCTCTTTAGTGAATGGCCCACAGGGAGACTAAACTCACACTCTTGGTGTCATGAGCACCATGCTCTAATCAACTGCACTGAAAGATTTTTTACATTTTCACATGCAAAGGTATACAGAGGACCTGCTGTAGCCTGAGAACTAAAACATTGGGTGCCCAACTACGTGTGACACCCAACACGGTGCATGAATGGAAAGGCTCTTCAGAGCACCTCACAGACTGAGGGCTGTTACTGCACGTGGGGCTTGAACACCTACTGTGAGGTGAAAGGAAGAGCAACTAGGGATGGTAAGAGCTGCTAGGCAGTCTTTAGGGAACTGGAAAGGGAGGAATCAATGTAGCTTAGAAGGGCAAGTGTATGAAAACAGAGGAATAAGGAAATAAAAGGGTCCAGTCCAACGCTGGTAATGTCCTGTGGCCAACCAGCACCACCTGGCCTGTCTTCTCCTTAAGCTCTATTTTCCTGGGTGAGAAGCTCTCTGTTCTGAGGTCTGAGTCCAGCAACAGCACAGGTGATGTGACCAGCACCACTGCACACATCCCAGGCCGTGGCATGAGAAGGGCTCTGGGCATGGCAAGCACAGCCTCCAGAGCAGCAGCCACACACCAGGGGCAGCTCCTGGCCCGGCTGAGTGACCACACTGACCTCCCTATGAATGGCCACACTGTGCACAGCACTGCTCACAACAGCAGCTCTGTCAGGAGTTACACCAGCACTAACACATGGCATGAGCAGTCAACACAACAAGTAATGATCTGCAAATACAAAGAGGCCAAACTGGAGGCCATCTGCATAATGCTCTTCCCGGGAGCTGATGTTTCAGTGAGTGAAAGTGTCCTTCCTTATTGTCTGAACAGTGACAGTTGTACTGAGGAAATGAGTCTCAAAAAAAAAAAGTTAAAATAAGTTTCACCAAGATACAGCTGAAATCTGGCATTTTTGCTTTGCCAGGGTAAGAAGCATATGTCAAAATCAAAAAGAAAGTTTTCCTAAAGCAAAGATTTGTTCAGGTCCAAAAAGAAAAATGTCTAATGAGTAAGGAGCTCACAATCTTATTCATAGTAAAAGAATCAACATTTGCAATTTTTTTGTGTACTACATAAAATTTGCTGAAACATGTTTTTATCTTGATTTAACAGAAATAAGTCAGCTAAAAATGTGCAGCAGATCAAAATCAGCCTTAACCAGAAAGCAATTTCCTGAAGAAAAACCCATTTCTTTTCATCATGTGGACAACTCCTGCATCACTTCACTAAAATACTGTTCAAACATCCAAAATCCCTACAATAAGGCAAGCACTGCTATAGGGAAATACGAATCACAGGTCAAATGAACTAACTCTTTTTGCCACAAGTAATGCCCAAATCAGATAAGTTCTAAGCTCACAGTAGTGAATAAAGGATTTTCTACAGACTACTTGCAACTGCATTGAAGGGGTAAGTACCCTCACAACAACTAAAAAATAAGCTAGGATGGTGCTAGGGTTTGGAGTTAGTTGTTTTTTTCAGGGAGAGGTTTTTTGCCTTCTTTTTACTATATTGCACGGTGATTGCAAAGGAAAAAAAAGCAATTAAAGCTCAAAGTCTGCCAAGAAAGCAGACAGGAATTGCATGTACTAGCTGGCTTGACAATAAAAGATTTTAAAGTAGGAGCAATGCCCATTTGAAAAACATAAAACAGTTTCTCTATAAATAACCTTCACAAAACAGTCAGTTACACCCTAGCATGTAGTTTTCAAAAATGTTAAAAGGCTCTAAAAAAAATCATGTAATTCAAATGCATTTTTCAGAGAAGATAGTTTGTGAAGACTCCAACCACCTTCCATTTTAAAAAATTGTTAAAAAAATAGTTAAGGATTCACCTCAACAATCCTTAAAAAAGGTGGAGTGAGCAATCACCTCACTGTTGTTCTCTTACACACAAAGAATAAATGTTATAGTATGACAATGCTAAATATATCTGCTTTAAAAAAACCAGCACAATGCAATGACTAATATTTTCAGCATAATGAGGCAGAATTATAGCCCCATTTCATGGCCAACTTTGAAATCCTATTATGACAAGGGGGCCAGGTGACATGCCCTGACATACAAAACTCCAAAAGCTCTTTTTGGCCATTTAAAACAAACTACAGCTTCATCAAAAAACACTGAAGTACACACAAATTAACAGTTGGAGAGAGTATATAGGTCAATAGTAAAGAGGCTCCAGTGTCTCCAATCACTAATTCAGTCAGTGGGCACCACTCTTAGATGGCAAACACAATTTTCAATGTAGCCTGTTTTCCACTGGATTAACAACATGCCTGCCCATGCTTAAGCAGATTGAACATTATGAAATCCTTCACAACATGATAAATCCTAGGCCAGATGACACAGCAAGAGGATCAAGACTCTTATGGAAAGTAGAAGGAAGAGGAGAATGCAAATATTAGTGGCACTTCAGGCTGGTGTGTCAGAACATTGGTTGTAAGCTAATTTGTAAGTATTAATTATCCAAAATCAGCAATGCTGGGAACAAGTTACAAAGAGTTCCCATAACTTTCATAGTTATTCATCTTTTACACTTGGTTCTCTGCTGGCAAATGAAAAAATAAAAAGCAAAAAGAATTTTCAGTCTACAAAAAGCCTTTGGGACAAGGTTCCTGATTTTAGAAAAAAAATTAAAAACAATTTTACAGTTTCAGAATATTTTGCCTCTCTATGAGATCCAAGTACATCACTGTGACAGACACCCTGAGCTCTTTGTTCTGCATTACCAACTGCCAAAAGAACAGGTAAACAGTCAGGGACATCCTGAATTATTACTGCACAACTGTAACTTACACAGAAGAATTATCAAAGAGAAAGAGTGCAAGTTTAATATGGTCATGTGTGACTTAGTGACTTAACTATTTTACCGAAGTTAAAATACTCATATAAGTATGGAATAAGCACAGTAATATTATTGACAATTTACAGAATGCACACCAGGATCTAGTTGTGGGAACCACTCAAAAACACAGAAGTAAAGCTCAGCTGAAAAGACTCAAAGTCTGCTCTGAAACAAGCTTCAACAAGACACAACAGCAGACTTTCTATTTATTGCTTACAACTGAAAGCAACAAACACAAATAAAATTAAAAACACGTTCAAACAAAATCCCATGCAAACGTGTAAAATGTAGAAAAATGTCTTAGCAAGGGCTCAAGACAGGATTTGAAGTGGACAGCAGAACCTCATTTGAGTGCCAAGACAAGGCAAAGTCTTGCACCTTGCACAGAATAACCCTGGAAAGAGAGTCAACCTTGCACCAGGAGGTGAGAAACAGCTCTGCACGGAAGGACCAGGGGGTCCTGGTGATGCTGAACCTGGGGTAACATCTGGATCCCAGCCATTCTGAGTGTGGAACAGCTCTCAAATAATAAAGGCTAACCACCTTCCAGACTGCATTAGCAAGGGCAGCCTGAGGGAAGTGATTTTTTCCCTCTGTTCAGTACTTAGGAAAGTATTCAAACAGTTAAAATAATTGCAGCATTCATTAAAAAAAAAAAAAAAGAAAAAAAACAACATGGACTTCTAACAGGCTGTCAGTATCTACTGGAATTACACTTGGGGCATCATCCTAGTAAGCTCTGCAAGTAGATCAAAAAGGCAGGACTTCTTTATCATTACCCTAAAGCCAGTGTGAAGAAAATGTAATCAGGAGGAATTTGACTAGCTGACAAGACAAAACTGCATCCCCACAAGAGCTTTCACAAGAATCAGAACCCAGATACTAAAGCTGAAGCTGGTCAAAATGAGATCTTTACTTTTCCTGCAGCTCAAGAAAACCACCAGAACTGGATCAAATAAGCAGTCATTACCTCTGACTTCTAGAGAGCAGCAAACACGCTTCAATGCCTATATTTATTGCACTCCTGTTCACAACTTCATGCTTTTATCACATTAAAATATAAATAAAAGTATTATCAACCATTGTTTGAGACATTATCACACCAATTAAGCCCAGAAACACAATTTTTTTTTCCTCTGAATCAGTGAAACACAGGAAGGTGTTCTTAGATACAAATAATGTAAAAAAACATTTCTCTATATTGCCGAGTCTGCTAAAAAAAAAAAAAGGAAACGAAATTCAGAACATCACTGAAAAGCTTTGCAACTAATGAGTCGTTTAACAAGGAGGCACCACATTCTGCATGGAGTGAGCAGACCTGAACTAATGTGGCTGCACACATCTGGTCCACTGTCTATACTACTGAAAACAAAACAGGTGCAAGTGTTATGAAAAAGAGTTTTCAAGCAGTGAAGAAACCACAAATGATCTAAATATTGGGTAGATGGGGGAAGAAAAGAACAGTCTCAGAGACATTCCTGGTCTGGTGTAGGCAGATTCCCCAAACTACATTCTAAAAATATTTCCCTTGCAGAACAGCCCTGACCAGATTCTCCCCAGAAAAAGAGTTGCATTCACAGACAGAAAACACAATATTTGGAGTCTCAAGAAACTTGCAGAAACTATGTAAATGTAATTTCAACCATATTGAAAATATTATTTCTATTTGAGTTGTGTGTGCTAACACGACGAAAATATTCAAAAGTGGTAAGAGATGCAACCTTGTCTTTGCAAAGAAAATATTATTGACTTGACTGTGCAAAACAATTCCTTCAACACAACATGGAGGAATGCAATAAAACTCCAAATATAAGAAATTCAAAAGGCATGCTTAAGTAACAGCCTGCAAACTGAAACATTTGCTTGGCCTCATCCCAAGACAATTCCTCTGGTTTTCGTCCTTCTCATGCTGACTGCCTGACTCACCAAAGCATTCACATTCTTCCACTCTAATCTTCCACTTTTTGATCTCAGTGGAATGGACAGTTTACCAGATAAGGAGATGAAGCTGGTGTCCACCTTGTGAACTCAACCCCACAATTATCCCTCCAGACTGTCTTTTGACAAAGTCTTCACATGGAAACCTTTCCACTGAGGTTTTATTTCATGGATGCCACCAGAAATTGAACAGCCAGGTGAACAGGTAAATTCTGCCTTGCACTTGGTATGCGTGTGTGTATGTGTGTATATATATATATGTATATTCAACATCAGTGTAACAGTGACCTTTATGGTCAGGAACAAGATTCAAAGCAAACTTGGGGACCTTGCTCAAGATGAAAGGCATTTATAGGAGTTGAAAAGAAAAAAAGACCAAGCCTTTGGAAGAAGAGTGTACTGAGAATTACTAAAGAAACAAGCTGCACCAAACTCAGGAAATCCCTGATACAAAAATAGCTGGATGTGTGCAAGGAGTCAGGTTAAGCCTCATATATAAACTTATTCTGTTTCTATGCACGTTTGTTTCAGAGTGCATCTTGCCCTGTATCCTGATTCTGACTCTAGCCCTAAGCAATCTGCCACCACTGTTAGGTATGATGCAATTTGTAAGAAAGAGTAGCTTTACCATCAAGAAACTCCCATCAATGGATCCTCACCACTACATATAAAAGCATTACAAAAAATTGTTTCAGGAAGGTGCAACTGAGCTAATGCCACCAGGATTCCAGTAAGCTACACCAGGTTCTGTGGTACAAGACATGGAAAACAACGGGAAAGGGAGAAAAAGATCCTGAAAATGTAATTTGATGCATTTTTAACAGCTCTCTGCTGTTGCAGAGAGCAATCCACTGTTCCTCAGAGCACCTGCAGTGCACTTGACATGCTTATATACAACAAGAGCAACCCTACCTGAGAGGTTTCACAGTGAGCTGCAGTGATCCCACAGCTCAGTGTGGGCCAAGTGCAGTCCTGCTCTCCCTGTTGCAGCTCATGCTTTCCCACTCCTCCTCCCACATCAGGTTCCAGGCTGATCTGAAACTACACTGATTTCAACTACCCGAAGTAACAGACAACAAAAGCAGCATCTGGGAAGCTGCCAGGAGGGGAGTGGATACTGCCAATTTCAGTGTCATGGAGCTGTTATACATCAGCACATCCATTTCACGAAAACCCCCACTAATTCACCTGCAGAGCTTTTGGCTAAACATGAAAAAAATCAAACCAAAACAAAGTATTTAAGTATTTTTACATCTTATTCAAACAAGTATATTTATATTTGAAAATACAATATACCAAGACTTCAGCTTACTATGCAGTTGATTGAAATAATTTCAAATCGCATTGAAAATGTAGAAGTAATATGGATGTTGCTAGAAAAGTGTTAAGAGAAGTCTGATAAATACAAGCAGAAATTATTTAGTATGCACCTACCTATAATAAAGCTAACCTATAATAAAGCAACCGGGTGCAATGGAATGAGGTGTTTAATTCTGGGGGGGAAAAAAAGACCAGAAACACACACATCTGTTTACTAACTATAGATAATAACGCTCTTTCTCACTAAAATGTTTGTTTTAAATGCAAAGCAACTTTTCCTCAAGTGTAGTCACCTAATTAAAGTTTCTGTTGTTTAACTACTAAAGACAGTTTAAAGCCCAAAACAGAACCAAACCTCAGCTTATTTCCCAGCAGCTCAGAGCTGGCAGGTTCACCTCTTCCAGGTTTTCCGCAAAACAAACACCTTAAACAGGTCAGTTGTAAAGCAGTTTCCAGGACCACCTGAGAACAAATGTAGGCAACAGAGAGAAAGTGCTACATCTAAGAACAATGGAACATCACTGGCACAAAAATCAACTCAAAGACATACTGGGTGCTGGAAGGAAGGTTTTAATTATCAGAGCATTTAAAAGCCCCTACATTCAATTTATTTCAGTGAGAGTAGAAGAAAAATAAACTTTATTTTATAAGGCTGGAGACTAAAGATTCCTAGGAAAGCAATGGGATAATTGCTCACAAACCAGGTGACCCTTTATTTTAAAGCAACAAGGTCCTAAAGTTAGAATGCCATTTATTCTTATAAAAACCTGAAAATTTTTGTTTAATAACAGTGAAAGCCATCACAAGTCTGTAGCACCAGGGTAAAACTTAATGCCATCCTTCTTTAAGGGAACAATAGCAACATTTTTCAAACTGAAGTCTGGATCTTTGATTTTCTTTTTGTCCAGACCAACCTCCTGTAGCACATGTACTTTCAAAAGACAAAGTAAAGAAAATCCAGGATTCTTTGCACAGTGTGCACCAGATCAGCAACATGAGCACATTGTAGTTAACTACTGCAAGACTCTTCCTTGCTGGACAAATCAGCAGGTTACATAAGCTTTGAATTTTTAAAAATATGAACAAGCACACTAGCATGCCATTGTGAGCTTTAGGCCTCAGAACAATGGGGCATTTTTAAAAAGAATTTGAAATGCTCCGCATGATACTGCTTTGTAAAAGATAATGGCTTCATTTTACTTCCCGCTCTGCAGCAACAAAACTTTCTGTGCTATTTACAAGCTGATAATATGAGTGGTTGCTAGTTTATAGTATTTAGATACTGTATTATAAAACATACAGGGGATTAAAAGCATTGAGACTTAAAAAGGAAGGGTGTTTTTGAAGTGCATATGTGAAATGTAGAGGAATAGTAACTGTTTAAAGAAACAGAAATTTCATTGGAAAGTCAAATACAGTTCTCAGTAGTTTCATTTTTCAGCTGTGTTTTCAACTCAATTATTTAATCAAAAATATTAACATGCAAGTGAGCGAGTAGAAATCAATTACAGAAGTTAATTATAAGAAACTATCTTATCTGGTTTTACTCTGATGAAAAAGATTTTCACGTGCTTATACTATGAGTCTTGGCAGTTTACATTACTTGTGTTACTTAAACACCAAATAATTATTTTTCACCTGATTCAATTTCAGGCAATCTAGTCTGAGAAATTTACTTCGAATAAAAAAAGATGCTATTGAACATGGTTGTGAAACGAAGGTTTCCCTGTGAAATTCTTCATAAGGGTGACAGTTGTCTTGCATTTGTGCTTCTAAAAGGCCTTCCACAATGAGGTGCTGACCCGTAACAAGGAACATGAGCATTATCACAATTCAAATAAAGGCAGGACTAACTGCTGGATACAAAGACAGAAGCAAAGCAGTAAATGTTCTCAAGCTAGGGTTTTACAGAGAACTGAGAACACTGCCTGTATACATATCAAGACAATAAAAAAATTACCAAAGAAGCAAACAAGTCACATATGCATGACACAAGTACCTACTAATTTTCCCATGAAGCAGTTGCACATGATCTCTTTCAAGACTACTGTGAACAAACACATACAGACATTACATGCTTCAATGTAAACCATATTCAACAAACAAAAGAAATAAAGAGGTTTCAGCAACAGCAATGTCTGCAGTATCAAACACACCTAAGAGAAGTTTCTAAAGCACAGCACCAAACACTAGGATCCAACACCACACAGAAGATTTTTCTTCACACACAGCTATTATTACTTTAAATTTATGCAGCACTATCCCCAGTTGAACCTCAGAAGATGGCTCTTTGCTAGATTAACTAATAACTGAGCCGCAAACAGAACCAGGTACAATATTGACAATTGTATAACAGCTAAATTGGCCACAATTTCTTCAATGAATGTAGAAACACGCAGTATGCTGGGTTTTCTGTAAACATCAGCCCCATGGTTTCCAGTATGATTTGTTGATCAGTAAAAAATTCAACGAGACTGCTGAAAAACTGAAGTGTCAAATTAGGTGAAAATTGTAATTCCTTCATTCTCCATGGGGAAATTCAAAGGATTGCTGAGATGCTCATGACAACTCAAAAATCACGTGGATCAGAAAACATACCACATCAACCATTTCATTTCTGCCTAGCAAAAAGTGTTCCTGTGGCTCCAGCAGAATCCATCCCCAGCAGCTGCCACAGGTGGTCAAAGGCTCAGACCAACAGCTGGCATCACCACTGCATTTCTTCACTCCTGTTAGCACAGAGCTCTCTGTACTGGGCATTGCTGGTAACTGGATTTGCAGTTTCAGGCACGTCCAGGAGTTCCCACCATCACAAACATGTTATCTTATGTATCTTTCATATCAACGTGCAAGATAAAGAGCAAACACAGCTGGCTTGAGAAAGATCTATCAGGTATACAAACAAGAGCATTTCCCAAGTTGTGCAAAATCAGTGACCACAGGGGCCACTTCAGTAGGAACATACTCACACGCTGGCTTGGACAACAGGAAAAAGTCCCACAGCAGCTTTTGGAAACAGGGCATGGGAATTATTACTCACAGTGTTACAAGGGCTTTCACAAGGGTTTTTTTCACACTTGAAGAAAGTCAAAGCAGTTTCTTAATTACATGAAGTTTATGCTCCCTCATCCCCTAAAAGGGCTAAACTACACTTGCATTTTAAAAATTGGTGATATATAGAAAAAACCCTACTGATTAACAGGATCGCGCTTTTATAGGGCACACACATTGTTCAAATATTGCTTGAGAACAGTGTTATAAAGACATATTTTCCAGGAAGCAGAATGTATTAGGAACAACACAGAAGTTCCTCCTATACAGCTTGTCCAGCACATTTTGTATAATAAACCATTTAAATTAATAATGCACTTTCACACTAGCTCACTATCTTTCAAACTTCTGTAACAACGTTTGAAAAAACAAACACTATTCATTACAAAGTCATAAGAATCATCAGCCATGTGTACAACACTTGGTCCCTTCAGAGTCCATGTATTAATATATTCATGACCTATAAAAAGCAAACACCTGAACAAATCATTAACCTAGATTATTAACTGTTACAGTATCCAACAGCTTGCTCATGTTAATAGCATGTAGCTACCTATTACCTACTCTACCTTGTATAACTGTGGTCACACCCCTTTGTAACATGTCTATAATGTTTTTAAAACTTGGAACAGCTCATAAACGATTTATAAAAAATCTTAAAATAAACAATGCCCCTGTATCTCTTCTTTTTAAACCATCTGGGCTCTCAAGACACAATATGTGAAAGTACAAAGCAAAGATGAAAACAAGATACATCTGATTTTAAGATGACAGATGAAGAAAAAGGGCTTTTGTTGTTTAAAAAAGCAAAAATATATATATATACAAGGTATTGACTATTCTCAAGCTAACAGTGGAGCAGTGTGATCAAGAGCATCATTTTATGTAGTTTTAAATGAAGTGCAGCTGGAAAAGTGACAGTTTATGTATAATTAACTGAACGTGAAAGCAGCATCACACTTTCAGTCAGCATAATCACTTACCAATTTCAGCAGGTAGTTGCTTGATTTTGTTCTCTCGTATGCTAAGCATGGTGAGTTTTGACAAGTTTTTGATATCCTTTTCCACAGCAGTGATACGATTAAAGCGCAGGTACAGAGTGGCCAGGGAGCTTAGCCTGTACACCACCGAGGGGATTTCTCGCAGTTTGTTGTGCCGCAGGTCAAGCATGCGCAGTTTCTTCAAGTTATCAAGAGAGTCAGGCAAACTGGTGAGCGAGTTCTCACTCAGAGCCAGTGTCACCAGGTTCACAAGACAGCCCACCTCCGCCGGTAGGCACTGCAGTTTGTTACTGTATAAATAAAGTTCTGTTAACTGTGTTAGCTCTTTGATAGCTGATGGAAGCAAGTGTATAGACCTCTTGGACAAGTCCAAGCGCATGGAATTCTCCTCCCGGCATTTATTTAGCTCTTTGATCACTTCAGCATTGCTGGATTTTTTGCGAGTACCTGTGGCAGGATTAGGTCTTTTTATCGTATTGTCCACTGAAAAAGCTACCCCAGGCTGAGTGCTACTGGAGTCCTTCTTTCCATCTTTGGCATCTTTCCCTTTGGTCTTAGGCTCCTTTTCTTTGCTCTCTTTCCCAAACCCTCCAGAGGCCTTAGCCTCCTTCTCCCTTTCTTTTGACGATTGGACTTTTGGATCCTTCTCTTTGCAGTCCTTTTCTTTTCCTAGATTACTACTCATGGTGACTCAACGTTCAGCAAGCACCACATGAAATCTGTTTCTGAAGTCCACAAGAACAACTCAATGCTGAGGCAACAAGGATCCTTAAAACACGCAAGTGTTGAACCCAGGGAGGAGATTCAGAGGTGTGACACCCATTTGCTACATATTGGTTCTGAAGGCACTCTTTCCTAATCCTACTGACAGGAGATTCAGCTGTAGAGATCAGGTCAAATGCTCCGTATTAGTAATTCTGGAACATAAAGAGAAGCCAAAGTTAGTGTAAATATAAAACTTCCAGTTAAATATTGAGTTTTTCTACATCAAGCCTGTGCTCACTAACTCAGGTTAATGATTTGTTCTTCTGTTCAAATGTCAATGAAAAACCCAAGGCTAAACCAAAAATACTACACGTATTGCTCACAAGACCCACTGTAGTACAAGCACTGTATTAATTAGTATACATGAGGGAAGAAAAATCACAATTCTTAAACGTAATACTGCCTTCAGTAATACATTTGAGTCACCATCTTATGTCTTACTTAGTTCTTACAATAACCCCCTGGTCATCAACATGTATATTCTCTCCCCTCAGTGCCCAATCAGCCAACACATACCTGCTATAATTTTAAGTGCCTGCCTCCTCAAACAAACCCATGCAGGCTTATTCTTTTAGCACAAAAGAATCTGAGTTCAACCTACAGTAAAATCTAATATGCTACAGTAACACAAACACTCTGCCTTGAGACCTCTCTTCTGACCAGCTCTGAACCACAGGTCTCTGCTTTTAACATGGAGCAGAACATTCTCACCAGCTTCATGTGCTTTGAAGAACCAAGCACAAGGATTTTTAAAATATACCTACAAAAAAGTCAGACGAAAGCCCAGAAGAAATACATTATGCTCCAAAATAAGCAAAATTATGAAGGAATTTCTCTTGAGAGTAGGACACAATACATCTTTACCACACCTTGAATTTTCCCCCTCAATGACGACAATGCAGCCCAATAAGTGAACAGGTGTCTGAAACCTATAAAGGCCTATTTACATTTTTACAAAATCATCATGCATCATGGAATGTAGCTTTTCTTCATGTTTTAATTCAAAACACACAACATGCCCAAGAACTTCATGATTCTGAGTAAGGTGGAAAGGTTTTTGAATATATCTTTGTGGAAGAAAAAGAAACAATCAATGGCAACAATAATTTTATTTAGTCCGCTTTTTAGCTTTGATATGCAGTATCCACTGCTGAAGAAAGGTCCCCTGTTTCCCAGCCACCTTGTTTAAATACTCTTAAAACCTCACAGGAGCTGTATCACTGTCCTGACATTCCAACTTCCACACAAGTTCATAAAGCTTGTAATCAAAATCAATTAAATAATATTTTGTATACTTAAGCCATCAGCAAGTACTACTAACACAAACATTTTTTAGCACAGATGAAGTAATCATTTTTAACTGTGGTCATGCTGTGTATGCTTACCTTCAAACACAAAAACGTACAAGGAGAACACAGAGCTGCACACTTTTGCTCTCTATATATACTCATTCATATTTTTTTGAAAAGGTGAAGAAAATCTAGTTAAAAATGAACAGAAGGACAAGGCACTTTACCCCAGCTGCAAATTCAGATGTTTAGTAACAACACTCAAAGAACCTGCCTCAGGAGGTGCCTTCCAGTCCTCCACCCTGATTCATTACTGCTGCAGTATCCAGTATCACCAAGTGTGTTGCAAACACTGTAATAGCAAAAAAACCAAACCAAAACAAAACAAAAAAAACACAACACCACCAAAAAAAAAACCCACACCAAACAAACAAAAAATCCTCCCCGCCAAAGAAGTCAAAAATTGCCTCCAGTTCCTGTGCTCTGGACAACTCTGCTGTAATGGACCATGGCTGAATGCTAGCAGCAGCAAGCAAAAACAGTTTTTAACATGGAAATTTTCTGCACTCTTAAGTTTTCTGAAGCAGCACAAGCCAGTTCTTTACTGTATCCTTAAGAGTTCCACACGGCTTTTACACCATCCATTAATTTGACCTCTTCTCAAGATTACTAACCTCACCAGATTATATTTAAAACTTCATTTCAGCAATGTATAATCTACACGCTTGTAAAACGCCAGTAATAGGAAATGTAATGACTCCCAATGCAAAACCACAGCTGACTAAATGGTGGGAGCCCGAAAGGCTTGACAACATGTTTTCATTATGAAACAGTAACACAAAGGAATCAAAAACTAACACAGTTTCTGAATTCTGATAATGCACAGAAAAGAGACGTGTGGCAGTGCCAGAACAGCTACTGCTCCTCATCGAGTCCCCGAAGTGCGAAATACTCAAATGGCTGCTGCTCTCTTGAGCTTTCAATTTAATCAAATTTAGGACCCACCAAGAGATTTGTTTCATTTCTTATATGCACAGCAGCTGGAGGAGGTTTAGAAAGAGCCTCAGAAAGGAAAGACTGCTGGAGATTAGTGCTGCTGAAAGCAGCTCGGCAGTGCAAGTGCTCCAAATAATCTGCACGCATTTCACTGCCTTTGTTAGCAACAACTTTAATTGTACCTAGGAAGAAATTAAATGCTCAACTTCACATAAGTTGCTCTACATGATCTCTACTGCAGATCATTCAAACTGATGGGGTTACTCACATACATCAAGTTAAACATGGATGTAAACCTTTGATGGGCATAATTATATATACTACAGAGGAAGTTAAATATGTTTCAAAAGGTTATGCATATTTTTCAAGCCCTTTTGGTTAAAGGACAAGAGTCACCATCAATTCTAAACTACAGTCAAACAAGCATTCATTGTATCTCAAAAGGAGAGCTTCTTTTAGAGATATTTTTAGCAGAAGGAAATTCAGTGAAATTAGCTGGTTCTGCCAACTACTTCCATTTTCCAGTGCTGTTCAAACTGACTTCCTGTCAATATTAATTGACATAAAAACATGTAACTATTATGTCCCAGAAAACTTGGAAAATTTAATATGACTCTTGCTCAGCCCAGTATGTGAGGGGAAGAAAAACTTTTAGAGACGTTAAGGAAAATTATCTCTTCCCTGTTCCGAATATTATTTTTTTTTAAGTAAACTATTTGTAAATAGCTATAAATAACCAACTTCAGAGTTTTGATTCACTCCTCCTGACGTCTGGTGAACATAAACCAGATGTATTTCATTTTTTCTGTCATCTGTAACTGATGAAACTTCAGAAACAGAAGCAACTTCAGCCTAAACTGTATCACCTTCCTTACTGTCTGGAAAACAGGAACAGATTTACCTTGTATATTTTAATGATTTTTTTTTAATATGTACAAGTAATTGAAAAGAGATTTCAGTTTTTCTGAGCAATACAATCTAAAAGATTTATGCAATAAATGCTTTATTAAAAGTGTGGTAATATAGGACCATTTTGCAGTTCTAGGAATAACTAGAACTAATACACTAATCACTGCAATTTGGCAATATAAATACCAATGTTTCCTGGTCACTATCTAACACAATATGAGGCTTGAGATAAAGGATTTCAGCCAACTACTATTCAAGTAAGGCTGTAAAAGCCTTAACTGTCTCCTACCCACTACTGTAAAGTGGTGGAACCCCCCAGAACAGGCTGTTCACCGCATGAATTACTCTCAGCAGTCCCTCACTTCCCAGAGGATGCGTTCAAGTGTCTTGTGACTTGCAATTATATGAAAGTCTCCTGTGAGTTCACAGAGACAGCTTGAAGAAGAAATCATTAAATGAAATAAAAGAGTCTCCCACAGCTGAAACATTTCCCTCTCAAGTGACGAGGTTAACCAACAGCAGCCTTCTCTGCCAAAGGAAAATCATCGTGGCACGTCATCTTATAGAATGGTCACTTTACAGCACCACCTAAACCCTGACTGGCTCCCCTTCTGTGTTTCTGTAGCCAAACCAGGGACTTCCAACCATAAACATTTCTGATATTCTAAGCATGTAATAGCTAAGGCATCGTTTTCACTCAAGTGTAACACATTACACTCAACAGTAACAGAATTTTACTTCTGTAATGTAGCAAGAGACATACAGGCCTGCATTTGGAAAGAAATTTTTTTACTACATGTAGAACTTTTTAGCACAATAGGAATGATTTTTCTCTTCACTCTGTGCTTGTACTAAACTTAACCCACACCACAGCCAGGGCTTTTCAACCTAAATAACAGCAGAGGATCATTCCGAATATTAAACAAGTTGAAGAAATAAGGAATCAGCTCATGCCTAAGACTGGAGTAAGCAGACAACTATTCTACTACATAATAATAAATAAAATGTTCTGAGATTGTAGTTCTGATCTAGGTATTTTTGATTAGTCAGCCCTAAGTGATTCTTAACAACAAGGCAGAGTTCAAATGCTATCTGGTAATTGCAGCAACACCTCTTCACAAACAAATACACACTTAAAAAAAAAGTTACCTTGTTAAAAGTATTTACCTTTTAATTACAGCAGCACGGGATACATCAAAAACATTTTATATTCCAGTACACCACAAAGATGAACACACCAATAAGCAATGGATGAAATTCAAAGCTTAGCCCAAGTGGCTACAATGAATTTCCATTCTCAATACCACATATGCAAAAAAAAAAAAAAAAAAAAAAAAAAAGACCCCAACCCGAAAAAAAACCCAACCACCAGTCACTACTTTCATTTGGAAAACCAAATAGCTTAAGCCAACGGGTCACTTGCAAACAAAGCACATTCTCTCCTACAATTTGCTAGCTTCAAACATTTGACCTACAGAGTTTTCATCTGCATAAGGACATTTCAGCTTCTGCCACTGCAGCCACCACGGACCAGCTGGGAGCAAACTGCTGAATCAGTCACCAGCGGTTGCACAGCTCCTCTAAACACAAAACCTCATTCAGAGGTATGGAGACAGCAAGGGAACAACCAGCCATCACTCCACCAGAGATCAAAAACTGCCCCATCTACCTCAACAAAAGCACTGCTCCTGAAATATGCCAGCCTGGCAGCTTCTCTTCTTTGGGAAGAAACCTGTTATTCCAGAGTACAGGGTGCTCAGTGGCAGCAGGGCAATACTGTCATGGTTAGTCGTGCCAGCTACCCTGGTTGGCTTGTTCAATGGAGAAGGCTAACCATTATATTCATCTCAGTCCTGTAAGTGGATGGCCAGCAGATGGTTGTCCACAGACTACCAATTTAGCCTGATTTCAACACCCCAGGATGGGGCAACCTAATCCCCTCTCACACTGAGGGAGCGGCTTGTTCACTGCAGGCACAGCTCGAGCCCGTAGAGATGGGTAAGGAGGAGGCCTGGGCCCTGACAGCCCTCCAAGCCCTTTAAAACATCTTCATCTGCCACAGGACTGCAGCCAAGACCATCCTGACTGTTTGCTGCTTCCAGGCTGCCAAACAGCCGAGCATAACCCAGCCTCACACTGGAGCAAAACCCAGGGTGGAGGGAATAACTGAACAAATGTCAGGCCAAGGGGGCAAAAACTCCATTTAGACCATCTCTAAAGGCTTCCTTACACTTCATTTGTGGTGTCTTAAATCTGCAAGCACATCCATAACTACAGGCACACCTAATTACAAGCCTATGATGCTCAATTACACCTGGAGTTACTAAAAATAAGCGAATGAGTTTCTAAAGATTTTGAAGGTTGATCATTGTGTGCTTGCAGAACCAGGCAGATCTCCCAGGACATCCCATCCCAGCTTCTGACACAACCGTGCCCTTTCAAGGCAAATGGGCAGGCACATGGACATCACTGCTGGATTTGAAGCTTTGGGATCCATCTTTTCACTCCCTGGTCACCAGCTTTGCTGCTCTCTGGGAGTACTTCCCTGTACTAAGTGCCACATCACATACCAAAGTCCAGAGCAGTCTGGACAGAAAGACACCTATGCAGACAGAAATTCACCTACGCCTTAAGTTCCTAGGAGGTAGAAATAATCTTCTGTGCTCTGCCTTTGAACTCACCTAGCAAGTACAAAAATATACATACTGTGATTCATTCTGTGTGCTCCAACATTATTTTTACAAAGTACTCACTCTTCTTCTTTGCAGGAACAAAAACCCACTAGCTTTTTGGCCAAGTTATAAAACACTATTACATGTTTTTGTAGAAATAGACTCCAAGAGCAAAGAATTCTTCTAAATCCATGCAGCAGCTTATTTTAATATGCAAAAAAGTACCTTCTGCATGTGTGGCCCCCCAGCATGTACCTTTTGAGCTGCTTGTCTCCATTTCCATGGCAACTCGCTGTATCAGCAGGCTGTGTAATCCTGCATAACACATGAAATTTGAAAATCCTAACTTTCTAGATGAAACAAATTTCCAGGATTTAGTGCAGGTTCTAGTATCTCTTAAAAGGGTCATTCTAAATGGATATATTAGTCTAGGAAAACCCAGTTCTTGTTTCTGTAACCATACAACTCCTCTATCTATAGTGGCATACAATCTTCTGTAAGAGCAAGTGCTCCCAATCCACCCCATAATCTCCTTTGAATAAAGATCACCCACTTGTAGCCAAAATTTAATTTCCAATATAGAACAACCTTTCACTATTACCACTACACAGCACCCAGACACAGCTACTCAGATCCCTCAACAGCTCCTTATAAACAAAGGAAACAACCTGCCATGCACCGTTTTGTTACAAATTTGACAGAAAATGGCACTGGTCCCACCAAAGGTGATGATACAAACTAGCATCAAGTATTTTTAGTTCATTCATCATTTCCTCTGAGCAATAAAAACATCAAAACAAAACCTACTAAAAAGGAGACTAAACATGAATAATGAGCAAGTGAGAAAGCAAACACACAAAGCAACAGCAGAGTAACATATTATCCACTAATTATCTATATTATCAACAAATTAAGTTACGTTGATTCTACAGAAATTGGGACAAAGCACACACAAAACCCCATTAGAGCTAAACAAAAAATTGCTCAATTACTATCTAGGGTAGCATCCCACCCTGGTCCATAAAAGCAACACAGAATTATCTACCAAAAATCTTATTGTAGCGGTTCCCCATTTATTTATCTCTGAATTTGACACAGTAAGTTTGTTCACCTTCTTCAACAAGCTTTTCTGTAATAATTATGATTTCACAAAGTTCAGTGCTGGATGATTCTCAGTCCCTCAAATTTTCTGACTATATTTAGGACTGTAAGTCACTGGATCCTTTTGCAGAGGAACACTATGCTAAAAAAAACCAAACAAAACCCTATCTAGAAAACAACTTAAAATGCGTTTTTAACACAATTCTGTACATGAAAAGGAGTGATGATTCTTCACCTTCTATGTTCTAGCAGGCAAAGCCACAACAACTGCATTACTGCAGCTCAGTATTGAACAATATCTGGCCTCTCTTCGATTTTTTAATTGTTTTTAGCTAAAATTATTTGCAGTTCTTGATCTTCAGTTAAGACAACAAAAGCCTCGGCATATTTGTTTTATTGAACACCTAGTTTAAATATTACTAATGCATTGAAAAGGAAATCTGCAGTAACACTTACTTTTCAAATAATGTTGTGAGTTTGGAAGATAGAGAAGTGTCTGTCAAAGTCCAAAAAAATACTTTACCCACATGTTTCCAACTACACATCTCCTCACCTTTCAAATCATCAACATATTTTGAAACTGATCAGTTCTTAGAAAACAACTAGCTCCTTGAACAGATCAGCATTCTTCCCAGTGAAAAGATAACAATCACAACCAGCATCAAATTTGCTCTAAGTGTACATTTCTGCTTCATTACAATTAAATGAAATTTATTTGAAAACTCCACAATGATCAGCTAGAGTTGTTTCTTTATGACAGTACATTTTTCCAAAAGTTTACACTATATATTTAAATATTACAGGAAACCAAAACAAATGCAGACTATTCTGAATGAAAAGTCAAAAAGATCTACACATCTTCCCCCATTAGTGCTTAAGCAAAATTCTTTCCAGTGAGTTTTTTTTTTTGTTTGGTTTCATAATCTGGCTCTTTCAGATAAATGCATCTTCCCTGGTAAAAGCAAACTTATTCAGGCCAGGTTAAAATATAAATACATACGTACATATATATATATATATATATATATATATATCTCATGATGACAAATTGCTGTGTTTCGCTTAACTAGATATAAGTTAAAATACTCTCAACTCTTTTCTCCAGCAATCATTTGCCTAAACATGAGGCGACCGACCACTTCTGCCAACCAAATACTCAGATGCAAGAACTAGAAACTGTCAAAGAGAAATCCTATTTTTCCTGTATTACGTGTGCCCACTCCAGCTGGAGCCTCATTTTTAACTGCTACATTTCTGAGGTTAATTGCATTCTGCCCACTCATTTTGCATTATTCCCTCCCTGTCCTCACCCTCTTATGCTGCATTACTGCACATGGTTAAGCAGATTACCACATTCCAATGGCCACCACATTCCAGTGGATTCCATGTTCCTGCACCACTGCTTGAAACGATGCTCAGCCACAGCTGGAGAAGCCAAAGGAACTCAGAAATACCTCAGGGAACTTCACAAATTAACGGCAGCACAGAAATGCAGGCTCATTATACACCCTGAGGAGGTGATGAAGAACAAAATTGCTCCCAAGCCTCTTTCAAAGCTTTCAACTGCTTTCCCTCATTGAGTGTAACAGAATTAAACACAACAAAGTATTATTGAAACAAATAGATGCATTCCATAGGTATCCAGGTAGCCCTGCATACAGCCAGTGCTCTGTGGCAAAGGCTTCTTCAATCACGTTGATCTGTGTAAGACTTCACTCCAAGGTGACATTTACCAGCATCTGCCTGTCAGCCCTCAGGGTTTTTTGGTTTGTTTTGAGGTTGGAGAGAGGGGCCTTGAGGGAGCATGAAGATAGAGGGAAAAGGTAAGATAATTTACTTGGTTCAGCTGTTTGCAGGACTAACAGCTGGTAAAAGCACATTGCTTTGTTCAAGTTGAAGGTAATCTTAACACCAATTTCATAACTGTGGCATTTTTAGTTTAGATTAGGGACTTCAAATCTATTTTAATGTCTGGTGCCACAGTGAATTTCACCAGATATTCACTCCTGGCCACTCAAAGTCTAATAAGAAAACTACAAAGAGTTCCTGTAGCAACAAAGCTCTGAGTATTTCATAGAGCCTGAGCCTGCTTCACCTCAACACCAACAGCATCTGATACAAAGCATTCCCACAGAGCAAGTCAAACCCAGGGGGGGCAAACAGACCACTCCTTTCAGCTGAGACACCCTCCTACTGTCCTCCCCACCTTCCTCTGGGTCACAGCAGCCACAGAGAGGAAAAAGCTCCTGCCTGGAACACAGGCAAGCCTAGAAACAAGCAGGAGCTGGAGCAAGAACAAGGATGGGAGGCTGGAAGACACAGGGGATGGGCAAGAAGCAGCTGATAAGAAATTCTACATAAGAGAGTACCACAGACATAAAAATAATGAGAAAATAATCAGCCAACAGGCACCATTCCTGCTCCTACACACTGTGTGAAGAGGGGGTCTTGGAGATGGCAAAAGTATTTAGTGATTGGAGAGGTATTAAACACACTCTGACAAGTATGGTCACCTACACTACTGGATGCCATCTCATTCTAATGATGATTGCTTTATATTGAAAACTTAATTTTTATAACTTCTTCAGAGCACTTTTATTTAGCTTTTTACATGTTTTCTTCCCCACTCAACATTGAATGCATTAGCATTACAAAAAACCCAAAAATTACAGCATTTGAATTTATTGCAAGTTCATCCACATTCTGACAGATTCCCAAGAGAATCCCAGAGACTTCTTTCCCAGCATAGCAGATAAAAGTGAAACAAACAACGATGAGAAGACAGCTCTGCTCACCTTCCTGTGAAGGACCATGAAATGTTCAGACCTACCATGAATACTCTTCATCCTCACCCCCACTGTCACAGAGCCTGATGCACAAAACACCCTCAGACCCAGCACTGAATATTATTCTGCTTGTAACTTTGAGCCTGATTAAGAGATTATTTCACATATACTAACAATTCTGGAAAACACATGATAAATTGTGTCCCTTCACAGGAACAAGATGTTTTCCTTCAAAAGAAAAAAAAAGTAAAAAGAAAACCACTATGATCCCTTCCAAGCAGATTTTTCAAAATCTGTTCAGATGAGGCATCCTTTTCTTTTCTTCCAAAAAAAAAAAAAAAAAACACACACAAAAAAAAACCACACCAAAAGGTCTTCAATTACATTTTTCCTAGAAACAGTGAAAAACATGATTTCTGCTTGTCAAAAATCAGCTCAATGATAGACTCTTAGCACACTTGAAAGGCTTGTGTATTGCAAAAGTAGAAAGTAGCAGCAGTGCTAACCTGAAAAATGACATGGAAAAAAACTTAGATGCAATCTGAATAAAACAACATTGTATAAATATTGCAATGATACCTTTTACCTCACCACTTTCCAAAAAATTAAATAAGATAATGGAAATCTGAAAAAACTGATTTCCTGAATAAGCAGGCTAGTTTAAAGCTACACTAAAGTTCATATTTCTATCCTAACAAAATTAATATCAAAATTATAGTATATGCCTATTTACACTGAGTGACATTTTTGCACCTTACTGCCCTTTGTTTCAGACAGAAAACAGATGTGATAAATGTCTACATAATTCAGCAAGAAATTGCCTGTTTGTGAACATTTAAAATGGCAACCTTTACAGCAGCTCAGGTACAACAGTGTCTCGCCAGGCCTGCTGGTCTCCAGACATTTGTGCCTTGCAGAATCTGTTCCCATTGAATAAATGGATCAGAGGATTGCACTGAACTTTGCAAGGTGAGAACAGGTGACTCCCTGCACAGGGATTGCCCACATTTGCTCCTCTCTGACCTGCACAGAAGTGAGGATACTCTCAGCTCCTTGCAGAATAACCCTGACCCAACCTCCAACAAACACCTCAAAGTGATAGATTAGTAATTTTTGCACTAATGCACAGGGCAGGAGAGAGCTATTTCAACCACCTAAGTGACATTCACATGAGTTGCACAGGCTGAATCAACTCAGATTAAAAGACAGTGAGTCCTTTTCAAACCAAGTGTAATCCAAAAAGTATTAGACATATGCAGATAGCACTCAGAAAAAATATACAGCATCACAAATTGACTTGAAGGACTGAACAAATTTTAGTATGACAATATGCTCCAGAACAATATGTTCAAAATGAGGGTACTATATATATATAAGAACAGTATGAGAATACCAGGAAAAATACTAGGAAAATATCTGAGGATGTGAGAAGAGAGCTCCTGAACAGAAAGAATAAGAAGAAACTGAAACACTGTACCTGAAACTCTAAAAACAAAAATCGGTTTAACGAAGAAGCTGATTAACTAATTTTAACTAATACTTGCTACCTGCTTGTTCCTTTTTTATTCAACCACTCTCAAACGAGTGAGGAAGGCAGAAAAAAAAATCACAGAAATGACACTCCCATGGAAAACATAAAGGATGAGAAAAAGAAAGCAAATATTGCTATGGGTAAAAGAGATGAAAACCACCAGCACGTACCTGAACTGAGACAGGAGTACAGGCTGCAAGGAACTCTGACAGTGTACAGGAATAACCAAAGAGCAGTAGCAGACAGACAGGCAGGACATCAGAACTGGCTAAATAGGATGTGTGGAGCAGGACCTGAACTGCTGCAACCCCTGCAACAGGACACAGCCAAGTGCCACCCTCCCAGCAAGGCACAACATGACAGAGCTATTCCTCCATCCCATCACAAGCCTTGCTCCATCCCTCCCTTTGCTGCAAGGCAAGAAACAGTCCAGTTACATCCTTTTATTCCTATCTGGGGGCTAAAGCATCAGCACATGTCTGAGGAAACCTCCTCCCCACCAGCCCCCAGCTCCTGTGGTTCTTGGACATAAGGTTGTGCAAACAGGGGCAGCTTCTCTCCCCCACAATTCCTCCTTCCTCCCCTTCTTACATTCTCTGACAGTAATTCTTCAAACAGGAGGTGGAGAAGTCACAATCTGAAAAGCTGAATATCACTGTGTGTACTGCACAAACTCCTACCAAACCAAAAGCTTCTGTAATTCTTACAGAGTAGCATAACTAGTCTGACAACTGTCAGTACTGGCTTAGAATTAAAGCACACTTAAATGCTATAAACACGAATTATCAATTTTTAAAAAACGAATATATACATAAAATCACTTTATATTAGATCAGCATCCTATGGGGATCAAATTCAGACATGATGCAAAGATGAAAATTTTAATTTTAAATTACTCTTTCGTTTTAAGGCTAAATTTGATCCGTGCTTGTGGGGCCAGTTGGAAACATGACTGAGAGAAAAAGGTTTTAACCACAGCCTCTGTTTTTGACACACTGTGTGTTGTCCTCTAACTCCTAAATTCCTCATGTCAGACCAGTGCAGATGATACTATTTCACTGCTCATTTTTCTCACAAGCAACTTTTAGCTTATTTTACAGAGCAAATAACACTACCATTAAATCCAGACCAGATGATCCCTGCCAACACTCCGACTCATCACTGTGGGCTGCATTACAGCATGATCTTACAGCACCATCTCGTTCCTATTCCTAGCATTTATCAATAAATTATTACTTTGATTCAGGAGTTCTTCATCTCTCTCCAGAAGAATGTGGTATCATCAAGGGATGCTTCTATGGGTTCAGTTCTTCTCATATTTATAAACCCACACATAACTGCAGGAATCTGCTAGAAAACTGTCTATATCCTCCATCCTTTAGCCATGCTACCATTATGTCTAGATGGGACTACAAAGTGCTATCTGAGAAAAAATTCAGTATTCAAGTATTTATAACCCAAACAGCCCTCCCACCTGTCCTTTTTCCAAAGGAAGCAAATCACTGCCCTGCAAGGCAGTTCTGGCCTGTGGACTGTTTCCAAGCCATGCTGCCCTGCATGCTCCAACATATTAGTCATGCCTGCATATACAATAAATGAAGTTAATAACAGACATACAAAAGACTGAATGTTAAACAAAAAAAGGGAGATAAAGCAAATCCAAATTAGGCTGGAAAAATACTACCTGTTCCAGTTAAAATTTCTTCCTCATCTGTACTATCATGAGGAGCTCTCAATTTGTTATTTATTATTTCTAGATACTGTTTCAAATATTAGGAGGTTTGCATAAAAGGCACATTACTTAATTCAAGCACCAGTAGCTGCCACCAGAAGTACCAAAATAAAGTTGGGAGTGATCCACAAGTGAGTTTGGTAAACTTCAAAGTGCAAAGTAATTCTCCCACCTTTATATGTGTATGTATATATATATATATATATATATATATATCTCAAATTTATAATGGCATAATAACAACTATGTCAGCATATCAGAGCACTTCATACTGAAAAGTGACCCTTAAAGGCAAACAAAAAGCTTGACCTAAAAGAACCACTTCCTTGCACTGGCTAATTACTCTGCTCTGTGATCACCTTTAAGCTTTCATTTGTCACTGCAATTCAAGCCAGGATATTCTATTTACATTTGGCTGCAAGCACTAGGCAGTGGTAAAAGCTGCACATCAATAATGATACCAATAATCAAAACCGAAGAGTAGCCTTGGATGAAAGGTGCCCATGATCACAGGAGGTCAGAAAAATGGCCATACAACCAGTCTCCCACATCTGACTGACAAGATAACTTACAGTGCTCACTAGCTGGTAATTAAGAGTTTTGGCAGCGAGGAAAATGAAAATCCAAATGAATCCTAAAGGCTGTGATTCTGGACTAATCATCTCGTATAACGCATCAATAAAAACTTTATTTTGACCAGGGTTCCAACAGAGTAGATACCTGAAAAGTGATCAAAAACTGGTGAAAGGATTTTCAGCACAATTAATTCTATTCTATTAATCATGTTCTGCCCATTTACTTTTGGTAACTGAAGAGCAGCACATTTGTAGTGGATGAATATATACACACACCTGAAGTACTTATGGAAGATACATCAAAATGGAACCCAACAAAAGAAAACTTGTTAATTAGTTCCTTAGTTCCTAGCCTTGTTTAGTTATAAACCAGGCTATACAACACTGAATTTACATAAAAATCATAACTAAGATATATCAAGAGCTGTTACCTATCTCACTCTCCACTACTTGATAAAGTTGCTTAGACAGGAAAGAAAACTTGCTCTTGGAAGGGATTTAAAGAGTCTCAGCAGTAGTTTTACACTCTGCACCTAGACAACTTGAAATTTTGTCCATGAGCTTTTACAGCCACATACAACCCAAGCAGAACTTTTTGTTCTTTTTGCTCACATGCCATACAAGTCATTGCTCTATCACTGGAAAAGTGCATGAGAAAGTTCAGATCATTATTAATTTCTATTTAGAAACAGCAATCTGAAAGTGGCACTCACAAACTTTCCATGCTTTCTCCCTCTACTTTTATTAGAAAACTTTATATCTCTAGACTTGCAAACAGAGTAATTCAATGACAGAAGCACAGCAGTTACTTGGAAAAAGCTCAGGCATGCACACATAGCTGAAGGTGTCCATTAAGACAAATAGAGACAGGACACCTCATGTTACCTGAGGACAAGAGAATATAGACAAGCAGCAGCAATGAGTAGCTTTCATACTCTGTACACCCTTTTGCCTTGCATCTACTTGTTTCTGTGTCACAAAATAAGGCATTTACAGCCAAGATTAAAAAAATTTGTTCTGGACCATTTCTTTTTGTCGGAAGATATTTCAATTATTAATTATGTAGCTTCAAAGATGAAGAGGGAGCAAAAATCACATTTTGAAAGTACAAAGCAATGAGAAGATCAGTAGAATCAGCTCTCAAGCATACTTTGATTACCATGGTATACAACTGATCAGCTTATATGAAATGCTTCTGAAAGACAGACAGCAAGCTGGCCCAAAGAACTAACAGCGTGCAAAGTGTGAAAGTCTCCCTGTTAACACAAAGCAGGTTTAAGTGGAAAATACAAAACAAACCAGTTTCAGTAGACACTGAAAATCACAGGACTGAAAGCTGTGACAAACACAGATTTCTCATTCCAAGACTTTACAGGTTGAGAACAGCACAAAGATTTGCCTACTGAGACTGAGGGTGTATGTCCATAGTTTATATACACCACAAGCTTTGAAGCTGAGGTGAAAGCACCTTCCTTTTAGTATTAATAATACAGAGGATCATTAAGAAAAAGGAAGTCACATACAGACTACAAGCATTTCAGGATCCTTTCAGGTTAGATGACTACTTGTTACCACACTGTACATTCAAAGATGCAGTACAGTATTCTCCCATAGGCAACAAAGATCTCACTGAGCCATGGTTTTGTGCCCATTTGCCTTGCTTCACCATCCACTTGTCTGGGAAGAGTGAGGAGTCTGGGGTTGGGATCCACCTCTGCTCCTCAACCACACATTGAGCCTGCTATCTCCAAGCCACATCCTAGGACTGGGGTTCAGGTCCCACTGGCTCACAGGAGGGAAGGCAGAGCTGTCCCACTGCCACTGCTGCTGGTAAAAATCTCTCCCATAATTTGTGCCTTAATTTCTCTAATTCAAAAGGGATAGTGCACATCACACATAAAAGCAAGCAAGTTTATTCAAGACTATAAAAGGCTACAAGGTCTTTTTGATATGGCAACAGCAAATTCAGAAATAACTGATTTTCTCAGGGCTTCTGAAGCAGAACACTTCACCAAAGGCAAATGCACATCTTGAGATGTGAGCAGCTGCTCCAGAAGAGAAAAACTAGTTCCTTGTTCTCCCCTCTGTCTCTTTTATTTTCACACAACCTGATTCTGAGAAAAACATTTGGGTTTTCATTACCACAGGAGGGCAGGAGCATGTAACGCTCCTGTCGATTTCTTCTTGGAGACAGCAGAACAAACAGTGGGAGCTGGAATGCAGAGAGAGCCAAGTCAGAGACCCGGAGCGTGATGAAAATTCAGTCCTACCAGTGGAGTTAACTGCTTGTTAATGAAGGCGTATGCATCCCATCTGCTGACTACAGAAGAGCTGGAATGGTTTCAAAAACAGCCCAAGACAGACATACCATCAAATATGTGATGTGAACGTTGTGATCCATACCCAGAAGTTTCCCCCATGGATTTTGGCAGGGCCGAGCACAGACCCAGACACACACAGGCACTGAGGCGACAGGGCACGAACCGCGTCCTTGTCATGCGTTAACTGCCACTGCCTGGTGAGAACAGGAATCCTTCCAGTGCAATTTGTTTATTCATTAATTCTGATTTCAGGAGAAAGTTCTGGCTTGCACCCAGCAGCTAATTGGTTCAATAAACAGCATCTCGGTTTAGAAGAAGAAAACATGATACTACAGTGAGAGCATGTAAATGAAACCTCGATATCTGGGTATGACTTAGGGCTCCTCCAAAGAGCTGCACTGCAAAGTTTTAAAAGACAAGACAGGATACAGTCTAAATGCAAGAAACTACCAACATTTATCTTAAGACTTCTTCCGGAGAAAAGAGAAATTACTACTGTAAAAATGGCCCTAACGATGACTTAAAACACAGAAAATTAATTTATGGATGAAATCATGGGGGAAAAAAAATCCATCTTGTTATACTGAAATTCTGAATTACAACTCTTAGGTATAATATTCAAACTTTTGTTCCCTTCTAGCTAGGCCTGCCACACACAATATGCTATAAAGCAAGCTGCCAAACTATTTTTTTGAGTATTTCAAAAAGCAAATATGTAGCCCACTGTGAAAAACAAATATGATTACCTAAAATCTGTCATCATCTGCACACTGTCAGACAGTTCAAAAGACCTGGACAGACATACCAAAACAAAATCTGCTGCACAAAAACAAGCTCCCAGGTATTCATTTGTGCTATTTACTAATACAAATTTCCCTTTCCATGAAATCTAGAATTTTAAATTTAATAAAGCTTATGCAACTGCCAGTATTATAAAATTCTCTTTAGTAAGTAATATTTTTGATTTTGTAAGTACTGAGCAATAGCCATTAGATTTGAAGAACTATTAGAAAAGTAATTGTCACAGATTTAACATATTAACAAGAACATTTGAGCTGAGGCTTCATTTAACCCATACATCCCTTCAACAAGAAACTTGTGCAAATCACTCCAAATTATGCATATTATATATTCTTGGCTTTAGATCCTTTAATTGTACAATCATTTCTCTGCATGAACCATTTTTGAGAGTCATGTACTCCAAGTGCTACATCAGAAGCAACAGCAAAATGGGTTTTCATGGTAAATCTTTCATATTCTGCTATGATCAGCATTTTGCAGGACTACACAGATGAATTCTCTGTTAGCCCTTCACTTCCTCGTTTAGGAGGTCACTTTTTTGCACTATTTTTTTTTATAAAGATCTATTTTTCACTGCAGTGGACTTTTGTTTACATATTAAGCCACCTGATGCCTCCAGGAGATACACAGTTTGCTGGTGAAGTCATTTTCTCTCTGCTACACACAGTGACTCCGTGTAACTACACGCTTCTAAACAGGAGTTGGTATTTGCAGCAATCTGCAAAAGACTCCTGGCTGTGCAGTTATCCCTTGGAATTAAAAGAAATGCACAGTTCTGCTTTTCTGCAGCGGAGGGGGAAGGGGAATATAACAAAGCACAAAACTCTAACACCACAATTTCAAAAACACAACGTCTCATCTAATGAAGAGAATAATGATCACTCAATTATTTCTTTGCCTTGGAGAGCTGCAGGTTGATTGGGAGGATGTTAAATTGGGAGAGAAGCATTGAGAGAGATTACAAGGCAGTTCTTCTTTAACGAGGATGGAATGATGCTAGATTAGGTCTAACACAAACAAAAAAATAAGACTGAAGCTAAGAGTCTGAACCTTTCCATGGCACAATGCACTTTACTCAGCACCTGCCGTTGCACTGTACACAGAGCTTTAGCTAATTATCTACAGATTTACTACAACCTTCACTACTGTGCAATATAAGCTTTAAGTTGTGACACATTGAATAGCTTTCTTTTGTTTAAAAAAGAAAAATCTATGCAACAGTTAAGAAACAGTAAAAAAGAGCTTTTTTTTTTTTGCTCTAAGCATTTTGATACAACATGAGTATTTCCTCCCAATAACCTCCCAATTCTCAATAACCACAATTAATGCTGTGTATTACAAAACAGATTATAACTTTCAGCATCAAAAAGATATACAACAGTCAGAAATCTTATTATACAGGAGACTGGACAGTTCATGTGCTACCATTACACAGACTACCACTACTGGCAGTCACAGGACAGAAGCCTCATAACAAAGAGAAAGCAAAATACCCTATTTGCCAAGATTTAAATGGCTGGGGCACAGGCAAGAGAAAGGAAAAGGAAAAGAGAGAAGTCTGACTCCTCATGATCACTGTTGCACCTCGGCTACAAACAAATATTGGGCCCTGGTTGTTCTGGCTGCCAGCCAGGTATTTCTTTATAAAAGTCATAAATATACTTACTTTTCTTCCCAGTCAAGACAACGTGCCAGACCAATGAATTGTTCTGACCATTCAAACTGTCGTGAAACAACTCTTCAGTTTTTGATTTAATACTAACTCCTCTTAGGATGGAGACATTGAAAACACAGATCTAAATACAACAGCAAATCCTGAAGTGGTTTTGCCGTATTTTTTGATGTACTAAACCAACATTATCTGTAATATCTAATAGATAACTAAAATCCATATATATCTGTATGTGAAATATAGATACACTACAGCTTAGTGTTCACAGGTACCGCAGTTTCAAGATCATTTTTATGCTTTCACATAACATTATTTAACCTTGCATCTTCATGCCCATCACTATAAACAGTTATTCTAAACTTCTAATAGACAATTTTTGACAGGATAAGTGTTAAAAGTACTGTATTATAGTAATACATATGTTGTTTGCAGCACTATGCAGAATACTTCATATATAAGTGATTCATCAATCATCATACAGAAGCCCTAAGTAAATTTAGGATTCCTGCAATACTATCACTTGCTGTTCCAGAAAACAGTTTTTGTAACTTTAATTCTTACGACAAGCTCATTCTGCATATCCTTAACCTGAATAACTCATACTGCTTTAATATGTGCAAACAAGTGGAAGAGTGACAAGCTACTAACATCAGATACATTAAAAAAAACCTAACATACTTTTCTTGCTACAGTTTTCATACACTAAACCACGCAAAAACAGAGTGAACCCTAGGATTAAAACAGATTGGCCAAAAAATATAAATAATAGTTTTGTGTACTACCTTTCCCAAAATTTGACACATTACATTAATAACAAGTCTACAGCCACAAGAAAAGCTGGCATTCTCTGATGATATTAAGAAGTCTCTATGCATCTATTAATCACTAAGATTCAGGTACGTGATACTAATCACTGTTCTGTTTAACAACTCTGGAAAGCAAACTTTTGACAGATAGGTGATGGCAATCTGCCACCAGTTCCCAAAAAGTGTCTGCTTTCAGTCACATCCCTGTATCGACACTTTCGATAAGTCAACAAATGTTTCAGCACCAAAACAACGGTGGCACAATGTTTCACATTCCTTATGTAGAAAATATTCTCACAGACATCCATAGGATTCCTGGAATTAACGCAAAAGAAAATCTCAGGCAAACATGTTTTGCAACCCCAAATATAGTTAGTTTAGAAATAGTTGGTGAAAAACTGCTCAAGCTTGAATTTTTTTTGCCTCCAAGTGCATGTATCAACCTGTGGGCTGAAAGGAGTGGGAGACTAGAACACGGCTAAGTTAAAATTGCACCTCATTACAAACAAGCCTCACTATTTAATAAGGATGCACTTCAGAACCCCTCTCCAAAGCAATACCAACCACGAACAAGATCTGTGCTACAGAAAGAACCTATTTTAAAGCCCAGCAGTCAAAGCAGTGAGTGAATTGAGATGTGTTCCAATATTTATGCAGCCATTATAATGCAAATGCGGAAGGTATTAGAAAGGCTATTTGCATTGGTGCACAGCCCCTTCAGTCTGCGCACAACGCCGAGAGAAAGAACAATTAGGATGCATGCATAACAAAAAGCCTCCGACCACAGGGTAGGCAGGTCCACTGAACCGGATACAATATCCACGGGATCAACAGGACTCCATGGAAATACTGCCTGCTGGATCACACCGTACCTCTTGGTCATACTTAGAATATGAGGCGTCCTTGGGCACAAAAGCACGCAGAGGGATTAACACAGCAAAGGTGAGAGCAGCTACAACCAATTTAATGCGAGCACCGGCCCCACGTCTCACAAGGCAGCAACTGGGCTGGAGCACAGCTCGGTCCCCAGGGCTGCTCCTCTCGGCAAAACCCAACACCACTAACACACCGCAGCAAACTTTCAACCGCGCTAAAAAACAATAATAATAAACGGGTACATACTTTCCTATGGAAAAAAAAAAAAAAAAAAAAAAAAGGTCTCCAGCACTGCTGAGACAGAAAGGGAGGCAGGCGTGCAAACCAGGATCTAATGCACATCCACTCTGAGAACAGACTACAATACACTTTTGTAGAGAAAGCAAAAAGCAAACCAATAGACTCAAGTATTTCCTTTTTTTTCCCCAACACGTACACCTTAAAGGTAAAACAATACTAAAAGAACCAAGTATACAGGCAAACCAGATTGTTTTAAAAAGTTCTTTGACCATGCATCCTAGTACTTATCTACATCAATTCACAGCCTCTTACTATATCACACCAGTAAGCACGTCTGCAATTATGTGGTGGGCTCTGTTCTCCCATTTCTCTTCTAGAGCATTACAGATAAAGTACTTCTTAAACTGTGACAATCTTAAATCAGTCTAAAATCACCACACGGCAGAAACTTACTTCTTTTAAAGAAACTACATGCTGTCCATAATTTCTATACAAAAGATACATTACCTGGAGGTTAATGGTGGAAAAAAAAATCTTAGTAATTAAAATTCCCTTTTCATCCACAGACCGAGATATGCCTTTATTGAACCAAATTTGACATTGGAGAATTCCCAGATTTATAATAGTACGTGATGTGTATTTCGCAACAGAGTCAAGGCAAAGCAAGGCAGCAAAAAACAAGCAAATTAAGGTTAATGGCTAATATTGCAAACATTACCTTGCTTATTATAACAACCTGTTACATTTTATCCCGGTCCATTTTGTAACGCAGCAAGACTACTGTATCAAACAGACTAGACTATGTCAGCCAATACAGTTTCCACGAAAAGCAGAGTTCTTTTTATCGGTACAATCAGTTGTAACTGGCTTTTTAATCTTCACTACTGCATCCTCCCCAGCCCTCACACACACATACAAACCTACCAAAAAGAGAGAGGCAGAGATATCTCCTCTGAGATACAGCTGCATGCAGTAAAAATAAATACAAGGTATTACCACGACAGAGCAGAAAACAGGCTTCACTTCAATTAAAAGAGCATCCACTGAAAAATAAAACCAAAAGCAATGAGCCTTGAAGCGCTCTGGGTGGGAAATGCCCCTGGCCACGCCGAACGGGAGGGTATGGTGGGCTGGACATGAGGACATGGCACCAGCTTTTCCTGCGCCCAGGAACAGCACAGACACCCCAAACCCAGGGGCCGGGCAGAGCAGGGGCAAGGAGGGCATCAGGGACAGCCATCCCAGGGGCTGTGGTGGGACACGGGAAGGGACAACGTGGCCTTCCCCTCCCACCCACTGAAGTTTTCATCCTTCCTCAGACACGAAAAAGAACCTGCTCCTAGAGAGACACAGCTCCTTCCTAGCACCCACCCAAATCTTCCACAGTGGTATTTTGGAACCACTGAGGTCTCTTAAGGCAGTTTTATTTCCTCGCTACAATACTAAACCTTCCCAAGACAGAGCTTTGTTGTTTACTGGGCTTCCTCAGCCTTGTCAAGAAGGGATTGCAGAATGTGATCCTTATTTCACACATGCAGAAGATTCTTTGACAGCCCTAATTCAATTACAATGCATGAGCACCGTGCCCACATGCGAGCACCTACAACCACCTATTTCGCGGGTGCTCGACACAGGTCGGCAGCTGCCAGCTCGCACGGTGACAAGCCAGGACTGCCACACACACGCTGCTCCAGCAGAAACATGCTTTTCTAGAAAGCCACAGCCAAGTCACAATCAATCCAAGGGTTTCCTAAAAGGCACACGCACAGCAGTGATCTTCCGAGCAATAAATTTCTGCACCTAGGCTAACAACGCAGGGAGACAGCTGGAGAAAATATTCCTCGTCTGAAGGAATCCCTTCAATCACACAAAATTCCTGGAGGAGAATCCACCCGTCAGTGCGATTTAAGTGTCAACATAACAAAGGAACGCCCCTCCCAGCACCTCCTGCCTTACAGATACACCACGCTGGAAAGGAAAAACTACACCGAGAACAGCAGCTACTCGCACCAGAACTGTTCATCGACTCTCCCCTACCATCACCACAAACAAAAAACGCTGGGGATTGTTTCTAGAAAGAGCAGATAGAGGGACATGGAAGAAGACAGCATCCTCTTTGAGGATCACTCAGTATTCCTCAAAGGAAGGCTGTGAACACAAGGAGAGCTTTGTCTGGAATCATCTTTGTGTATTACAAGGTTACGTATAAAATTAGTTTTGCCTAATATACATGCTTTGCCTTGCCACATGCACAGAAATGCTGATGGCTGACAAACGGCCTAAAATTAAAGGAATACAGCTTCAAATTATTAAAATAATCTCCCATTTTACTAATCCAGAGCAAAGAATAGTTACATAAAAAACCAAAATAGTGAAATCCAAAATATTCAAGGGGAATTAAGATGATAAGGGTGCTACTAAAATTAAAATGTATGCACAGTAGTGTAATAACAAATTCATAAGATACTGGAAGTCTTTCCCAAAACCAGACTAGGTTTATATCAAGATCATCATACAACATATGCCTGAAATATGGCTGTAAATAAGTGTGATTTAATTTGACCACCACCTACTTTAAGCCCTTGATTTTATAAATAGAAGTATATCATAATGACTAGTGATTAAAAAAAAAAAACAAAACCCACACACAGTTTAGAAGGTAAAAAGAACAATATATAAACTCAAACATGCAAACAAGAAACAGTGGAAAATTAAGACCCTGAAGGTAATTACCAAAACCATCTTAATTTCTATTCTGGTAGTCCAAAAAAGACCCCCCACCAAGTACTGCAGCAATGACAACACACACAATTACAACTCCTTGATCATGAATATTCTACCTCAGAAGTCTGCACACGTGCAGAACTCAATGCTTCCACAGTCCCATCTCAAAAACACAACTTAAAAATTACCAGTACTATTTCAGCACTCCGCAATTGTTTTCTCACACACTGAGACTTTTTATTCCATATCCACGCCTGCTCCTAAATAGGATGGACAAGTGAAGCAGCAACACAGTTTCACCAAACTTCAGTTCTGCTGAATTGCTGTGCAGCTCACGCCCAGCCGCAATTTTAGTCAGGGCGGCCGTTCACCTTACTAAGGTTACTACAGCTTTTGAAGCGTTTCCTAGAGAAAGACACGAACAACTCGGCGAAGATGCCTTCCACAGCCACAAATATACGCGGGAAGCTGTCACACCACTTTTCTCTGTCACACCTCCCTGTTTTAAATACCGGGAAAATCACCTGGCTAGACAGGAAGGCGACGACTTTTGAAACGAGGTTCTGTCTCTGAGGCTCCATCAGAACCGCCACAATAAATACATCGGGTGAAACAGGAAAAGAGCCTCACACGCCTATGCGAGAGGGTGGGGGGCCGCACTGACACGGGCAGAGGCAGCCGTAATCATTACCCGCACGCCGGCAATCATTACCCCGAGCGCCGCTGCCACTACACACACGCCAGCTCGCTTCAATTTCTCCGTGCCAGCTCCCGGCACCGAGAGCTGGAGGAGAGGAAGAGAGGTGAGGCTGTAAGACGGAGCTTCCTCCTTTCTTTTCGTTATTATTGTTGTTGTTGTGGCGGTCGCTGCCATCGCCCGGCAGCCCCTCGGCCGAGCCCCGCGGGGGGCGATGGCCGCCCCC